>VXBT01000168.1:291838-371820 GCA_013400235.1 Oriolus oriolus | reverse complement strand
CCAGAGGCCTGGGTACCCAGCACGGCTTCAGCAGCAGCCCTACTCTGCTCACCCACAATGGGCTAATGACTGCAGCCCAGAGCATGAAGCACAAACAATAAAGAGTCTGAAGACAACTTTTTTCCTCCACACCACTCATTTACTCTCCCTGATGTTGCTCAGGCCTCGCAGCTCCCCAGCTCACAGCAGGAACTTCAATCCAGTGTGTTATGACAGGCACACTCCAGTGGCTAAGGCAGCCCCTCTAATGCACTGGCAGCCTTATTCATAAACTCCTTCCAGCATATCAAAAGTTAAAAAACAAGCTGATCTGCCATGCATCTGATATACTTCTTCCATACAAAAGTCTGTGTGCAAACATAAATTTTAAATGTTCCTTTCCCCATTACTTATTCTTTCCATACTTAGTGCTTATACTTTGTGAAGCACAGAATGATCTGTTGTTCATTTAAGAGCCTAAAATCCACACCAGTTTCTCGTAACTAAAGCCAACACGCTGCTTTAGTCAAGCGAGATCTACTGCATAAAACACAATTACCCATCAATTGACTACACATCAATGGGACAGCACATGATTAGACAACAGTGGGGAATCCTAATGATCCCCTGTGAGAATTAGGGGAGTGCAAGCCTCTCATTTTCTGCTCCATGATGTGTAGATGAAAAGTGCACTGGAAAGAATACAAAATGAACGGCAGTATTTCTGTGCACATCCTAACTTCATTTCCATGGGAATGTGGATTTCTAACAAGACCATGATTATCATATGGAAGACAAAAAAACCCACTGACTGTAATGTCTCACCTAAGAGCACAATGACTTGTCCACGTCTTTAGCCCTGATGTTCTCAAAGCGGCGGTTAGACACATATACTCAACCTCCAAGAATTTGGGGGTTCATCAACATGCACAGGTAGGCGGCAGATACACTGTGCCACAGCTCTAGGGACACTTCACCTGACTCTGAGTAGAGGATTACTCCTCTGACAGGGCACTGCAGTCAAAGTAATACAACCCTCCCAGGGCCAGACATAGTGCAACAGCACACTGCAAGGATGCTGACCAATTTTTACTTGTTTATTCCATTCCCTGTCACATGGGTAGGGGAGAGCTCAAACCATGCATATGGGTTTCTTTAACCTTCTGAAGAAGAAAATAATTTTAAAATGAGCTATAAACCATGATTGCACACTCTATTCATTTTAGCCCAGGACATAGTAACATCCCAAGAGAGATCTGAATGTTACCAAAGGCTGTCAAATTAACAGAAATACATTGACAAAAAGAGTTATGCTATGTTAGTGCAGCAATAATGGTGCTAAGTGATGGCAAAGCATGGCTAAGCTTACAGCAAAATTCCATTTTTGCCTGTTCACAAAAATAAATGCAATTTTTGTCACTTAATTTTTGTCCTCTAATCTTTGTCCTTGCTTGGTGTGTTTGACATATTTTAAAGGGATTCTTTGGCTTTCTCTTTCATGGTTCTTTCACAATCAGTACTTTACAAGGTTTGACACACAAAAACTCTTCAACAGAGCTGATCAAACTGCTTTGCAGTTTTAGGAGATTTAGATGCATACACTACAATACAAATCCAGCAATTATACAGGGAAATTAGGGCAGCAATGTCCAGCACATGCAATTTTAGCAGATACCTCCTATCTGGTGTGTACTATCTTTCGGTCACTGGATTTTTGACTGCTTTGGGTCTCTTGTGTCACACAGTAAAAAAACAATGTTTCCTTTGTTCCCTGGGCAGCCAATTTTGTGGAGCACATGCCAACATTATCAATGGGATTTTCCATACTATATTAACCTCATAGTTCACCTTGTCCAGTACCAAGTGACTAATGTTATCCATATGGTGTTTTCAAATATTACTTATTTTGCCAGTCTCAGTAAACCTAGTTTGGTTTCCTTTCTTAGCAACAGATGTGCATTGAACAGGGCTCTCAGTGAGTGAGAGCTCTCTAAAACGTAGCTCAGTTTTCTCTTGTTAACTTCATCCTCTTCCAAAGCTTTCCTATCTCACTGCTCAATTGCTATGCAATTAGAAAGCTCCCTTCTTTGTTTAGTTTTTTCATCCATACAGTTCAGTAGAAATCAGTATGTTTTTAAGACTCTCTGAAGGAATTAAAGGGTTGATTTAGCCTGAAACTTATTTATTGTCATGTTGGGTGATGATCAGCACTGAAGGAGTGACAGTAAGGTACTTTTTGCAGTGCTCTAAGCTATAGTCAGCAAAGGACTGGGAGAGAAAAGACTGGGACATTTCTACCCTCCCAGCACGCACAAACATCCACTTTTGTTGCAAGCACCTGAGACCTGCAGGGCTGGCTCAGAGCTGTCTTTCCTTCCATTGCTCTGATTCTGTGGTGAAATATCCCAGGTAACCAGAAGGATCTGAGAGCACATCTATCTCTCTATTATTTGTACTCACCAGTGCAGTACTTGAGCAGTTAATGATAACAAGCAGTGTACCAAAACCAACGTGCTTTGGCAAACATCACTTAGGACGCAAGCTGCACACATGTAAAGTGAATATTTAACTTCTACTTTGAGGAAGTAATAAAGCCTTTGGGTCACAGACATTAAAATTACTCATATACTGGGAGAGTTATAAGATGAAATACAAAGGATGCTGTGCCATATTTTGGATGACCTTCTCAATCCTAAAGTGCCCATGACTATGTGATGTTGTTTGCTCCCTGTCTCAAGTCATTCCCTGTACATTCAATTAGCAAAAATAATTGCTTCATCACAAACTGAATAAAAATGCCAAAACCCATTTAGAGACAACAGCAATCATTAAACAAAACCCATTTGCAGAAAAGCTGAAGGCATTTCAAATACGCATATGAGATTTAAAAATAGAAGAACACTTCAGAGCGTTCAAACTGCAGACAAAATCCTGTTTAATTTCAAAGGTGGCAGGGTTACTAATGCATCAGCTACTTCAAAGACAACAAAATAAATTGCTTTTTTAAAACACTGGCAGTTCCTTCCAACATGATGGGAAATACATAAGATTTACCAAATATGAAATTTAATGTGCACAGGTTGTTCAAAAGATGCCTTAATTCGCATGAGTGAGCATTACAAAAGGCATAACTTAGCATCACAGTTAGGCTCAACTTTGGAAATGGCTGCTCATTCATGAACCTCAAATAGTCAACCCACATGGCCATCTCTCCATTTTATTCCATAATGCTGGAAAAATACAGTGTTGTTTATATAGCTGGAAGGCTTTGCTCTATTATAAAACACAACAGGAGAGTAATTTTTTTAATATCATAATTTAGCATGAGCGTGACCATAGATAAACAGCAATCTACTGAAGAATTTAAGGCCTCCCCTGAAATATTTTTACAATCCTCTCAAAACCAATGAACTTTTGACTCAAGGCTGGGTTTTGTTTTCAACAATTATTTTTCCTAAATCTATTAGCAAGCTCTTATTACCTTTGCACTAAATGCAATTAAAAGCCCAATACCATGCACACAGGAAAGGCATATGCTTGGTTACTGGGATCCTCATCCTCAGGCTGGGCTGGCAAGAGCTGCTCCTCCACACTGAGTTTTATTGGCTCTATAGAGCAACTCAATGAAGTTGCCAAATAAAATATTAACAGCTATGTTTGGTTTATGTTTGAAAAGTTTCCCTGGCGTTTAGGAGCTCATATAAACACAACACTGCATGGATAACACTGCCTGAGTCCCTCGGCATCTAAGGTGTGCTATGCTGTGTCCTTTGGATCATATTGTCTCGATGACAAAATGGTCACCTGGAGAGATGAAAGCCCACCCATTTTTATGAAACTATAGTTTACTCTACGGATCAGATGATCCGTTAAGATGCTTTCAGAAGATGAGCATAAGGAAATATAGAATGAAAACATTCAAGTTTATCAACAAAACCTGAAGATTGTGTTTCAAAAAAAAAAACCAAACCAAATAAAAACAACCAACCAACCAACCAACCAGAAAAAAAGGACAGAAGAAACTGGAGCAGACTGGAGAATTGCACAGGTGTTTGCAACTAGTGGCTGGGTAAATAAATTCAGGCACAGGATAGGTACACACTGAGTGACAAGGGAACAGTTCCCTGCCAAGTCTGAATTTTTATCAGGACATACACATCTCCATCTGATGCAGAGAGCCAAAACAAGAACTCAAGCTCCACAACTGCTTTGAAATTGAGAGGAACTGCTACCAGGACATTGAGTGATCGTGTAAACCATGTAAAAGAATGATTCTTAATGATTAGTGTTTAATATGTGATGGCTATTGATCCAGTTATTGAATGTGTTTTACAAGGAATTGAAGTATTCCTGAAAAAAAAGACAATCTTGAGAAGTAAATGGAACTTTTTAAGTTTCTTTCTACTACTTTCACATACACGTTTGTGTGTATATATATACATACATACGTATATATATGGTACAATACTTAAATCAGTGTCTCCAGCTTCTGTCAAACAAAAGAATGTCAAAGGAATAATATCATACTTCTCCTATTAATAAAACAAGAGGATACTCTCACCCTTCAGGAGTGGGAATGCCTCATCATGTTCCCCTCTCCTCTCCAAATTCATTGAACAGTAAATATTTCAAAGGGTTCAAGCTTGTTCATTCACTCTTTTTTTTTTTCTCCAGCCTTGTATAACTCCTTTGAAGCAGCTGTCCTCAAAGGACTGAGTTTTCTAATCCTGTTTCAACTTCTCAGCAAGACTTCTGAGTTCTGTTAAAGATTAGGCAACATTTTTCTGTGCTGAGGCCTTCTAAGCATCTGAACAAGGAATGAGCCCCCAGATACACTAAACAAAGGTGACATTGCTGTTGGCCATGAAACTCCTTAAAGGAGATAATTTCCATTAACAAGAAAATGAAAAAAACCCAACATGATTTAAACCAGCCCTTATCATGCCATCTGAATCAAGAAACATATGTACATAACAAACTTCTACAACAGAGTAAATAGGAAACAACTGGGATTTTAGCAATTGTGCTATATGTGAAAAATGCTCAAAACAGGGCCAAAGTGTATTGTGGGACGGAAAGCCAAATGTTCCTGCATATTCCTTCCTTAAAATGCTGTTATGTTTAGCAAAGGTTGTAAACTGCCCACTCTCAGGTATAAAGTATGGGGTGTGAATCCTACCACAGCAGTCCTACAGGCAAGCATTTTCTGTAAACATGTACTATTCCGGGAAATTGCAAGTGCATGTGAACATCTGTATATGTGTGTGTGTGTGTGTGTGTGTGTGTGTATGTGCCTGGGCATATTTGGGAAAGCAAGACCACAGTGTTATGAACCTCCACATCTCACAAGTTCAGAGTTTCAAATTTCAGCTAGGTTGACAGTGCTCCTTAGTTAAATAATTTTTAAACATTTCTGGGAAATATTTAGTGACACACAGGATGGCGATTTTGTTTTCTGAAATTAAGTAGAACGAATCCTGGGCAGCTGTTTGGGTTACTAATATCATGCAAATATGGAAATTTTCTTCTCTAAACATATTCCCCCTCACCCCTCCTGTAGTTGCGGGATTTTACAGGGGAACCGACAACTCCGGCTGCTGAGTTCAAACACACAAAGGCTCCTGCCCAGAAGGTGTCAGGATGAGACTGTAACAGTGAGGGTAAAAGACATGCTGCTGACCTGTAACTGTTCCTTTGAGACGTGGTGCCATATGGAACTCACAGGTGGGATGTGTGCTGGCACCAGGGGAGTTTCTATCCTAGCAGTAAATGCAGAGGGCACGCTGCCAGCCACCTTCCCTTCATGCAGTCAGAAAAGGGGCAGAGAGGGGTCCTTTCTCTCAGCCAAAGAGTTCAGAGATGAGATCAAACCCTTCAACAGGGGAACTGTAGCAGGAGAAAAGGTTGGGAATGTACACACTAGTGGCACATTTCAAAGTCGGACACAAGTGAGTATCCTTATGATATCTAGGTGAGTATGCCCTTCTCCTCTGGATTGTGTATGCACAGACATTCTCTGAATGGCTTCAGCTGGGACCCCATGACTACAGGCAGGGGAGGCACAGTAGTGTGCAAAGCCATGACATGAACAAAACCAGAAGCAGAGCCCCTGCCAAGTGCAGCATTGCTCCGAAAACACCAACAGTGACACAGAGCACAACTCCAACTGCTGCTCCAGGCAGCTGCCCTGCCAGCTACTCAGACGTGGAGCAACAAAGAAACCTTGAGTTTGCCTGTCTGGCCTTCAGGGAAGTGGGTAATTGCAATCTGAGATTTGAGAATGTTCCTTTACCTTGTAAGAATTCCACTGTGGTGGATTTTTTTTTTTTTTTGAGGAGAATAGGAGCCTGTTTGACATTTCTGTTGTAGTCACATAAAGGTGAGCGGTCGTCTAAAAGGTTGTGTTCTACCAACACAGTAAACCAGAAACCAGTTCTCATGCTGACAGGGTTCTCCTGAAGACTCATTTTGTCTGGTTTTGGAGCCCAGCAGACCAGAGCACAACTTCCTGTGTCTCAAGGAACCTGTGCCAGAGAGCAGCCCTGGAACCAAGGATGTTTTTAATTAGGCTTTTTTTTTATTTCTAGCTGATTCTAGTATTGCTGAAGAAGGAAAATGTGCAGGCCTTTGTATGTAAATGTATCAAGCAGCTGGGGATATCCCACTTCATTTCTTTTCAGCTCTTTATTTAAGCGCCATGCAGGATATTTAACCGTGGTGTTTTCTTCTTCCAGACAGGAAAGACAACTGGGTAGGCCTGTTAAGGACCAAAAATTCTCTGCCACAGCCCTTGATGCCAGGGGAGATCATAACCACACACCTTCCGGGCCAAATTCAGACACTACAGCATGAGATTTAGGAACAAGATGGGGAAACCCAGGAGCAAAGTTATAAAATAAAAAAATAAAATAGTAAAAATACTCAAAAGCATTAAAAAAGTAGGTAAAGCAAATGAAAATAAAAAATTTAAAGGGTTGTGATGCATCTAAACAGTGGGGAGCAAACAGAAAGTGTAACACAAACAACAAATGGAAGTAAAATGAGGAATGAGCTCCAGTGTTCTTACTCTCGTGTGAACCACATAGTGTGGATAACCCAGATTATACACTACAGGTACTACAAAGCTAAAAAAATAATTATTTGAACAGCAACCCTTGGATGTATACGCCCAAGATGTGAACACAAGAACATATATGAACCAACTGGATCAGTGATTCAATCACTGGCAGTAAATTCAGGACTTCTGAACACTTGGTTTGGTAACACTGTCTTATTTCCTACTTCTCATTGCTTGTTTGCAAGTTACAGGTCATGGGACTGACAAAAAATGAAACATCAGAAGTTTCACAGAGGAGTAGGTGGTTTTATAGTATTCACTGTCTGACTATGAGACACGAGGAGATCAAAGCTAGAGTTACAGATAAAAAACACACGAAAACCTCTAATTGGGGATTTTTTCATCAAAGTCACACACACACATCAAATTAACATGAGTAATTAATAATCTAGGCTAAGATTAGTCAGCTAAATCTTAGACATACAACCCAGACAGCTGTTCAGTTTTGCTTTAGAATCACTAGAGATAAATAGCCTTTTCTAGATCATGAGTCATCTTATTTTAAAGATGCTGTCTGGTTTAGATTTGATGAATTTCATCCCATCTTACTTTTTAACCTCTGACTGCAAAAACAGCCCAAACAACCTGCTTTAAATAGATATCTTAAAAAAAAAAAAGTAAAATTTCACAGGATAGATTCCACCTGTAAGGCAAGGCCCGTTATGATGCACAAAAGTTTACTCTAAATATCAACACATTTGACAGCTTTAGCTATTTCATGGAAGCTCAGCTCATCTTAGTCTTTGGCAGACTTTAATGAAGTGTCTTTTAACCCAGAAAAGCTCAGTTCTGGAAAAAAGCTCTATAACAGCTATGCAGCAAAGCTTTTGACTTTAGTCCTTGAAAAATAAGGACCATGACATCACATAAAAATGTGATGATCTTCTCTTAGCCTTTTTTTCTCTAATAGGGTTTGGGTATTGGAGCAAAGCTTAGCCTTATACAGGCAGATCCACCACATCTAATGAGAAATCCATCATGCATACCCAATGATTTGAGGTGGTAGAATTTATGATGTGCATTGCGACTAAATATTTTCCCCTCTAATTTCTCGTTACTTATTCTCTTCTAGCAGAGATGAGTATCCCAATATGTCCAAAATTTGGAAGTTTATCTTTTTTTAAACTGCAGTTTTATACTTCTCATCACACATAATAGTCAGAAAGGTCTGGCTGAAATGTGAACAAAATGTTTGACTGCATATCCCAACAATATATTTGAATTCTAAATTTATTAAATTAATAATTCAAAACTCAAGTGAAGAGTTTTGAAGTGGTAAGTCTGTAGCATGCCTACAGACACAATTAGCAATGCCAATAATAAGGAAGCTTAACTTCAGAATGTGAAAATAAGTCCTATCAAAATGTTACACCAAATTCTTCACCTGTCTGTGGATACTGAAATGCTGCCAAGCAGAGAGATTTTCCATCTCCTTGCACTAATTCTGTGAGAATTTTCCTTTGCTATGCAAGCTATGTGAACAGTAAGATAGGTTTTTGTAAATAACCTTCACATCTGGTGTTTTGTCAAGTATGATTGAACAAATAGTCTGGAGTGGGTGGCTAGGGCTTTATCCAATCACCTCAGGACAGGTGTGGACACTGTACAATGGTTTTTTGGAACTAGGATATATAAATGATATTGTAAAATTAATAAATAATTCATTCTCTCACTGGACTCACGTGCTGCTGCATCTCTGAATTCCTGCTAAGACTGCCACACCTGTCTTTCCCAAAAAAGTCACATGTAGTGCAGGGGACTGTGTACTTGCTACCTGTGTGGTATGACCAGCAGCCTCAAAATCTCTCTATTCCTCTAAAAGCTGTTTGGGTGACAAAATGGGGTTAAATTCCAACAGATATGAGAGTATATCTTCTGTGAGTTCCAGTGTGAATTTGTGACTAATTCAGCAGTCTCAGAACATGTATCATAATTAAGATGAGGTTTCAGAAAGCAAAAGCTGGAGGAAGATATGCCATGAAATGCTGCCCAAACTGCATTGACTACATCTTTCATGTAACAAAGATTTACTGTCCCTAGAAGAGAACACCTTTCGACCAGATGATGTTCCAGACTCTGCCTCACACTCTGGAGGAGCTCAAGAAGGAGCTCAGTTCTGAAATTGCTATTTCCTCATCTATACAACATGCTTCCTTTTCCCAGTTGAAGCTAAGAGAAGAGAAGATTTATTTGCAGCAGTTCCAACTGATTCATTTTAAAGAGCAATAACCAATGCCAAAAGATTAGGATAGTATGAGAGATAGTTTGAGATCCTAGTTGAAAGAATAACTTTTATTAAAAATAACACAACATACTGAAACAAAGAGATTTCTTCCAAATTCTAAGCTGCCAGAGAAAAGCATAAGATTCCAAAATGCAGAAAGATTAGACAAGTATTTAAAATAAATACAAATAACATCTCAAGTGAGCTTGGGTAAATACAGTGCACAGTACCTGAAGAGAGCCTAGCACTTGATGTATTATAAGCCCACCTTTTCCAGTACTAAAGATCAGGATCTGTGAGACTTTATCTAATTTTAGTAGTGCATGTTATTGCATTACTGTAGGGGGAGGCAGGAGACCCGAGGAACAAGGGAGGAACCAGCAGGGGAATACTACACCCATACTTTATTGTAAAAAAAATACTGTAAGAGAAGGCCCTAAGCAACTTGCTCGGCAGATAACATAGGAGCTGGCTTTCTATGTTTAAATAAATAGTTTTACTAATGTTGCATCTGATCTAGAATTTGAGGAGGCTAAAGATTTTCCAGTACTATGCTTTTATTCTGTTGAATGTTTTGAAACACAAAAAGAGGAACTGCTTCAAATATTTATTCACTGTCCACTCAATTTTTTAGAAAAGGAAGATCTAAAAGCGTATCTGGCAGCCTGTTTCTGAGAAGGAACACTCAAGTACTTGTCATCTGGCATAAGCAAGCCAAATAATGCTGAGTCCCTTCTACGTTTTATTCCTGCAAAGGATTAAATTCAGAGATTAACCATAATGTATTTCGACTACAGGCTCACATATTCATGAACAACAACAAGAAAATCTAAATCAGTACTTAACATGCAATTTTATGCTGCATCTTCAAGAGCAGCATGCTAGCAACTATAATAGTACAGAGACAGAAGTCATTCTATAAGCTGATTCTGAAATATTGCATACATAGTTTTGGAGGGGTTTTGGGAAAATAAGCTCAGACTTGTTTTGGGTTTCTATTTTGAAAGATAATTAAGATTTCAGGAAATGTCAATATTTTTCATAGTAAACCATAGACTGCAAAGTTATGTTAAGAAAAATATTTCAAATTTTTTCAATAGCCAGAAGAAATACAACATCATTTTAAAATAAGGCATTAAACAAAGATAATTTAGGTACAGTGCTGGACCTATAGATGTATGTTGGAATTCTACTTTTGCTCAGCTTTGACTGGCATCCAAAACTGATGAAGACTTGTGAGCACTCAGGAATAGGCTTTGAGTGGATGGTGAAGTACAGCAGAAGAGAAAATGAGCCTTGCTATGGTCCTGCCTTTTCAGTGCAGAGGTCAGGAGCCAGACCCACTCTCTGCAAGACCATCACCATCTATGACCCAATTCCTTCCTGCTATGTCCTGGAAAAGTTTTGCATTGTACAAGTCACTTTACATCCCAAAGGGGCTACCCACTGGCTGCAACAACTTGGTTTGGGAAAGTGGGCACAGATTCAGGTCACAATTAATTTTTTAACCTTTTCTTGCACATGTGGCATGGAATTGACATCAGCCTGCAAGCCTCGTGATTGACAGCAGCCCTCATGTAACCTGATTTCTAACAGGGATGGCAGAGGCCACAGCACTGGGTACTCAGTAGCCTCATATAATAAGCAGAACTGTCTAAATGTCTAAGAAATACAGAATTATTTTATTTTAGCCATTATTGAAGAAGTCATATTCTAGAAGTATGAAACTCTAAGGAAAATAGCGTAATTATTCACATTCTAGCTTCCTTTACGTGCTCCTCATTGAAAAAAAATTGTTAAAGACTTGCAACATTTTTTTCCTAAAATTCAGAAGAGTAAATAAAGAATAAATCTGGTGCTAAATATGCAGTTACATTTTTATTCATATATCCTAAGTGCAAATATCACATATCTATATCTGCAAATATTCTAGGAAATGCAACATGCATTTGAATTTTTAAGGTGCTATTAAGGGTTTAATGTACTGTAGACGAATTCTGAATTCATCACTTCAAGTGCTGGCATGTGAAAACTGAACTGTTCTAAACACACAGAATATTGTGAAATATTGCTTTTTCAATCTTTTCTTTTTGTTTCTCAAGTAATTAAGACAGGTTGGAGATCTCAGCACTTTTTCATAGATTCATTTTTAGCACTATCAACATTTTAATTTCAACTTTTAATTGGTCTATTATGCTATAAAAAAGTATAATTTTGCTTTAACATTATGTAAATTATAATACAAAATTCAGAAAGAAATGCTCTCAATAGAAGAAAATAATGAAATACACACATTCCTATTAACATTCTGATTCAGAAGAATCTGCATTTCTCAGTGTAATGTGTGCTGATGGGAAGAAAGGCAGACCTGATTTTGAATGGGAACTGTTGGAAGTAGGGCATGGGCAATATAAATGCTTTCAAATCATTCATCCAATTACATTTACACCAAATCACAGTGAGATAAACAAAAACTAGAAACTTTTCAGATATTAATCACACAGATCATAAAAGCAATAAATGCCTGTATTACTTTCATGGTGCACTGGACATGGTTGACAAAAAGTCAATGGTCTGATTAGTAAGAACTTACACATACCAAAATAATACAAACACTGTGTCTTGGCTTCACACACATATATATAGTCGTATAATTTCAGGAAATTTTACTGCTATAAAGCTGTTTATATGCAGCTTTCTCTGACAGAACCTAATATATACTGAGGTGGTAGATGTTTGAGAAAATTGCCATGGACTAAACTGAAATGTTAGCACCTCAGCTGAACTGCCATGTCTGCCTTAAGTTTTGACACGTCCACAGTGAAGCAACTAGATTATTTTAAAGCTTTTCTACAATTAGATCTCAAGTTCTTAATTTTATTTTGAGCTGACATCAATTTTCTTGTCATAAACACTGAACTCCCATAAGAAATAGGAATCAGAGTGGCTGGAATATGGTAATGGACTGAGCATTGAATCTATGTTATAAAACCTGGATTCACTTCCTGGTGTTCTTGGATAACCTTCAGCAAGTTTCTTCATCTTCCTGCACCTCACTGTGTTTTTTCCCCGTTGCTTTAGCTGTTACCTTTTTATATTCTAGGCCAAGACTATTTCACGTAATGTGTTTGGGCAGTTCTACAGGGTGGCATTACTCCAAATTCAAGCCTTTAGATGCTACTGCAGAATTAATCAGAATGTAAAAATAAAAGCTTAAGATGTTTTCTGAATGTCACTGTTTCCATCCTGAAGTGTCTTGTACTTTGACTAGTACTATCCAAGAAATCATTGTTGCTAAGACTAAATATTGTTAATCCCTAATCAAAATATTTTTTTCAATTTATTAACATGAAATTTACACAGGAAGCAATTTTAAATACTTAATTAATATTTACTTGTTTACTTACCATGATCTTACAAACCATTATGGGAAATTAATGGTGTGAGCTGAACTTACATTAAAAGTAGTTTTAAAGCATTTCTGCTTTCTTTAAGCTTTTTTTAAAAAATGTCTTCATCAGCATCAGTGGCTTTTTTGAGGGAAGGAGGGAGAGAATTGCATTTGCTCACATAAATCTGATGATATAGTTATCCCTTCTGAATCAGTTGTCTTGGCACAATATTTTAAACCAGAAAGCAGTCCTTTCTTAAACAAGAAACATTCTCCTCAAAGTGAGAGCTGAAATCTGTGTCTCTCATCTCATTTCCTGTCTTTCTGGTTTTTAATCAAAATATATGAAGTCATTGCTTAAAATGGGTATTCAGTCACATGAATATTGTGAAACTTGCAGAATATAGATGTTAAGCAGTAGAAGAGAAGCATGACAGAGGTTAAACCCCATCGATTCCTTATTAGAGCCAATGGATCGTATTCAGATGATCTTCAAGGCATCTCACATAAAGACTATGAACCACATATAGCCCCCTATACCCTCCCCAGCAGTACAACTTTGCTATCCTATCATATAAACATCTAAAAAATAAATCTTTATTCTGCAAAGTGTTGAATGCTCATGCTAAAATCTCAGCAGAAACACAAGCACACAGTTCAGGGTGCAGCTGAAACAGCATTAGAGTGCTCTGCATGTGCCTCACTAAGTCTTAAGGACACCGAATTGCAAACATCCTCCTATAAATACATACACACACACTCAAAAAGCAAGAAAAAGAT
Organism: Oriolus oriolus; assembly: GCA_013400235.1. NCBI lineage: Eukaryota > Metazoa > Chordata > Aves > Passeriformes > Corvidae > Oriolus > Oriolus oriolus. The sequence goes on along the minus strand of VXBT01000168.1, from coordinate 358,329 downwards.
TTCCCTCTTTTGATCAAATGTATTTCTGATATTTGTATCTTACAAGCTCCAAAGCACTTTTAAATTTGAACACTCCTAATTAACACTGAGTAATTGCAACTCCCAAACTGACAACAGTTAATATTTATTTCTTTAACTAATCTAAATAATTTATCTCAAGTCAGTTTTAATGTTCTGTGTTACCCTGCCTCTTGGAGGACAGGAAAGAAATACGATCCTCTTGAGGCAGACACAGTTTTACCTGTTGTAGGAGAGAACCCTGCATAAGCACTCCCAGGGAAGACTGGCAGTGCTCTCTCAACCTGTCTTGCTTTCACAGGATCTCAAGCTGATAGTTGTGGTGAGTGACATTGGCTGTACACCTGGTGCCCACCACTCTACCATTTGCCTCCTTAGCTGGGCAGGGGAGAGGAAAGACAATGAAAGGCTCGTGAGCTGAGATAGGGACATGGAGAGATCACTGACCAGTTACTGTCACAGGCAAAACAGGTAAGACATAGGGAAATTAGTTTTATTTATTACCTGTCACATCAGACTAGCGACAATGAGAAATGGAGCTATTCTTATACCTCTCTCTGGTTGACATTGCACAGATTTTTATCCCCTGCTTCTTGACTCTGTTGTCCTAGATGCACCACCACTGTCACTGATGGCCTCAGCCCTGACCAGTGGTGGCTCCATCTTGGAGCCAGCTTGCACTGACTCTGTTGGACATGGGAGAAGCTTCTGGCAGCTTCTCATAGAAGTCACCCCTGTAGCCCACCTGCGACCAAACCTGGCCACACAAACCAAATACACAAGTTTATGTATTATATTACAGGAGCTGACACAAATTTTGTTACTGCACAAGTATCAAACTGCTCTTTCCCAGCTTCACAGAAGTGACAGTCTGAGAATGTGGTGCTCTCAGTTTTCCAGGAGATGGGCTTTCCAACAACACCACACATTTTTAGCAACAGAGTGCCTCTAGGGAACACCCTAGGAATATACCTCAGAAAGGTATGCCATCCTGCATAACAGAAGTTGATCTCTACATGAAAGAATGTTACAACACCATATCAAGTAAAAGAACAGAACTTCAGTTTCTTTATAGCAAAATGAAAGACAGTGAGTCAGTCGCGCTTTCATTTTCCTACAATGCTACATATAACTGATAAATCTTCACATGAAGAAAATATAGATAGATTTAAATATTTCTTCTGCATGGAGCCACCCCCTCAAATGATTAGAAAAAACAAACACCACCAGCAGTAGCTGTGTAAATAAAGTGTAATAGGCATACTGTGAATGAGTTTGTACTGCACTTTCCAATTTGTCTTTCTATTTGCAATCACAACATTGCCTGAGACAACCTTTTGTATTTAATGTTTATTTGTTTCATTCCCTTAGTACCCAGCACTCTAGCTCAGGTTATTTCCTAAAAAATCTCTTGTAATCCACAAGGCCACACAAGGTCAGTACTTTCAGATATTGAACCACTGCCATCTGAAAGATTTTCCATCTGTGAGGGTTAGCTAGTTTTCCTACCATGAACATCTCCTTCAGTTATCAGATTGCTTTTTCTACATTTCCATTTTCACTCAGTAAATGAAAATTACATGCATCTCTGTTTTAATGAGGAAAAAATACAAATTGAAGATCTCATGTCAGAAATCCAGTGGTTCAAATAAGACTGTTTTCCTTCCATCTCCCTACTCTTAATGCTAATTTCTCTTTTCCCCTGTGTTCATTAAACTGTCCTGTCTACGGTAATATGGATCAAAGTCCACTCAGAATTACACAACCCTAATGCAAAATGATCTACAAAGAACTTCATAATGCTGTTTAATTTGCCCATCTTTAGGGTAAGTTGCCCAAGACACAGAGATACCATTCACATATCAGCTTTCATAATGACTGGAACTCAGTTCTTAGATTAGTCCATCAGAAAGAATACTCATCAAGGCTAATTTAATCTGGTGTAGCTAATGTGTCTAAAGTCTCCACTCAATGGAGAGAAAAACATTCACCAGCGAAGCCTAATCTGTCTGCTGAGTCCCTCTGTGGAGGACAAATGCCCTCTCCTCCACTGAGTATAGATGGAGTTGATGGAGATCATCCTGACTGAGCTAAAGTCAGCGCTCACAAAGAGCTCCTTCAGGTTTATCTGCTCACCTCTATTTTCCTTTTTTCAGGCTTTACTGTCAGAGGACAAAACTGCTCCCAAAACTCAGACCCCAGAGGACATAAAAAATCTTTAAATAGTGTCCATATCTCCAGAGTGTACACATTTCAGAGTGTAGCCATTCTGAAATTCAGGTGCATGGAAATGTCACATTCCAGACATCACAATCTCACTGTGATGGAAGCAGTAGAGTGGCCTAGGAGATCAAAATCAAGCTGTAACTAAAAGCTTAGATAGAAAAACAGAATTTACAAAGTAAATTAAAATCTGAGCATCTGGGAAAAAATCATAGGCACATTTTTTGCTGTGTAGATGACAAGCACAGAACTTCATGGGATATTAACAGAGGTCCATGCTGTTGGATATTATGTGTATGTATGCCACTGAAAATTAAGATGTGTGTGTGGGTATTGACCATATTCACCCATGTGAGCGCACTCAAAAACACATTCAGTGACATGAAAACAGTGCATATGTATTTATGACTTTAAGGTGGATTCCTGCATTTTATAAATATCTGAAACAACTAAAGAGTTGAGAAAGGAAGCTGGTGCTGTGATGTTGATCATAGCATCATCCTGGGTGCCCGCACTGTTGTGCAGGAAGAGGCAGGGCCCTGACAACAAGCAGCAGCGTCACTTCTTTCCAGCACACAATCTTTGGGAGCAGACACAGGGAACGTATCAAGAATACAGGCAAGATGTGTAGAGAACAGAAAAAAAAAATCATGAGGAATGGACACCAACATCTGTGTAATAAAAGATTACTCTCTACGCTTCATTGCTTCCCTGATTCCTCTGATATTCGAGGGCACCAGTCTGCAAAACATCGACCTTCACAGCAACCCCACATGGGTGAGAAGTACTCCTCTCACGGGGACAGGAGGTAAGAGAGAACAAGAGTAGGGAGGAGGGAGTGTGACACAGCCTGGGAGATGGCACTGAGAAGTTTGGCCAGCTGACCAACCTGAGATGAGAACTGAGGATCCTGAGCATGTCTCCTCATTCGGCTCCTGAAGACAGATCCAGGGACTCAGTCAAGTAAGACTGGCAAGTTAAGGCCTGTAAGCACCAAGGGAAAGGACTGTAGATCACTCTAAATCCTAACTGAAGCACCACCTTTCAGATTTTTCATGAATATTTCTTTCCACAGCCATAATCATCAACTGAACTAGATTTTCCGATGGTACATGGAGAGGGAATTCCCTGCAATTAGGAAGACTACATAAAATTTAGTTTCCTTATTTGAAAGTATATAATATCCAATTTCCTGATTGCTATATGTCATATAACTATGTTCAGAAACACCAAAATGGGAAAACATCCTTGTCATAAACTGTTCTTTTCAAAACATACTATCAGCTAAAGCATGGTATTATAGTTAATTTTAACATAATCTGAAACAGGATCAGAATAACAATGACATTTCCCATGTTACATCTATTTTCAGGTTTAAAATATTCAAAACTAAAATGTTTCCTTTTTCTAAATTTAAAAGCAACATGCACAGCAAATTATATTCCGGCCAATGCTGCTCATCAATCAAACATTTCAGGGTTTTCCTGAACATATAGAGCTTTCACTGCAATGACTCAGGCAGAGCTGAATATAAATTTTTACCTTGAACCAAAGAGAGGACTTAGTCCTTGCTAGTGAAGGATTACTTTCAAATTCTTCTTTTAACTCATTTCTCATCTTCAGTCACATTTTCTCTGAGCTTTAAGAATGAATGTAGGCTATTCAGTTTAAGCAAAACTGGCTGGATAAATCAACAGCATCACATATTTTGCCTCAGACCAAATACTGATCCATGAAGAGTTATTTCTGAAGATTAGAAATGGAAAACTTCCCTGTGTTCTTTTTTGTAACTCATTCACCTATTCCTATTCAAATTGAAGTTCCATTTATGATTTTTACAGTTTGGTCTGCACTTAATCTGAAAAAATATGCAGGAGATGCACATAAAAATTATCATGCCTTTAGGAATTTTAAAGTATTAATCTGCACTTTTAAACAACAAATACCCATTTCAATACTTGCAAATAAAATAATAAGCTATTTTATGATTTATATTTAACTTGTTTTTCAGAGAAACCAAAGTAAAATATTCAAAAATTTGGGAATAACAATCCCACCAAAAATTTAAGGATCTGATCTTCCAAGAAAACCCAGACTCAGCTGAAAACTGATTAATGCCCATTCCTGATTTCAAGGACAATTAGAAGTACAGAAAACTTCTTTACAGGATTCCTTATTACATTGTGTGTTAGGTTGTGCTTTGTGAGAACTCAGTAAAATTAATAATTTTCAGCTTAGAAAGACAAGGCACTATGTACCTTAGTTGGAAGCTATCTTATTTGTATATTATTTAAACATATTCAAAGGGATATAACACAGGGTTTAGTTTCTGGCCTGGCAACATTTCTCAGCTGCTTTATATGAAGTTTGCTGCTAATAACTAGATAGGATGTAAAGCACTAAGGAACATCAAAAAGTGGTTCTGGGATTAATATGTTTCACTGCCAACACCAGAACTGAGTGTTTGTGCAAATTTAAGACAGACTTTGGTTTTCTTTAGGAACTGATGCTTTGTCGATGCTTTTAAACATGAACAGTTTCCATAATGCATTCAGTACATTAAATTACCAGCTTAGCCTTCAAGCAGAGTCTACTGTCACAAGTCTGTTCTACCTCCCATATGTTCCAAACTTCAAAGATTTTCCAAGTATCTGTTTTGGTCCCAGTGCTATTCTAATGAGAACAGGCCCAAAAGAAATTTGTAAGACAAAGGTAATGAAATTACATGATATGTCACTTTGATATGTTTTCTTCACTGTACCACACAAACCAGACCCTGAAAAGCACATCTGAAGATAAACAGCTCATACACTGTTGAAGCACTGTGCATTTTCAGCATTTCCTGTGCTGAAACTCAGCCTTGAGTGGGCTAAGTAGATAAATGAACACCATGAAAAGCACAGATAGATCTGTTTGCAAGATACTTAACACTGCCTGTGGGATAAACATTCGTACAAGTCAAGACTCCACTGAGTATATATAAATTAAACATATTTGGAAAAACAATAAGCAAAAATTTTCTCACAAACTTAGAGCTGATCTGAGTAAGTGCAGATCAAGCTGAGTAAAATCTTGTAAGGTTGCAGAACCTCCTGACACTGCAGCAGTGTCTGCAGACACCCGATTGCACCAGATGTGTCCCAGTTTCCATGCCACATACATTCTGCTACATGTTATACAGTGAACTGAGTGAAAGCATAGAAGCAGGCACAGGTCAGTGCTGATTTTTACTGAAGTGGTGTGCAGCAACAGTCTACCTGAGTGAAACAACACTGGAGAACCACTTCTTCCCTCCCAGACAATTGGCAGCAGGGAAGAGATACAGCCCTAAAGCACAGGCACACCCACCCAAAGAGAGGCACTTGGGTCACTAAAAGGACCTGCAAGAAACAAGCTGACTGGTTAGTGAGAGGGAACATCATTCACTCCAAATATTTGCACCCTTCACATCAGCTTCAGCAGATCATTTTCTCTTCCTTCTCAAGCCATTATAGACTAAACAAATTTATCAGCAATTCCATGGTATACATGAAAGATGACTGAGATCAAATCACTCTGACCCCGAAATCAGTTACACTCTGAAAGTTCAAAAGCAGGATACTTTGTTTAACAGATTCAAAAATCTGACTGTGACTTACTGTCCTTTCGAAATGAACAAATTGGCATTGTTTTTCCAAATAACAAATGGAAATCTAAGAGTCTCTTTCCTTATATCAAGACCAAGGCCAAACCGAAACTGTCTGAACCACTTCTTAGACACAGATCAAATGTAATATCCCCAAAGCTGGTGTCAAGAGCCATCCCTCAAAGTTAGATGCATTAGCTAATGACTATAAACTAGTAGATAACAATAGCTAAATAGACATTTGCTTTTTGCAACATATTCTCACTCACATCAGTAGAGCTGCTTATGGGAGCAAGTGCAACTCCCTAGGATGTGAGGTAGGACAGCAGTGGGGGCAGTGCCCATTTTGCTTTAGAAACACACAGCAGTGAAGGAATAGGATAAGGATTGCATAAGGAAAAATCACATGTGCTGCACAAATTGCACCTGACTGGAAGAAAGCCTAATAGACAACTCTTCCGGTTTGCTCCTAGGACAAGATGGTTGTGAGGATGAAGCACATGAATAGCAAAAGGCATATTTTTTACCTTTTCTGCTCAGCTGCATTGTCACAGGACTGACTATGAGCACAGTCAATAAGGTCTGGATGAATATTGCAAAAGTAATTAGGAAACTGCTAAGAAAATAGACAGGAAATGGAAAATTAAGCAGATCACACAGGAGGTCAACATATTGACTATGACCAACATCCAGGGAGAAAATTTTCACACATCTTTCAGTCTCACACCTTCACAGTGACAAAAGACTGAGTCCTGCAGTATGACAATCTCCTACTTTGCTGAAACAGCTGCTAATAGCTCCAGCACTAGAAAATCTAGAGGAAAATAGTTTTCTTGGGAAGCTCCTTTCATCTCTACAGGTCTTGGATGCCATTTAGTCACACTTGCAACTTTGAAAGCATTCTTCATCCATGGAAATGTCTAACAAAATGGGACATGTGTTCTATGTATTTTCCAGCAGCAGGCAAGCACTGACTTATGCACAAGCAAGGTGTGTATCTTCTCCCCACAGAAAGCTTCAATTTTCTTAATCTGACTACTCATGTTGGAAGCATCTACATTAAACAATCTGTTTAGTTTATTGAAGATGTGATAAGGAGGCAGTTAGTGCATAGTCTCAGTGTGGAAGACATTCTTTGCTTTTTCCTCAGACAAACTCACAACAATTCACATCAGTGGAAGCTGAAGCTGACCAAACTCGGGCTAGAAGTTTAATCACTGCAACACCACACTGAAATGCAGTGGCTTTACCATTGCCTGATGCCTTGAAATCAAAGCTAGCTAACTATTAAGGAAGTGTTATAACTCAGACACGTATTCATGGGCCTGACATAGCAACTAGTGTTGTGGTTTGTTGTCCAATATTATAAAGGTTATCACTGAATATCTTGGCTCTACCTCTGGCCATAGAGCACTTAAATCTATGGTGCTATTCATTTTACCATCACTGTGTCAGAAGAAAAGGTAAAATGAATCAGTCTGGATGTGAACTTAAGCCACCAGCCTAAAAATGTAAGGAGGGCTAAAAAGATAGAAACTCTTCATTTTAAGAGATTTTGCTAGGACAATTTTAAGTCTGTTTTACAATATGAGTGGGTTGTTTTGTTCTGGTTTTTGTTTTAAGAGGAAATTGGCAGTATCCTTTTGGATGGCTGCATTCACAAGATGTGCATAGAAAGCAGAGATCTTCCTCCTCAAAAATATTTAATGTAGACTAATAAACATAAGTGAAATTGATGAAAACTATAGATAAATTAGATAAAAAATAATTACAATAAATTCCCCATAGACTTGAGGAATGTGAAATAATAGTTACATGGCTCCAGGTGGTAACAATTTCAGTTTCCTTCCTGCAACTACTTCTGACACAGTTCTACTATAATACAGGGTGAAATTAAGGCCTATTTTTAAGTGATAGGGCATGGCCAAGATATCTTGGAAAATACTTCAAAAAGGTTTTCTAGTTTGATTCATCTGAAAATTCTCTTTGTTCGGTTTTATATTGAGGGTAAGATTCCGGCAAGAGTAAAATCAAGAACAGCATAAGAGCATTTGTAGAAGGAAAGGAGTGTCGTGAGAGAGCTCTTGAGTGCTCTCTGTCCCATCTTCCCTCTTCCAATCCGAAAAAAAATACTGGTGCTTTCATGTTCTCCTAATATTACTTTTCTTGTCTAGAGCATTTGCTGACAGCAGTCTTCCAAACTCTTTAGTCTCTCCAACAGTTTTTTGGAAATGACTTTCTGAAATTATCCTACTTAAACAAATAAAAAACAGCCATCTTCTCAAAACTAGAAATCATTGAATACATAGACACATAACACTGTAAGCAAAGATATACAGGAAAAAGACTGTGAGCAATCCATCAGGCAAAGCATTCAACAAAACCACAAGAACAGAGCCATGAGGAATGTTACTGTGCTGGTTTTGGCTGGAGTACAGTTGGTTTTCTTCACAGTGGCTCGTATGGAGCTGTGTTTTGGATTCGTGCTGAACATGGTGATGATAATATAGAAATGTTTTTGTTATTGCTGAGCAGGGCTTACACAGAGCCAAGGCCTTTGCTGATTTTCCTACGGCCACACTGGTGAGGAGGGTGGGGGTGCTTGGGAGGTTGGAAAGGGGGCACAGCTTGGACACCAAACTGACCAAAGGGATATTCCAGACCATATGGCATCATGCTCAGTGTATAAAGGGGAGGAAGGAAGGAAGGAAGAAGGACAAAGGGGAACATCTCAGTGATGGCTTTTGCCTCCCCAGGTCACCATTATGTGTGATGGGGCCCTGCTCTCCTGGAGATGGCTGAACACCTGCCTGCCCAGGGGAAGTGGTGAAGGAATCCCTTGTTTTGCTTTGCTTGCATGCAGGGCTTTTTCTTTCCCTATTAAATTGTTTTTATCTCAACCCACGAGTTTTCTCATTTTTACCCTTCCCATTCTCTTCCCGATCCCACAGGTGGGGGAGAGAGTGAGGGGCTGCCTGGGGCTTGGCTGCTGGCTGGGGCTAAACCATGACAGTGGCTAAGTGAAAGCCTCAGGAATGGGCATATGAAGAGAAGGAACTACACTTTCTTCAAGGACTCTCCTGTACTCCAAAAATTTACAGCCACAGTTTTTCTTAAGCCAAGCATGCTTTCATTCATTTGCTGATTCTCCAGAGAACACTGTCAGGAATTTGCTTGATGTTTTAATGTGCACAAAGGCCTGTGGCAAAGATTTCCACTGATTAACAACACATGATGTAGAGAACTGGCTGCTCTGTTTTGCTTTGCGTTTATCACCTGGAAATTTAAGCATGCATCCTTTACCAACATTCAGTAGCTGTAACACTCTTAGGGAGGATAAATACCACTGAAGTCTAATGTCCTACTCCTCAACTAGTTTTGGCTGAATTAGACAAGTAATGGCAAAAAAATCCAAATCACTCATCAAAAATGCTTCCTGCATGATCCCTGAGGCATCATCCCCTTCCCTAGGGTTTCCCTCTTCCTCTAGAACAGGTGTCATGAGCTCCACCAGCCACTGGGAGCCCACCAGGACCCAGACAGCTCATTCAGGAACACTTCTGTCACTTATCAAGGCAGTGGTACCCTTCCTGTGATAATCATAATCTCTTTCTCAGAGACAAATCCAGTGAATGAGTGTCAGGAATAGCTTGCCTTGCTCTAATAGCACAGTTATACCATAAGTACATTAAAGAGTGGTGGCCCCCTTTACTCTATTGCCACATGGATCAGGAAGACAAAATCTGTACCCACTGACAGATCCTGCTTTGCCTTTTGCCAAGTTTGAATGCTGTGCTGTTATTTATTTAACTTCAGTCCTTGCAATGTAAACAGATAGACAATTCTGGTTACATGTATCTATTACTGGGTTAGGGAAAATTAGAAGCAGATGGTAGCAATACTAAGTGTACTTAGTACAAGCAAGCAAAAAACAAGCACATTCTTCTGAGGGTCTGGTTCAGAGGTATCTGAAATCGAGGGAGGAGCTTTCACCAGGAGTCTGAAGGGGTACCAAACCATGCTGTGAGCTCTTGGTGACAGTATCCAAAGCATCCAGGCATGGTTGAATGGCCTGGAGCTCCCCTTGGCACACACAGCAAGCACCCTCCTGCGTGATGTGCCCTGTGCACTTGCACTAAGGGCGGGCAGGAAGAGAGGGGACACACCCACACCTGTGCACCTCTGGTGTCTGAGGGGTCGTGTTGCTCAGGAGGGAGTGTGCTGATGAGTTGTGCAAGTGTAAACTATCAACAGGACTCTTCACCCTTCACAGAAATCAGCATCCCTGCAGGTGTGGACCTGGAGAACAATTTTGCAAATACAGTGAGAAGAAAGCACAGGAGGTGGCTCCCCAGCTTCTGAGTGACACTGACAAACTCCCACAGCTACACAGCCTAAAATAAATAGACTGATGTAACTGTCCTGGTAACACCTCAGCAGAAGACTCCATAAGTTTTTTTAACAATTCCACTAACAAAAGTCACTTTGGCAGTCTTCCTTCATTCCCCAGTTAAATCAAACTCCTCACTTTCTCTCAGCAAAGAAGTGAGATAGACCTTAACAAAACAGAAATGTTCACGAAGTGCTACATTTCCATCCTTCAGAAAGCAAAAGCACAGATAAGGTATGAGTCCCCCTAAATCAAGATCTACAATTAAAGAAACTGTTGTCTGCACTCCATAGCCAGTTTGTGTTTACACAGCAATTTTATCCAGCTTGTCACCTCATCAGCTTTCAGAACATATATTTCAGAGATTTCACAGCATAGTTACATTGTGCTGTCTCCTCAATTATTTCCATTAGACAGCATTAATAGGTCATATTGTAAAGATCCCATTTGTTTTTCTGGCTAATGACTAAGTAAAAATTCTTTATGTAACAAAACATATTAATGTTTAAAAACATTTTGATTGCATCTAGAAAGATTCCAGAAATTAATTTGAAAACAATTCTCTGAGTTGCATGCTGCCTTTATGATTTTGCTAGAATTTACAGTCAATTTTAATTACCATTTACGCTTAAAATGTAGTGTATCATAATCCAATCTCACTATCTTAAAAGTCATTAAAATTATTGGGGGAAGACAAGCTATTTTTTTTCACTTCATCTAGGAGGGTTTTTTTCAGTTCAGTAATAGTATAGATACATATACTGTCCATTCAAAGATGGGAAAATTGATGAAAAGTAATTAACAGCACAAATTAAGTTTTGCTATCTCCCTGAAAAGAAATAACTATCACTAGATGCTAATTAGCTGGCAAGTATAAGGAAAGACTGTCTGACAAGGGCATTCAGAAAAAAAAAGTGCCAAGTTCTTTTCAGTACAATCATCCAATTTTTATGTGTTGCATGCTTCTGGCTTCCCTAGTCAAGATCTCTGCTTAAGGACAGAGTGGATGTTTCTCTCCTCCTCAGCAGAAGATAAAGAAGGGCCAAAGTGTATGTGCAAAGTCAGTCTCATTTCTAAGTCAAATTCAGCCAGCTATGAGCATAATTCACAATATAAAGTAGTGATGATGCAAATCACAGTCTGGGTTTTGTTTCTTTTTCCTCTCACAGATATGACCTATATGCCAGGCTGAATTCTGGGTATCTTCTCCATATGCTAAATTATGCAACCCGTTGCATTTTCTTTGAGCTTCCTGACACACCTCTACATCTACAGAAAAAAAATGCTGCTCCCTCCCTCTTCCCCTCCTCCCCCTCCAAAGAAAAAGGCAGGCTGTCAGGAGCAGTGGGTCTCATTATTCTATGTATGATCTAAGGGACAGCAACCAACATGGCAGGGAGATGTTCTGTGCTCTCCCTACAAGGAAGGGAACAAAAGCAAGACACTGGTTCGAAGGTTTTTCAGACCTTTCTAATCCTTAAAGGAACTACAGGATTCAACCACAAAAAGAAAAAAGCAGCCAGGTTCAGGGGAAGGGTTATGAACTGTTGTGCCATGCCTTTTGTTTGACCTTGCCACAGCTGCTTTGCAGTACATATGGATAGTTTCTTCAGTAATTTACTAAAACAAAATAGGTAATTGGTATAAATGCTGAAAGAGGAAAGAAAACTCTTGGTCTATTTCTGGGCCACTTCTTTCCCCCTATAATCCCATATTCCAAAAACTCTGAGGATACAAATGCAGCCAGTGCAGCAGTCAGGACACATCTGAGGGGTAATGGTATCTGCTGAACTCCAAGAGTGAAAGGCAAGAGCAAACACAGGCAGTGCAGTCTCAAAATCTCCTACAGACAGGAGGCAAAAAGCCACATTTCCTACAGGGTCCTTCCTTGTTTATGTCTAGGAGGTTGTCTCAGACTAAAGACTACTACCTTCCCTGTCACTTTTAAAATGTCATGTGTCTTTCTCTTCTTCCAGTCATGTATTTTTTTAAAATTATTTTTCAATAAATTACATATGTTAGAAATAGAAAACACAAGCTACACAATGTGGATTCCCAAATCCTTGGAATTAATTAGTACTTCACTGAAGAGCCATTTAGAAAAATGGACTTTTATTACTGTGACTAATCAGAGCATTGCTGTTTAGTAAGGGTATATTGTGGATGCCTCTAAACTGCTTTTGCAATATAGAAGACAAATTGGCAGCAAAAGGCATATATTGGCTTGCATCCATGCTGTTCCAGGTTGGTTATATTTACACTGCTCTGTAGAAAGCAGGCCCCAGTGGATATGTGGAAAATATGTCAATATATCTGTGTTCAGCAGCCAGGGTTTCCTCCAAAAGAGAACAAGTTGTTTTTGTGCCAAGAGGAGGCCAGAAGACAACTGACACTGGACAATCACAGAGCTGGGGCCACAGTGCAAAACAGAGATCAAGCCAAAATGAGAGCATAAACATATCCACAAAATGTGTGTCACACCCTCACACGTGTCAATCACTTCAGAAGATTTTGGAAGGACATCAGTAACTTCAAAAATAATTTGTAACCTAATCACTGCGTGGGTGTTTGCCACTACTGCACACAGGTACCCAGAGCCATGGTAAGGGAATTAGAGATATGAAGCTTTTCCAACTGCTTTCATTTTGCTTACTTTCTACAACAGCAATATTTGGTGCACCCTGAGTTATGCTGTCCTCTCTCCATGTGTCTCTGCAGTTCTGTGGGTCTTATATCCAGAGGTAGAAAAGAAAACCAACAGAAATCATTGAGACAATGATGAACAAGAGAAATATGAACAGCATCACATTAGGCAAAGCTATTACTTCTTTTTTGTTTGGTTTTAAATCAGCAGCATTTCACCATGCCTCTTTTTAATTAAGATTTTTCCATAACAGGTTTTATTAATTGTGATTTAAATGCTTTAATTCTTTACAATATTTAAGATATTTTATGCAACACAAATGTCTCTCTGAATCCCTGCTCTTTGTTTAAATTCAGAGAATTTAGGAATCAGTCTAGCAGTTAACAAGACTGTACTCATCAAGTAAACCAGCAAGAATCTTGTTCTCACTGGACCACTATTTAAACTGATGTTTATTTTGGCACTGGTAGTTATGGTATGTCTCTGTTAACATAACTGTGATCAATAAATGGACAACAAAGTTCTTTCACAGGAGCCATCCATCTGTTACTTGCTATTAAGGTATTGATTTGTATTCTGCATGTGTAGCCACATTACCACACAATATACATAATACAAGGATGCAATTACTGAAACTAGGAGCTAAACCTTCATTTGTCTCATAGGTGGAGCAAATAAAAATAATGGACTCGTGACATTCATACACAAGCAATATTATTACTTCAATTTCTCCATTTTGATGCCAAGGAAAATACACCCACATAAAACATACCTTGCAGTATCTTGAGAACAACAAAAGGTTTCAAAAGTTATGGTATTGTAATAACTCCCTGTTCAGAAAGCTGATTAGGCAATCTTAATAGGAAGTTCAGAATTTCAACAACAACAAAAAATGCTCTGCCTCATTTAATGAGATTGTTTAATGAAGGGCGCTCAATTACAGTTTTATGAAGACTTCCTCACGTCCCTTTAATTGCTCTTTCCCATTCTAATTAACCTCTTGAATGCCAATCTAGCTTTCCTTCTGGCATGCCCATTACTGTGCCTTTTAAGTGTGATCCAGTTGCTCACAGCACTAGCAGGAGTCACAGCACACATCCTCCACGCTGCGCGTGATCGCTCCGATGAACACCCTGCAGACGGCACGGTGCGGGCACCTGCACGGGCCAGCCTCCTGTCTGCTCAGCTACCACATGCACACACTGCTTTGTCACCAGCTATGTGCTCTGCTCCCTGGTCTTAGCAGACTTTTGTAACTGAACTGTTAAATGGAAAGAGTAACAATTCATCATGCTAATTAACATATTTTAGAAATCAGTTTGTAACAGGAAGATTCACCAAAGATTGTGCACTTTTTCTCTTTCCCACAATGAACTGAAAGTCCTTTTTGATTGACTGAATGCTGACAATTTCTGCAGCCTCTTGCCACTACAAAAAATGACCCTTATTGCAAGCTACCTTTCAGGGATTTTGGCTAATATTTCGTAGCACAAATTATTCCACCGTGGGGAGATAAGATGTGTTCTAAAAAGAAGCCAAAGATTTTATGATACTTAGGATACAACTAGTAATGCTGAGGTGAAAGTCAACAAATCCAGATCATTTATAGAGTAACAAGAATAAAGCATTTGTTAATATTTGTTTTCTTCTTTGCAAGATAAACTACTAGAAGTTTAAACTACTACTCCACAACACTGTCTTTCTCTGCAATATAACACAGAAATATTGCAGCAGACATGAAAATTATATGCAGTATATCTGTTCCTTTAGTCCCCCCTTGAGGCAGGGCAAGGATTGCACAGACACAAGAAAATAATATAGTAAAGGAAGCTTGTCTCATAACAGACAGAGACTAAAACATTTGCACTATAAAGAGCAAATTGCCATAAGCAATCCTGGATTAAGCTACATAAAATCAAGGAGAAGAATAAAGACTGCAAATTCAGAAATCTCTGCACAGGCAGAGGAGAGAAATAGTCAGGGAGATATAAACAATCTTGCGGCATGTTTAGCTCTTCATATGCCTTCTCTGTTTCTTGTCAAGTGCTCCCATAGCAGGAAGATCGCTGTACTCATAAACATACCTCTGACTATAGCTTACCTTCTTCTCATTCAGACTTCCTTGAATTCAGAGGTAAAGTTCTCTAGAAGTTTACAGGCCACTATATCTCCCTCGCATTGTCTATTTGTGGACAGCTATTTCTTGTAAGAGCATATTATTAGTAGGTTACAAAACCAAAGAAAGTAAAAAGGAAGGCTGAAAACCACATTGATTTCCTGAAATCTCATTTAAAAACTCAATGCGTTTTAAACAAGCTACAAAACAGAGTGAAGTCTTAGCTGTAAGTCAACTGGAAACAACCATCAGGCTTCAACCCCATGTGTCAGTTAATCCTGGGAAGATCAGCTTTCTCAAATATTGTTTTGGCCCACCAGAATGTTACTGCATTTAGAGTATTAATTGTCATAATTAATCAACAAACCAGTTTCCCGAAACAGCAGCCTAACTGCTTATTTTGTTATATTCTTGTTTACCCCTAAGATGGACATTTGTCATATGGGAAGCCTCACTGAGCCCCTCCTCACCAAGCAAGTTAGCTTTCACAATCAGCCTCCATCAAATAATGTTCTTGCAGCTCTTATGCCTAAATGAAGATGTCAACAGTGTCTGTGTCCAATGTCCACCCCCCTTATCTTCTTATAAATAAAGCACTGTCAGACCACACCCCTGACAGTCAGTAACTCTTCCAAGCATGGCTGTCAGTGGAAGTGGCACTGGCTGCACCGACAAGAAACACACCACAGACACAAGCAGTGGGCTGGAACTAATGGTGGCTTTTTTTACACCCCCATGTATTTGGATGGTTGGATGGTCAGAGCCAGGCAGAAAGCAGTGCCTTAGAGCAGTGCAGAGGCTGCAGGGAACTGGGAGTACAACAAAAGGATAAGTGCAGCTGTACAAAGATAGTACCTGCTTGAACATATCTGCATCCCTCAGACTTTAACATTTAAATGGAGAGTATTTCTCAAATACTTGCTGCTCCTAAGACTGAGAGGAACTGCATATCAGAGGGCTTCAGAGCCCTCAGTCATGTGATCAGTTTCTTCCAACTGAATTAAAATTCTCCAGGACACAAAGCTCAGGATATGTTGTGAAGAAACCCACTCTGTCTCCACTCAACTTTTATTTTTTAGGCCATGCTCAATGCTATGGACAAATACAATCAATTTAAAAGCCCAGAAACACCTTCCAAGTCTCTAGGCTAGACTTCACAGAAACAGCTTTACTTTATTCCCTCAAAAGAGAAGCTAACAGCATATGGGTATTTTGTAACATAGGGAATAATGAAACAGACTTAAAAATGGACTGACTGCATAGAACCCACACGAACAAATTACAGCTGCTGGCAGAAAGCAAGTATGCTGTGTAGGCATAGAAAATTTTTCATCTCATAATGTCTTTAGCATAATGTGTAGAATATTCCTTTGTTTCTGCTATAAAATGGTTTCATTTAAGCCCGGACCAACTATTTATGAGATCAAGTCCATCTTTTCAATGACTCCTGGCATTTCAAGCAGTGCTTGATTTGCTTCTTTAAATATCTTTGTTTTAAAGCTTTATTAATTTCACAGAATCACTGTATATCATCCCAAATAACTGACTTCTGTAACATATATTTACACCTGAGTGATGAATCAAATTCCCTTTAAGAAGAGAGGGCTTAGGTATATCATTGCTTTATTGTAACAGGTTATTATTCTGATGCTTTTAATGCTCTGAGATTGTCAATAACTCCCAGCAGAGTTTTATTCTTTTCTTCTACCATCATTTAAGAGTCCTATATAGAAACATAATTTATTTTGCTGACACAGAAATAAACAGGCTGATCTCAATACATTGAAAAATCATCTGTAATTAGTGCTGTGATTAAGGAGTCAAGATGTCATGGCTACCTTTTACGAAACTTATCGTCTGTTGAGTGAGATACAAACCACGATCATCCTAAACACCCAGAAGAAATATGGAGGTTTTGAGCCTGTTTTTAAGTGCAGAACCTATCTCTATATTGACACATACATTAATGACTACAAACCCAAATATTTTCAGAGACTTCAGAGAAAGCTTCTGCTTCACTTCTTTCATGCAAAGTTAAGATAGAAAAATATGATTTTTTTCATGCAAAGTTAGGATAGAAAAATCTGAATCTTGTGCAAAGTTTGATACTGAATGTGCTTAACGCCACATAAGTACAGCACTCAATTTTAAGTGTGCAGCTCCATAGCCCAGCAAGACTGCTTTGCTCTTAGTGACAGTGGAAAACAATGGATAAATGTCACACTGTAACAAAACTTTCAGGTTTCAGTTTTAAGACAGTGCTCTGACGACTTCTAAACTACATTAGAACAATCCACAGAGGTATTTGAAGAAGGTAATAAGGAAAACTGAAATTTTTCCAGAGGTAGCCTGGAGTGAATGCTCATCCATATATTAGGTTTCACAATCATGAACTTGGGTAGGGGATATCCAAAAAATTAAGAAAGTTTCAGCTAAACCGTATAAAACGTCCTTTAAAACTTTCTATAAACTCCCCAAGTACAAACCTAGATATCTTTCACCAGCTGTCCCAGTGTAAAAAACTCAGTGGAAGGCATGAAAACCTCACCAGAAAGTCTGGGCACTTGGTCACAGTGTCATTCTAAGAAAGAAGGAAGTCTGAAAGCTACTTGTCTCCATTTTTTCCTCCAATCCTAAAATGCCAGCAGAATTCATGAAGTAAACATTACTTAACAAAGGAAGACTTGCTTCTTTTCAAACTTTTATGGAAATGGCATTGCAAAACACATTTAGCATCCAGCCAAGAACAATGAGTTCAAAGTCAAATAGCTGTAGTGCGCAGCACAATTTACACTTACAAAGCCTTCAAGTTCTTCCAGACCAGTAGCATTGCGGGAAAGATCCTCATCTGTAATTCCAGAAACTAATTCCAAGTAATTCACAGGCGTTTGGATCTGATCTGAGTTACTTTGGTGTGAACTTCTACATAGCCCTGTGGGCCCCTGGCAGAAGACCTTGTGCTGGGACAGCAGCTTCCCCAGGGCACCCATGGAGCTGTGCCATCGGCAGAAAAGGCACCACAGCAAACACTACCACCTTCAGTAACCCCCTGCTGTCCTTAGGTCTCTCTCAAAATCACAGGGCTTCAATGACAGACAGCAGAAACAACCAAGGGTGATGCTGCTTTTGTCCTCTCAAGACGCTGCTCTGTTCCCAGAAAAGATAGTTTACATTTTGTCCAGCTCCCGTTTGCAGACAGATCAGTGTTCTCTAAGTACATCTGCCACAACTTTGGCATGACTGGGATGCATCAAACCTACACCGCTCACTCCCTTAAAAGATGCTCTTAACAAACTGAGTTGTTTTCTTTCAAAGTGGCCTGACTGAAATTGAAGCATTTTGTTTAGATTTTCCCCAAATAAATAAAAATATTTCAGCAAAAGCAGAGGGGTTCCCATGTGATAATTTGATTTTAATGGAATTTCCTTTTTCATTGTAGATATACTGGCAGAAGGTTGCAAATAAAACATAAATTTCACAATCACTGGAAGTGTAAAAGCTGCCTGGATAATTCACTTGGTTATTCTTATTTTAAGAAACAATACTGAGAAATGAGAACTCAAGTCTAAAAATTAACAATGAATGTAAGAAACAACAAAAATACTGCCCTTTTCAATAATGCAAATATGAGGTAATGAATACATACAACTAAACGGAGTAGAAACTGCTATCTCAGCAACACATGTTGCATATGAGAGGGAGGGCTCAGATTAATCTTGGTTCCAAAATTCTGGTCTATCATGAGCCTACACAAGGGACAAAAGTAAGATATCAGTAGGCAACACCATTTCTCCTAACTCAATCACAAGAAACAGAGAAATGGGGTGGCAGCCCTGACTGTGATCTTGCCAAGATATATGCAAAGGCCTCTTGAGGACTTTGAGGTTTTCCCTGATCCTCCCAATAAAAAAGAAGTGGCATGGATAACACCAAGTCAAGACACAGCACTTTTCAAGTCTGCAACAAAGGCACAGATAGTTTGTGTAAAGCTCACCTGTTAGCACCTTGGGCATCTTCTGGCATATCTTCTTCTTCACTCATGTTTTGTCTGAAACAAATTCTATTTAATCTTGTCATAGAAATAACAGGAATTTAAAGCCTAATATTTATTTGTAAGTACTTTTGATAGCACTAAATTCCAGAGGCTTTTCTCTGGGATGTGGCTTTTCCTTGAGGCACCTGTTGGCAGAAGGCAAAGCAAATGTCAACCATACCTGCAGCCACTTCATGCAGGGTGCTGGCAGGCATTCTGCTACCAATCCAGATGACTACAATACCTCTCAAGACTAGGTGTTCCTCTGAAATACTTGCTTGCAATTTTGTTCCCCTGCCAACTTGTTAAAAACCATCCAGAGCTAATCAAATTTTTTGTTTGTTTTTGGCTGCTTCCTTATCAAAACTTTACAAAACTTTAATTTCAGCCTCATGAGCCCTGCAGCTGTAAATTAATTGAATAAAATTTACAAACATTATGCACTGATAAAGCACTTCCAAGACTTTTCCCTATTCAGTTGATTTAGCTGCTTGGCATGGCAGTTTTGCTTGACATGAGTTCAGAGCCTCTGGAAACCTTCCTAATCCCACTCTCCAGGCCTTGTGCCTATTCATGGAACCATGTTAACCCAACTCCAGAAAATTAATAAATCTCAAATGGTTTTAAGCCCTCAGAAGCATCCCTTGGTACACATTCCACCTTCTTTATATTGCAGGCATCTTGTTGCACAGAGCAGCTCTTACTTGAAAGACCTAAGAAGAAATCAGTCTAGTCCCCAAAGTTATTAACATTTAATAAAATATCTCATTTAAGATTATTGTGGGTTGAAACATAATTGCATTTACTACAGTCATTCTGACATCATCTGTTTATATTTCAGTGCAATATTTCTGTATCAGTGTTCAAACTAAATATTTTCCATGGAATCACTGGATGATTTCTTTTGTACTAAAGAACAAAATTCTCTTCTGTCCCTATAGCAATCCATAAAGACCCTCACCCTCACAATTTCAGCTAAGATTTTTGATTAGACCACAAAGAACAACTTTTTTGAGACACAGCATGCTGGTAGCAAATTAAGATAATTTCTTATATTCTGTGCCAAAGTAGGAGTAAAAGCTATATTTTTTTTTTAAATATTTGGCTGCATGGTAAAGGAGTTCTTTTATAATTTTATCTGTTTAGTGTTTTGAACACAACTGTTAGGCAGTAATCTGTTGTGACTACAATAGCCTTTATGCTTAAAATGAAAATGAAAGTCCAAGCAACATCTCTGGGTCATACTTACTGGAGATCACAGGTGAAGCACATGGAAGTAAATATCCAGGCTGTAAATAAGTCGCTACATATAGACATGAAGTAAAATGATAGTCTATATTGACCTATAATATATATGTAAATAGCTCAATGATTTTTTGATGGGGATTAATTAATCCAAATAATTTTATCTCACCCCACGATTCCTTTCATTTCTATTTGTGCAGGCAATTAACTACAAACAACATGATGCTAAAATGATGCCAAAACCCAGAAGTACTACGCTTTTAAGTAGTCAAAAAGTTTGTGAAAAGTATTGGGTGTTTAAGGAAGGGAGGACCAGCTGTTCTGGATACCGATATACTGGAAGAAAGTTTCATAAAACCTTCATGCATGCAACAAAAGAATGTGATTCAAAACAAAGTCCATAACGTAAACAAAATATTGGAATCATTCAGCCATGTAAGAGATGAAGAGAATACAAAATGTTGTTCACGTTTTTGCAGACTAATCATTTGAACAGAATCAGATCATCATTTGCATCAGGCCCCTAAATCTACAGATGTGATGATGTCATGAAACTCTGAGAAAAATCTGTAAATATATTTTAGAAGTCAGATCAGAGCTATTGAATGACACAAAGAAACATGGAAGAACAATGGTTTTTTAGCTCATCTTACTCATAATTCAGTCAAGCACTACAACTGGCTAATATTTCATGGGCAGTATTTAAGCAATAAAAACCAAAATAAATTGGGACCAAAAGAAAAAGCATTTTCAAAGGCGTAGAGTCCTTTCATTGCCCTTTTCCCACACCAGGAAAACAGAATTTGGGCACATTACTACCATTTTTCTCTCAAGAAGCTCCCACATGAATCAGCTGTGCCCTTAAGACCAAGTATTTGAAATGCCTTCGACTAATTTTAGGAAGGAAAAAAAAATTCTAATATACACTTACAGCAATTGTTAGAATAACACCCTTGGTGGGACTGACCACATGGGACACACAGTGTCACTGAACAAGAGACACCACGGCCAGGGAGGAATATTGCACCAGAGCTATTCAGCTGATCTCTGAAAAAATAAAGCAAGCCTTACCAAACAAGGAGAAAAGAGCAAGAAAAAAAAAAATTAAAATGGGGCAATTTTCCAAATCCAGTATTATTTAAGTAAATTTGATGTACAAACCCAAACTTTTTAGCTGTTCCTTCTAGTTCGAAAAATATCAACAATGTGCCTAGTACTTAATTTATACAGTTCTAATCTTTATCTATCATGACACAGTCAAGTAGCTAAATCCATCCTAGCCAAAACATACTGCATTAAGGAAGTCAAAATACACGTTTCTTCCTCTTTATAGTCATAGGGGAAAATGTTAGGTGATCCCAGAAATTTTTGCCTTTAGTATTATTTATTTAATATTACTGCAATTTCTAGAAGTATAACTTTGAGGGGACAAAGGCATTTTCTACTAAGACTACCAATATTGTAGGCATGACACTGACAGAAGCCAGGGTAGTCTAGGCAATGATAAATCCTAAAACCTCGATATGAATTATATCTGAAGCACAGTGAGGAGTCACAAGCAGCAAAACAGGTTTTTAAAAGCTAATGGTTTTGAGCTTGTGTTTTGCTTTGAACCAATCATTTAACAAGGGTTCTGCTCCATTGAATACCATCTCAGCATCATTCCAGGAGAAATACTTTTCATTCTCTCATCACCCAGGCACCCAATCTTAATTCTTCACACCAATGTTTTGATATCAAGAAGACAGGCAAGAATTGAAGAGCAGGAACTCTGTTGTCACTTCCATGTGAGTACTGGGGAAAATACTGAGGCAGGCTATACATTTTGTGTATAATCTACTTACAAGTCACTTGACTTATACTCAAAAATCCTGCCAAACCAATTTCTTACACCTAACATCCTGGTTTGTACACCATGTTATATTAGTTGTTTGGAAGGTTCCATTGCTCATTTATCAAGATGTTTAGGAATTAAGGGATGAATCTCTTTCTGGTTTTCTATTAGTGATACTGGTAGGCTCTGAATCTGCTGGAAGAAAGGAGCTCCAAACCAGGTAAGTTATATGGTCATTTCAATACACATAAACAAATAGCAGAAAGGACTGCAAGCCTAAGAATTCATAAGGCCTGTGAGAGATGCAGAAGACCTCTGTTAAGTCAGTTAGCAGCTAATATATTCATGGTTTGGGTTTTTTTAATGGAGACTGTTTCTTAAATATAGTGATAGTCCTACATAATTAACATGAAACTCAGGGCAACACTAAAGCTCACAAAATAGGCAGATATGTGAAATAAGCAACAAATATCCCCCTTCATCAGAATAAACTAACTTTTAAAGAAATGTGATTTAAAAAGTTAAATAATAGAACTTAAAAGGTACATGGTTTTGCCCACTATGAAAACTGTCAGACCATAATAATTGCATTTTGTCAATATATGTTCTTATTTAAGTTTTATCATTGCTGTTTGTTATTTACAACATATGATTTCCCCTTTGCAAAAAGATGATGATTTGGAGGAATTTGCCATAGGTAAAAGCTTTTCTGGAAGAGACATTACTCCTGCTTATTTTCTCCTAGTTTCTTTTTATTCACATGTGCACAAACTGAAATAATATAAAGAGGATGCTGCGAACGGTTGCCAAACCACGCAGGGACAATCCCAATAGCAGCCCAGATGAAATCACTTTGTCCAGGCAGGTGGTCAGAAACTACTCTTTCAGCTTGTGATATTTCATTCCAACTCAGCAAAGTGCCTTCCTGCACCATTTGCACTGCCTTCACCTGACCCTTGTCAAAGACATGTCCCAGTAGGAACGCTAACTCGAAACACAGCAGGCATCTTCCTTTCTCCCTGTTCCAGTTTTGCTCCCTTGTTCTGAGGACAGAATGTATAACATAGTGCTAAAATGGCACATTTTAAAAATATTTCAGAAGATAATGATGCAGTTGTAAAGCTGAGACCTTGCTCTTCAAGTACAGTCTTAAATGTGATAAGCCAAATGAGTTAGAAAGATAATCACCCTGTGTTGCTCTGAGGGAAGACTAAGAGGGGAGCTGGTGAGCCAGAAGCAAGAGCAGACACAGGGATTCTGGTAGAAAATGAGCTGTGATGACTGTGTAACTCATGGGCAAGAGTCTGAAAGCTTTTCAGGTGATCAGAAAGGGAGCACTGAACTGATAAGAGTGCAAAATTTCTTCTAATGATGGATAGTTTCTCTCTAAATCATTCGGAGGGCAATGCACCAAAATTGCTGTATTTAAATGGATGCCTTTGGAGTCATTTCCCAGATGAAATAGAGACATAAAGCATTTAACTCACGTAAGTGTGAAAGAGGTAAAATTACGCTAAACCTGAAGACCAAGTTAAAAAAAAAAAAGAAAGAAAATAAATTGGGATGGCTTATTTTTTTTAGCTGTCTTAAGAGAAGAACAAATCAAAGAGAAAACAGATAAATATATAAATATATATACTTAAAGCAGCACTGTAAGTGCTGAGTGCTTCCAGTCACGCAACTCAGTCTGTGTTCTGACCTTCAGATGGTAAGCACCAATTCCCCAGCTTCACCTCTGCACCACTAAAAATTATGCTGCAGGTACCTAATATGTGTTTTAGTCACCATCTTTTGGCCATCTAAGCATCACCAAGAGATCTGGCCTTGAAAGAATGAAAAAATAACATTCACCTCAGATTTTAAAATGATTTATCAGTGAAATAGAGACAGTTTCAAATAACTAAACCAGAAATGAGATCTGTCTTTGCAATGACTAGGGAGCAAGGAGACAGACTGCCTATATCCATCCCAAAGTGTCTTCATCCATTCCACAAAAGACTATTTGTGAAGCTAATATCATCAACGGTGTCTTCTATTCAGTTAAAAATCAAGTAAGAAAGGCAACATACTCTTAGAGAACTGTAAATACTGCCCAAGGGTTTGCATACGTAAGGATCAAGGTCTTTTGCAATTCTGCTGACGGATTATCACTCATTTAATTATTGAGGTCTGTACAAATTATGGAAAGACATGCAAATGTAATTAGGAGGGCTAGTCTTTTAATGAACTAACAAGAAGTGCTATAGGTAGTTAGACACTTAATCATTGCTACCAGCAACACTAGAAGCTTTCTCATTAAAAAGTTATTTTGTGAAGACAATTTTTTTGAGGCGATGAAAAATGCATGTAGAAGCCTAATACAAGTTAAATTATGATTTCTGCTCATTCTAAGCTTTCCTATTAGGCCAGAAAAATAGTAAGCAGTGCTCTGCTTCATTAGTTCCTTGGATGTGAAGGTAGAGTAAAGTCATGGCTTCACACCTACATACAGGAACAGGCAGAGTAGTGTACTATGAGTTAATTCAAAGGGCCAGGCAAAATCACACTAGGGTCCACAAAAAAAGAAAAGCCCACTGGGGACAAGACAAATGGCCCTCTTCCAAAGTTCAAGCTGTAGTCAGACAGATGGGAATGGTGTTTTTCACACAGCCCAGTCATGAACTGGAGTACTCACCATGTTAAACCTTGCTAGAGCAGGTAAAATTAAATTGGACTGTAGAGGTCCCATCCCAGTTCTTTGGGACTTTATTCACTTGAGGCTTTGTGTTTACTTCAGAGTCTTAGAAAGGATGATCCAATCCCTTTTCTGGGTATCTACACAACAAAAAAGTCTGGGAGAAAACTTTCTTGAGAGCAGGAGCTTAATGGCAGCTGTGTGATAGAAACTAAACTGTTCCCATCAGACCACAATAATTGACATAACTGTGGAATTCCACTGCTGAAGTACTAGGGATTAGATAGGAAATGTGACTATCTCAGGCTATTGATTTTGTTACCTGTACATTTAACTGGGTCATGACAGGGCTAAAGGCCACTGTGAACCTGATGATGGTAGGATCTAGCATACTGCAGAACAAAAAGTTAGTTGAATTTAGACACCTTATCTCCTTCTAGAGGAACTTAGTTTAATCTCCTAACTTCTGAAAAAAAAACCCCAAACTCATGCACATTATTGATTTAACAACTTATAGAGTTCTCAGTAAAATCATAATTGGAACTAAATGTTGATCCTTAAACGAAACAAAATAGAGAAAACACAGCTCTTAAAATAGTTACTAGAAAAACTCTGAAGTATCCATTTACTACTAATGTTATATATATTGGACCAACTACTTGCAGGGGATGACAAGTATTAAAAATACATTTTAAACCTACATTGTGTCCAACAGAATTTGAAATTCCTAACTTGTTAAAACATGTAATTTTATTTGCTATTAATCCATAAGTAATTGCCTTAAGTAATCATAAGTACTAAAGTGACATCATTTGCAATAAAAACCCTTCATTATTGTGAACTTACTAACCTACCTAAAAACAAACGTGCAAATCCTAGCAGTATGAATGTTAATGGCAAAAGGTCTATTAATTTAACAGCATCAAGGTTTGACCCAGAACTTTTCCAGATCCAGAAATGTTAAATACAATATAAATTCTGAGACTCTGGAAGGACTCTAAAACCAAGTTGAATATAGTAAAAGGCAGTTTTCAGTGACAAATTCAAATTAGACTCTCTTAGGAAAACTAAATAGAAAGAAGAAAAGCATATCTTTGTCTTTTTTACATAATTAAAACCTATAAATTGAAAACTGAATTGAAAATGAGAGCAGAAAATAAAGGCAATGATTAAATATTCACTGCATGCAAAGAGCGGCCCTTTAAATAAAGCTTTCATAGAGCAGCTGAGCTGATATCCTCTACTAAATTATGTTGTTGTTATTCATAAGTGGTTCTGACAAGAGCCAAATAGATGCAATAAAATAAAGTAGCATCATCAAATTTAAAAAAATAATAATAATAAAAAAACTTGGTAATTAATGTAGCTCCACAGAAAGAAAAAAAAAAGGCAAACAAAAGTGGGGGGAAATCCTAGTATAGCTGTGAAGAACTTTGAAACCACCATGTACTGAACTTGCCACACTGACACACAGATCCAGTTACCACACCCACATACTATAGTACCCTTAAGTCATGGCAGCAGACAGCAGCTCACTCACAGCTCTGGCAACGGAAGACAAATGTAATCTGAGCACGGAAATTCCCAGTTTGAGCCTGGGGCAATGTAACTGCCCACAGAGTACCCAAAGGGTGACTGTACCTTGGTAGACGTGGGTAAAACAAACCCAGAAGACAAGCTACCTTCCACCAGGGACCCCTCACACTAAATGACGACATGGAAAAAGTGCCTACGTGCTGCAAGCAAAATGACAGATTTCTACCTTCTTAGTCAGCTGTAAACCTCATGAAGTATTCCCCTGAACTATTCCCATTACAGAGCAGTAACTGATGTCCAGAAACTACGTTAGATGCCTCTTATCAACTGATACAATCGTTATGTCTATTCTACTAACGGTGCCTCCGATCAAACCCTCATAGCACTCCAAAAAGATAAGGAAAGAAATGGGAAATTGTTGCCAGGGAACACAGGATTAATTCAGAGCAGCTTGAACATACACTTACACAGCAGTACTAACTGCCTCTCACGTAAGGAAAAAGAGGAGGTTCAACCCGAAAATATCGTTTGGAAGAAGAATCAGAAGAATTCCCCAGTAAATAAGATTTTAACATATACAGGGGAAAAAAAAGATTCATTTCCCCACAATAATTAGAGTAATATACATATACCCCTTATATAGAATTATATTCTATATAATTTTTAAAAAATCACTTTCAAGGGCAAAATAGAAGTACTTTGAATCTTTCTTGGTAAAGAAATATAGAAATACTAGCTCAGAATCAAGCAGAAAGTTCTTTTCCAGTTGGATAAAGAAGCCATTTGAGCAACCGTTATCAAGAGGATTGCTTTTTATTGTTCATTTCCAGGCAGTGAAATCTGTGGCTAATGTGGCTGCCCCACAACAGCTGCTAATACTCTAGAGATGCTGTTTGATATTCTGGTTGCCAGCACTGCATTGCAATACTGAGAGAAGTACAGGCAAAAGCAGGACACTGCCAGGCAAACACACTTACCTGCACAACCCCTATAAACTATCCAGTGCAGGCACATGTTAAGGACATTTACTTTTGAGGTTAATAAAACTTGTTTACAGTACACCATAGTCAGTAAAGGAAATTACTGCCAATGACGTTAGAAATGGACTGCCTTTTGTACTTAGTAATACTTTTCACAGTTTAAGTCATGACCTAAAGTCCTAAGATTTTAACATACCATCAAGTGCCTTTTTAATAGCCTTTATAATCAGTCCCATGGGAGCAAAAAAGATTCAAATTGTAAAGGTCACGTAGCATTGGGCATAAGCATTCATAAATGCCTGTTACCCAATTTTGCATTCTTCAGTTTCTCAAGATTGAAATAAATCAAGAGCTGGATTCAGAATCAAAAACAATGTACCTGTATAATATCAGGAAGCTTCATAGCTGTCCCTTCATATCCCTTTACCCAGCCAGAGCCAAAAGGAGGTTGGGAAGTATGAAGCACAGAGGTTGTAGAAATATTAAGAAGAAGCACAGAGGCGCTCCAGTAATGCCACAGGTAAAGTAGGGCAAGCTTCAGACTGAAAAGTAGTATATATACATGAGAGAAAAAAGCAGCAGGGCAAATTGTTTCCGTGTTTCAAATCCATTATGCTGCTATCATGTTCCCTCGTAACAAGTTTTGAATCTCTAGGTCATTAAACCTTTCCTCACAGGTCAGACTCACAGTGCCCATGGAAGCAGCACTGCCCTCTCTCCCACCAAAGGGGTTTATCTGGGTGTCAGTACCTGGTGTTATGTTCACACCAACACAGTGATGCAGCAGGTGATGACTTAGACCTCACACTACATCTGGCTTACCAGCAGGAGGCAGAGCTTTTCCTCCCTGTCTACATGCAGGCTTGGCCTTGTTGGAGCTGGCTGAGGCTGCAGCTGCCACAGTTATTTCACAGCACTGTGACAAAAGTGCTGGATGTGACAAGGATCGCTTTTGTGGCTGTGACAAGAATCCCTGCAGCTGTGACAAAGATCACCGTGGTGTCCTGCTGCAGGGATGCTGGCAGAATCCACAGTGAATCTTAGCGACACTTGCTCTGTAATCCCTATGACACACACATTTAACCAGAAGGGGTTTCCTAGCAAATCTAGAAGGCTCAGAGGATCAGGGATTTCCCTTTGAGGTCCAGCAGCTAACACCTCTAAGGTGGCTTACAACCCCGCCATGCTTGGATTGCCAAAGTAAAAATACTAACGAGGTCAAAGTTATTCTGGTAGAAGAAGGACAGCAAGATTCATTGTTCAGTTTCAGGAGGACTTGTTTCCATGAGGTCAAGATGGCTCTAGGGCTATTGCCATTGACCAAGTTCACCAGCAGACAAATTTGCTGCTGCTCCAGCTGGATTCCTACAAATCTATGCAGCCTGATGGGATTCATCCAAGAATTCTCAAAAAGATAGTTGATATCATCACAAAACCTCTCTGGATAATTTTTGAGTTGTCTTAGGAATCCGGAGAGGTCCAGCTGACCAGAAGCTGACAAATGTTGTCCCAGGTTTCAAGAAAGGCAAGAAGGAGGACCCTGGAAACTACAGGTCTGTCAGTCTCACTTCAGTGCCTGGTGAAGTTCTGGGAGGTATTGAAAAACACCTGAAAGACAACACAGTCATTGGTCACAGCCAGCACAGCTTCAAGAGAGGAAAGTCCTGCTTGTTAAACCTGATTTCCTTCTACAACAGGGCAATCCACCCAGGTGATCTAGGAAAGCCAGTAAATGTTATCTTTTTGGACTTCAGCAAAACTTTGGACATTGTCTCTCACAGGATCCTTCTGGACAAAATGCCCAGCACACAGCTGGATAAACACATCATGGGATGGGTGAGCAGCTGGCTCACGGGTCAGGTGCAAAGGGCTACAGTGAATGGGGTGACATCAGACTGGGGACCTGTCCCTGGTGGGGTTCCACAGGGCTCCACCCTCAGCCCTGTGCTCTTCAACATCTTCATAAACTACTTGGATGCAGGACTGGAAGGGACGCAGAGCAAGTTGACAGATGATACAAAACTGGGAGGAGCTGTTGATTCCTGCAAGTTCAGGGAAGCCCTGCAGAGAGACCGTGACAAACCAGAGGGCTGGGCAATCACCAACCATATGAAGTTCAACAAGAGAAAGTGCCAGATTCTACACCTGGAATGGGGAAGTTCTGGATGTACGGACAGACTGGGGAATGAGATGAAAGGTACTGAGCTATTAGAGAGCATCCCAAAGCAGGGCAACAAAGATGATGAAGGTCTAGAGAGGAAGGCATATGAGGACCAGCCAAGCTCACTGGGCCTGTTTAGCCTGGAGAAGGGGAGACTGAGGGGAGACCTCATCACAGTCTACAACTTCCTTGTGAGGAGAAGAGGAGGGGCAGGCACTGATCTCTGTGATGACCAGTGATAGGATCTGAGACAATGGCCTGAAGCTGTGTGAGGGGAGGCTTAAATTGGATATTAGAAGGTTCTTCACCCAGAGGGTGGTTGGGCACTGGAACAGGCTCCTCAGGGAAGTGGTCACAGCACCAGCCTGACAGAGTTCAGGAAGCATATGGACAATGCACTTCGGCACATGGTGTGATTTTGGGGCATCCTGTGCAGGGCCAGGAGTTGAACTCAATGATCCTTGTGGGTTCCTTCCAACTTGGCATATTCTGTGATTCTGTGTGATTTATCCAAAATAAATGGTTCACTCTAAGGTATCTCAATATTTTCAATGAGGTATTAAGTTGGTCTCTTTTTAAGGCCAAGGTATTGCCCCACTAGCTAAACTAGTCCCTGACATTTTGTGGAGAGTCTGTAACAGAGATAACAGATCTGCTTTTTACTTAAAAAACATGACTTCCATTATATGCATCTGTTTTCAGAGGCTTACCACAAGTAGTTAGTTATTGCAAATACCGATATTTGGAACACAAGAGAGCAATATTCAAAAGAAGCTAGTTTGTTTTGCATTTTTTGGCTCATAGGGAATCAACAAAATTTTAGCTGAATGCAGTATTCCTGTGTTGAATTACAAGCGTATGAAGCAAAACAGAAATTACCAAACCAAATATTAACGTGAGATAACTATATATGGTTTCAATTTTAGGATATCAATCTAACTAGCAAATCCACAAAGTAAGCCCTTTCAGCAGCCTGAAATAAAAAGAAACTGCTGTAACACTGACAACAGTGTTGCAAGGCTCTGAGTATGAAAACAGCCCATCACGGCCTGCCAAGCAGCCAGCAGCCTATGTGCTCTCTTCATGGCCAGGAGTACCCTTCAGCTACCTGCACATGCCAAGGGAATTCACCTGTATTTTCACCCTAGCACTCAAGGCAGTAGCTGTGACCACAAACTTTCAGGTGAAGGAGGGCTGAAGTCTATCTCTTGCCCACGCAAAGGTTAACAGAACAAATATCTTCCTGTTATTACTGCTCCTCCTGCTTGCTCCCCTTCTCTTCATTTGAAGTTTTTCTGTCAAGAACCTGTTATCATCAGAGACCACTTGCCACTTGTTATTGTTTTCCTCAATGGATTTGTGTAGCTCTAAGGAGCTGCAGGCAAAGGTATCACTGCAAGAAATTGTTTAAACTGAATGCTGCTTTCTTGAAAAAATAATGCTCCATTCTGCTTCCTTCTTGAAAGCAAGGTGGGAGGTTACATCTTCTTTAAAAAAACCCCTACAACAATCTACAATCTAACACAATTTTGTTGATTTCAAGAGCCAGGCAAGGCACAGTGTGTCCTTTGAGTTTCACAAGTTTGCCATGTACAATGAAACCAGATTCTCTGAAGGATAATTCTTGCCATCTCATTCAACTTGAGGTCATCCACCATAACAAAACTGTCACATTGGGCTTTTTTTAAAAAAAACCACACAAACAAAATTAACAAAGTACTGGATGGCAACAACACTGAGCATTCAAATTATGTAGGTATAAATTATAATTCAATTTTAACATGGTCCTGTAGGACTAGTCCTGAATTTGTATTTTGTGAGGGAATATGGGTTGTAATTTTCTTCACATTCTATAACATTATTCTAGAGCCTTATACATGGTCTCCATTACTGTGTCTTGATCTATTGGCACCAAACAAGTGCTTACGCAGTACACTGTATTTCTGGGAGAGTCTTTTAAAATTGCTTTCCTTGCTTAGTCTGTATTCATGTCAATTTGAATGTTAACACATGAAGAAATCTAGAGAAATTTAAGGGGGAAGTGAACCAGATCTTTTCATTCTTCTGATGAGGTTAAGGGAAGACCATGATCTTTAAATGAAATAAAAGTAGACACACACTACAAAATCCACCCCTGCACAGAAGCTTTTCTTGAGCTAATCTCAGGACTGAGATAATAATCTGAGTCAAATCATGCCTTTCCCACAAGACTAAAAGTTGCCTTAGATGTCCAGATGGACCCAGTGATCACCAGGGGGAGTGAACATGGGACTTTCAATGAGCTCCATTCCATAAGGTATTTCAGAAAGCCTCAAAAGTCCTCTGAATTTCTGCAGATTCCTCTTCCCTCTGGTTCCATTAACATGCTCCTGATGTTCAGCAACTATTTTTTCACTTACAAAGCACCAGTTCTTAACTTATAAAAAAATAACACTTTATTTCAGAATAATTGCAGCATCCATCATCTAGCTCATAAACTGAGAGCTGGAGTCACTTGGTCATTTAGTTAATGGGTTCCAATAATGAGAGTTAAACAACAAAAAAACCACACCAAAACAACAAATACATTAGATTAAAGTAGCTTTTCATGTTTTGCCAGAGTTTTCTTCCCTAACTTAAATTAAAATTTGCAAATACAAAGAGTCTGGCTTGGGGCTAGCATTTAAGAGAAACAGTATCTAAAAAAAAAAAAAAAGGAAAAAAAAATTGAAGATGTATTCCTTTTTCCCAGTACTAAATCCTACTAGACCACATTTTTATCATGGAACAGAAATACAGCAACTGTCCCTTATTTGCACTAAAACTGTCAAATAGTACCTGAAGTAATAGAAAATTTCACAAACCTGTGGACACTATTTAAGATGTCTAATAAAGATTTTGGAAGACCAGTTATGATGATTTCTCCCCACAGAAGAGACTTAGAATCTAACATGAAAATACCTTCTTAACACACATCACACTGCTTTGTCACAAACCAAACACTTCTTGTTCAAAAGCACAATAAATTGTATCCAAAACTATAGATAGTAGAGTGTTCATGTCAGTCAGTGAAATGAAGAGAACAGAAAATGGTGTACTCAGAAGAAAAAAAAAAAGTATTACAAAATTTCATACATCAGCCTAAATATATCTACATCATCTCTGCATAAAAATAAAATACCAACTTCTGCTTTACTATTGACTCTTTCATTCTCTTTAGAAGAGTAGGAGTATAATGTTACATAAAATGGAGGGGTTTTTCCTAAAAGCATTGCTAAGTATCTTAGGAGGCTGTCAAAATAAAAATAACAGGATGGAGTTTATCAGTAGGCTTTTATAGACTAACCTCCACTCAGACAGGAAGTTAACTGACTCGGCAAACTTTCAGGCAGCTCTGAGCTAGGCAGAGTGGCTGACAGGATAATGCCAGAGCCTCAGTCCAGAAGACTTCAATAAATTTGGGGGTTAACCACAAGAAATGTCACAACCTTGAATAGGGAAGAACACAGAATTCTACAACCAGAGTGGAATAACCCCATGCACTAAAACCTCACCAAGCAGCAGCCCTTAAGAATATGCTGTGATGTTACAGTGGACACCACGCTGCAAAAGGGAGCCCTCACTGTGAACAAAACAAATAGCATGCTGAACTGCATCTGGAGGAGCATGGCAGCAGAGTAAGGGAAGCTAGTTCTGATGCAGCCCAGGGAGACCCTCAGTTCAATAGGGATGCAGAGAAAATGGAAAAGGTCCAACAAAGGTGCCTAACACATATACCCTGTGTAGAGAGGTTGAAGGAGCTGGGCCTGATAATTTTGGTAAAGAAGAAACCACAGAGGTAGTCAATATCTGCTTACAACTATTTGAAGGGCAGTTCTTTGGACACCACCATCAAACTCCTCTTAGTAGTGTCAGACAGCATAACAAGGAAAACAACCACACAAAGCAGTTTCAGAGATTAAAGTTGGACAGCTGGAAAAATATTTTCCCTAGCAGCACTGGAACAGGTTGTCAAACAGGTTGAGAGATTCTGTCCTTAAAAAGGTTCATCCAGACAAAGCAATGGCTGATCTGGTTCTTTGTTGCAACAGCCCTCTTCCAAGTAGTAGCTCCTTGGATTACTGGAGGGCTAGACCTAATCAGCCCTTGAAGGGCCTTCAAGATGGTGTTTTTATCATTCCCCAAAACAGTAGAGTTAAAAACTATCCCTCCATTCATTCTCAATCTACCATTTTACTGATCAGGTATTGTAAATGTTGATTTTTTTCCCCCCTTTATTTCTACTAGATATTTCAATGCCGTACATGCATTCACAGAATCCAACATCTCAGTGCTTCTTTACACTATTGCAAAAAGCTGTTCCTAAACATGACCATGTGTACATCTGCCTAATCTGGAGTTCATTTACAAGACCTATGTCACAATGTTAATTCTTTTATTTCTTGCTTAATTAAATCACGTTTCTATCCCTGCACAAAGATTTTCATTTTATGAAAGAGCTGTATTGTTACACATTCACTGGCATCACAAACTGCACATTAAGCACAACTGAGTGATATTTGAAAGAGTGCTGAAAATGCATCAGCCAGGTAGCATCACCTCCTAAAATAGTGTCATAATCCTCATCATAATCTCTGTACTTGTTTAGAATGCACTGATGAATTTGCACCAAAGTGTTGCTTACCAAAAGGGGGCATATCATCTGGGAAGCAGAGGCCACTAAAAACCACTTTGTTCAATGAAATTCAAATGTTTTAATCAATGACAAAATTTCTTTCTTAAAAGGTAGCTTCTTCCTTAAATCTCTAACCAGGTAATGATGTGTCTGTATTCCAATCAGACACAAATGGCATCCTTCATCTCTAAAAGAGAGCATGTGTGCCAGTTACAGGCAATTTTTGAATGGCTT
This sequence comes from Oriolus oriolus, assembly GCA_013400235.1. Lineage (NCBI taxonomy): Eukaryota > Metazoa > Chordata > Aves > Passeriformes > Corvidae > Oriolus > Oriolus oriolus. The sequence goes on along the minus strand of VXBT01000168.1, from coordinate 323,962 downwards.
TGCAAAGATGAAAGGGAGAAGCTTGGGGAAAAGCAGCAGAAAGCCAATCACCGAGTAACCTTAAGGCATAATGACTTTCTGAAACCCTCACGGCGTCAGAGCTGGGTGGAGGCTGGGGAATGAGGGCTCACTCCACACTGCTGGCTCACTGGCCACCAGCTCTCCTCTGCTGGTGCCCACTGCCCTGCTCCAATGGTGCCCACTCCCCAATGCTGCTGGGGGCCAGCCTTGCCCTTTCCTGCCCACACAACTCCTCATGCATTTCTCTGGAGGCAGGAATCACTGCTGCCTTGTCAGCCTGTTTCTGATTAGCAGCCTGGTTTCATTGGCAAGTAAGTGCAAGTGTTGTGTAAGGATGCAGCCTTTGGTACCCGGGCCATCACATATCACGTGGGCGATCAGGGTTCTTCCAGAGCGCCACCCAAGCCTGCTGGCAGGTAGTACCAGCAGGAAAAGGGAAGAGATCCTACTTTACGTTGTCCAGGAGAGAAAGTCTGTATCTGTTCAGCGGGTCACTAAGCATCCTGACTTTGAAGTGAAAAATAACAAACGGAGAAATCAACCAGCACTTCTTTAGAAATCGCTGCAGTACGGGAAATGAAGAAAAGCAGCAACAGCAACAAAACCTCCACCCCACAGAGGAAAGCTGAAAGGCTGAGGATGTCCTTGGATGCTTTCCAATAACAGGCAGGCACACTCCATGCTGCTGTAGCTACATAAAGGTGATTGCTTGCAAATTCAGCAAGTGTGTTGCCATCAATAAACTGTTTTAAATAAGAAGCTTTAATGCAAATAGTTTGCTCTGATCTTTAGTTAGTGAAAGGAAAAAGTGTCCTACAGCAGCAAAGAGAATCTCTCTTCAGCAGATCATGAGTATGTCTTACACAAATACATATCCTTTAACCCCTTTTCATACTTCTTTTCCATTCGAACTCTTAGCATGATGTAACCCAAATAAATTGAGATCAGAATAAACATCTGATTTTACATGCAATACATACTATAATTATTTTTATATAATATAAGCCTAATGGTTAGTTTTAATTAAATTGCTACTGCCTACTTAAAATTTTTAATAGAAAATATTCAAAAATTGTTTAATATTCATCTGTCTAAATACTTGAAATATTACTCGGGGTTAGCATGATTCACACCACTTTAAATACCCAGAACAGCACTCACTAATTTCTAGACCCCCCACACTTGTGTTCAGACGCATCACAGAGCAAGTGCCAGCTCCTTGGTGCTGGAACCAATGGAGACCCTTCAGGAAGAGAAACTTTATTATTCTGGGGCAAAATTTCATCAGTATAGAACAGAGGAAAATGGAGAGGTTCATCTCCACAGCATCCCAGACAGCCCCCATGGCTTGGGCAGGGGACAGAAACACATTAAGGCATTAGTTTTCCAAAACACACATTTTTTTGTTCATTAAAGTTGATATGGAAGATTTGTTAGGAGTGCAGAGGGAGCAGGTTAGACCAAGGCTTGATTCATTTCCTAGCTGATGCAAGTGTAACTCATCCTGCAGGGTGGAGTTGCTTCTACCAAACAGATAGAGAGGTGAGACAGGAATCCTATTAATGTCATCCCAAACTGTCAGCTCAGAAAGAGAGAATGAAAACATGTGCATGAAACAAATCTTTCCAACAGATCAACAGATCAGGTCCCCAGCAGCAGCAGCCTATTCCATGATACATTTTGTTCTCATGTACAGTATTACAAAACTGCTGTTCACATTACTGCAGCAGTTTCCCCCACTAGTTTATGATTGCCACAGGAATCAAAATCCATTTGGAGCATTATGGGGAAATGCTGAGGCTCGTGCAAACAAGTAAGACCAAGCATTACTACAAGTGCCTGCAGTATATAAACACAATTACAGTTTGGAGGTTAAAGAACTGAATTAATAGTGCTATCTGGCCAGAGAAAGCTGATTAAAGGCAATGGAGATTGAGAAACTGAGATTATATCTAATTAGCTCACAAAAAAAAAAAAAAAAGAAGCAACTCCTCCAATTCGAAGGCTGATTAATTAATTAAAGTTAGAAAAATATTTGCCATGTAAATGTAAACCACTATATTTAAATTAACAGTAGCTCATCTTTAGAATGAATTTTAAAATTAGATTAAATTTAGAATTTAGAAGTAGCTAACCCATATAAGGTTTAATAGTCATCTTTGGGAAAGGACCATAGATTATTAAGTGCAGAAAAATACCTGACCCAGCATATGCCACAGGTCTTTCCATTTCTTTTCTCCATCACACATACCCTGTACACTTAATATGAAGTAATATTCTGGCTTATCATGGGGTTCATTTCATACAGGTCCTGTATTTTTTAAGGAATGAGAAAATGTCTTAGAATCTCTAAGAAGGTCCTTAGAAAAATGACCTTTAAGAAAAAATAATTTAAAAAGAAAAGAAAATAACATTTCTAAAAGAAGTTTAAAAGCTGGATGCTTTCCAAAATCAAATTTTTCCTTTTGCAAAAGAGACATGAGCAATGGAATAAGTTAAAATGGGGAACGTATCTCAAATATGTTAAAATCTAAAGCACTATGTCAAACTACAGCATCTTCAGGGGCTAATTTTACAAAGGAAGCAAACAACAGCATACACACATTTTCCAGGCATCCCAAGGTACTTCAAAGAAATCAGATGAATGAATCAGGGTCAGCTGTCAGGACAGAGTCCAGAACCAGCATCTCCCACACTCCAAGCCAGAGCTGGGTTCCCAAGCCGAGTTATGCACATTTATGCACATCTGGAAATTTAGGCAAATTTAGTGCTCAAATATACTGAATTCATGTCTCTGGAAACCCAGAACCACAGAATGAGTTTGGGCAAGTAATAGCTCAACATTCCCTTGGAATTAATTACTGAATTCAGCTACTTTGCAGAATCTACTGGCAGATGTCGGTAATGCTTCAGAATTTAAAAGTAACAATTATAAATAAATTAATTCAGAAAAGAATAGTATATGAGATTTGCAGACCCTGATCCCACAAACACACCATCAAATAGAACTGTTGGAAATAATGTTAAAAGTCTAAGAGTTGATAGAAATAATTGGGAAGCACCAAATTCTTCTTGGTGTAGAGTCATAAAGAATGTCTCTATACTATCATGTCAAGACCAGTCAGTGTCATTTTCCATAGGCCAGAATAGCAGCTTCAGCCAGGCTAGAAAAAAATTAATTAAGGAAGCTTTTCCAGTTTCAAAAGCAGAATTGCTACAATCATACCTTCCTATTTTCTCAAAAGTTTCATATTTTTTCTTAATGTTTTACTAAAAATTCTCATTCACCATCAAGCATGATTTTTTACTAAGAAATATATTTTTTGGCCAACATGCACTTCTGAGACCCTTTTTCAACTACATTTCTGTAAAAGACATCATGGGAAGTGTAATAAAAAAGGGGAAATTTCAGATTCAATGGAACAACAACTTTCAAATTTTCAAAAAATTCATGAAAGTCTATTCCTTGAGAGGTTTTTAGCAAATCTAAAGAACATAATTTATAAGGAATCTTCTTAGTGACAGTCAATTTAAAAGAAGCTCCACCTAGCTGAAAAATTAATAGTATCACACAAACCTTCAGACCTTTTTAATGTCCATTTCTTTCACTGGGTTTCCTTGGCCAGACAGCACCTTTAACCAGCTTCAGGTCACTTCTAGTTATAGTTGTGTTTGCAGTGAGCCACAGAGAGACCCCTCCTGTGAAGTCTGGACTCTGCAAGCTGGGCATTGGCTGTTTTTTTCCAAATTCTTGTTTGAAAATAAAAATTATCTTCACCCCTTTATATTCTTGATGATTAGACACTGTATAAATATCACAAAAAGAATTGTGAATATTCAATTTAAAGCGTCATTCAGACCCACGTTCTTATATATAAATAGACTAGAATGTCAGGTATGTGTACACAGACATAAACAAACATCTATGTACATATATATACGTATATATATATGTATGTATATATATATACACATATATATATAGTCCTGGGTGAGTCGCAATCACCTGCACACAAACACACAATGGATATTCAATGCAAACATGAAACTTCAAATGCACAAACTGCTTCTTAATACTCATCCTCCCATCAATTAATGTGATATAAATTATAATAATAAATATAAATTAATACTAAATTACTAGTGAGTACTTGAAATATTTGGTACACACACTGAATAACACCAAATTTCACCAGAAGATAATAGCCATAAGAACTCTCAACAGCTATAGCCTCTTTCTGTCATTTTTAACATCCAAAGGGTAAAGAAAAACTAATCTGAGCCAGGGTTTCTTTCTTTATGCTACAGATAGTCATCTCTGGCATCAGCAAACTAAGTCCAGGCTTCACATTGATTTTCTTTTTTCCTGATGTATACAGTGAAATTGAAGACCTATGCATTTCTGCTAAATGAGGTTCTGCCTTAGCTAATAGCAAACTATGACAATGGTCTGCAAAGAACGGGGGAAAGGGAAGCAGTCTTTTAAAAAAATTCACCACCAGCAGCTGTAAATTCATAACTGTCAATAAAATTGCTGAGGTTTTTATATGCACATTAACAGCATGCTTCAGTGTAAAATGGGATTCTTAATTCTTTTCACAGAGCATTAAATCATATTTAAGATTAGAAGGAATCCTCGAGCAGCTACTGACAGGTCTGCTCCCTTTCAAAACCACTCTGCTCCCTATGTTTGTACTTTGTTGACTTCAACAACAATCTAATTGCAAAAAAACTTCTCGAAGTAAAATATAAAACAATAGCATGCAATTACACAACTTATGTTGCTCTTAATTTACTCCAAGCACAATTCCAGGAGCCTGATGTGTTTTCTTGTAATGCCAGTGAGATGTATTTCAAAGGGAAGGTAAGTCACAAGCAGAAGATGGTGCAGGACAGGGCTTCAGGTTCCTTCAGCTGCATGGGAAAATGTTCCATATATACTTCATGAGAGAGCACCCTACACTCTGTGAGGATGGAATGATTAACAGGTAACACAGTTCCCAACAGTCTATAAGGACTCACTCAGGAAATCAGTGATACCTCCAGAGAACTGTCTGTTATCAAAATGTTTCTCCATTCCCAAATCTCACTGGGCACCAAGGTGCACCTTCTTACTCTTGCTTATGTTTCATCTTATCCCTCAAAAGTAACATGGAATGTACTAGACAAAATCTGGCCGTCTGATATCTTGTTCCTTAAGAGATTAACAAAACTAGGAGACAAGCAGAGCATCTCCAACCACTTGTCTACCCATCTTTCTCTTAACTTCACTGCCAGTGCAAACTAGCTAAGGCACTAGGGCAGCACAGGAGCGGAGAGTATTTAATCCATGACTGTTGCTAAAAAAAACCCAAAATTGTTAAAGTCAAAAAAGTCTGTCACTAGAACAATATATCACTTGCATTTATTTAATATTATTATGAATTATTTCTTTTTACGCATGGGGCTTCCTTTTGGTAGGAATCTGACTGTGACTTGCAATGTCTTTATCAGAACTCTGTGCCTGTGCTCTCTGGCACACTGTCCATCTGCTGCCCCAGGGATGTGTTTGCCAGCCCTTTGCCCTGTGCCCATCCCTCTGCTCCCAGGGCTCACATGAGCATTTTCACCCAGACCAAGGGGGTTTCTGGAACACGACCCTGGTGTGCTCAGCTTGCCCTCTCCTCCTACCCAGTTCAGTGTGCTGGCACAGCACATGAGGGAGGAAGCAGCAGGCATTCGGCTTCCCAGCCTTGTCCAGAGAAAATGACATCTTGAGTGACCCATGATTATTGAACCGGGTTTTAATGAAATCCCGGTACTGTACAACACTACACAAAGAACATATGTGGCTGCAAGTAATTAATTACAGTCTTGAAGCACCTAATAAGAGGTTCTCATGTTGAAAATACTTTATGGCAACTATTAATTTTTTCTCTCTAATTATCAGAGTAGCAAAGGAGTAATGCACCTTTCACCTCAGATTTGCTTATCTTTCATTTCCTTCATCCTATAGCTTTGTTTGCGTTAGCTATTGGTTATCTGCAACAACCAATCTTACTTCTCTTTCCAATTTATAAATATAAAATACATCAAGGATGGAATTAAACAAAAGGCTTTAATCTCATCAGAAGTAAATATTTTTTTCACAGAAACATCTGCCACAGGTAATTCACACTATTTTGTTTTCATATTTGCAAAGAGAAGGAATTTTAATATTGTGACTCTCTCAGGGGTCTGTCTTCAGATGCTGAAATGCTAAGCAGAAATACATCACCTTTAAGAAGTGATGAGCATCTACTGTTGAGCATTGAAAATCCATAGTAGTGTGTATTGACAATTCAGACCTATGTACACTAACTTCAGGAAGCTACATTCTGATTCCATCCAAAATTATAATATGTTTTTTCACCATGCTGATCCATTTGACAAGTATGGACAATAGGAATCCACACAAAAATCAAAGGAAGCAGTATTTGGGAAATGGCTTTGCTTTTCTGTGCTGGACCGCAAGCAACTCTGAAGCCAGTTATTGACCTTTTTCTTCAGTAGCCTGACCCAAAGCCACTGTCCAGCACAGGACTTTCAGTGCCAGATCCTAACTGCTGAAGGAACACTGTTCACGCTGATATGAAGTTTCATATTGATCAAATGTAACAAACCCCCATTTAATCTTTCACGAATTTTAATACACTGAAAAAGACTTCAAAGAACTTGCTGCTTGCTGTTATTGTAGAACAAACAGAGTTATTGTGTGAAGAAATGAAGAAAGCACCCACATGCTGAGATGACCTTTCTGAATACTTCTTTATGGTTGGTCTGAATGTTGTTTTTCAAAGCCAAACTATTCTTAAACCTTTATTTTATACAGCTGAAAACTGGCCAAAGCAGGAAGAGAGAAAAGAAATTCTGAGGCTGCTAATCCATATGGCCCTAAATTTATACCTTCCCCAAATGAAAGAATACCAACCACACCCTATAAGTACATATGATTAATATCTATATTATAACACACAACCAATTTCAGGCAGAAGCAATTATTTCAGGCATTCTTAAAATGATTTTCAATTTCACAGCAGGTCTGTGTATCTCTGCTTTTAGCTGCTGAAGTGGAGTCACAACACCTGGCTCAGCAGACGGCTGTGCACGCACTGCAGAGCCACAGGCACCGGCTTGGCTCGTTAATGTGCACTGAGGCTGCTGCTGCTGCTCGGAAGAGGACAGCCAGCTCAAGAACAATTATTTTGTCTTTTACCACTCCTGTTGCTGGTAGCTGCAGCCAAAGCGCTTAAAGTGCCATCTATTTGCTGCCACCTACAAGTGTCAGGATAGAACTAGACAAGCACAGACATCTACGGTAAATACACTCGCCTTTGCAAGCCTGACAGGAGGATGAAAGCCTCGATTTTGGGGAAAATTAATACGATGAATTCTGCTGGTTTGTCCCTCGAAACACAACTCACAGGTGAAATAGTGCATCCTCAGAAATGAGCAGCATAATGATGTTTTATTGCTTGAGAAAGCCACATGCCCCAAGAGAATTTGTGTCATCATACACCAGGAGTAAGGCTGATGGGGCTGGCTTTAGGCTCTAATAAAAGACGTGGAAAAGAGATGAAAAAAAACCATGACAAAAGATGCTTTTGTTACTTGCTGAGATTAATCTGAATCAAAATGTGTTCACAGTTATAATTTCTTCTACAATTGGAAAAACTGCTAGTAGGAATAGCATGATTTTTCTTTCCAATGCCACTATAATTCTTATTCCTATCAAAGGAGGCTGAAAAAATTGCCAAGTTATTTCATTAGGAAATGCAGCTAATTTACAGGCACGGTAATTTTCCCCCTGCAAAATTGTATAATGAGCTTTAAACTCACTAAATAAAGGGTCTCTTCTCTGAGTGATTATGCTTAATTTACACAGGAATTAGTGGTGACTGGACCTCCTTTCAGAATAGCTTTAAAAGGGCAGCATTACGAAAAAAAATCAATAGCCTTGAAAAATATCCTAACAGTTGACAGAGTAAAAAATATTTCTCTGTGCAGCAGGGCATACATACACTGTGTTCATAAATATCTTTTACAGGATAAGCACGTGACTTTTAAACCAGGTATCAGAATCCAGAAAATCTCTAATGCTGATTTTATATTAAATTACTCACTTAGGCATTATGCTGGTAGAACATATAGAAAAGCCTAAAAACCCAGATGGACAGCAATGCATCTTCAAAAGTTCCTGTCACTGTATGCAATGTTAATTATTCATCTATTTATTATTATGATTATTATTACTTTTCCTTTCTTTTCTTTTTTTTTTTTTTTTATTGTGGGTTTTTTACTGGTCTATCCAAAGAATGGACACTTTGGTTTAGAGACAATTCTTACCAAATGTAGTGCAGTTTTCATAGAGTTAAGTGGTAGCTAAAAATCCCCAGCATCTCCAAAGTTCAGATATTTTTGGATATTTACATAGAAACTAGGCATTAGAAACCATTCCAAAGAGCAGCTTGTTAATGGTACCACTAAGGTAGTAGATATGGCACATAAATAGTGTTTGTCCCTGGCAAGTTATTAAAGGTAATTAAAATTCCTGTTACCTAAAGCAGTTGACCCTGAGGGTGTGGAATTAGGAGAAATACATTCAGTAGCTTCAGTTAAAAATCTCAGTTTCTTCCTTCATAGTGTAGAAAGTCCTAATCATCTTTTCACTCTACCATAGAAGCGAGATTCATAATATTTAAGGTCTGGAAAGGGCCATTAAATCGTGTAGCCTGTCCTCCTTTGTCACACGCATGGAATTTCATAAAAGGTCTACAGATCACACAGAATCAGTGACATCTGTGCAAGTGGTTAACTGAATCTAAGCCAAAATATCATGAGCCGGCAACACAGACCGGGACCGTGCTATCACGGCAGCATAGGTGGCTTAGAGGGAATGAGGGGAAAATAATCTGAAAAGGAAAAAAAAAAAACCCAAAAAACCCCCCAAAAACCAACGTAGTATTGAAGATGAATCACGGGAATAATGGGGATGCAATCCATCCCCAGGGATCTGGCACACCCACCGTGACTGGGGTACCGGCGCTGCCGCCGATCCAAACCGGGATGAGGCAGCGTTCCTGGCACATCATTGCCATCTGCTGGACAGGAGGCAGAATGCAGCTCGGGAGCGAGACCCGCGAATGGACAGCCCGGCGGCCGAAGGGGCTCTAGAAATCCTCTAGACCCGCCTTCTCCCAGTCCTTGCTTCACTTTCACCCCTCCCACGCGCACCCTGACGTGGTCGGACCTCCCTCGGAAGTGTGGAAGACAAGCAGTGCGGAGGTGTGAAAGTGGCTGTGGTAACTGATGCACAGCCAGCACCATGCCACGAACACAGCCCGAGTCTGAGCTCTGCCGCGAGTGCGGTGAGCTAGAGCCCGAGGCTTCTCTGGCAAATGACACACGCTACCTAGTTTCCAGCAGCTCTGACAGAAGGAAACCCTTGGATCAGGTGCCTCATGCAAAGTTACAAATGCTTTCTGGAGATGTTTTATGCCTGGAAGTCATTTGCACGCTTTGGAACCAAACGACAAGACCAAAGAATTGAGAGTGACGGTGGTTTTATCCGACAGAGAAGTCTCTACCTCATCTTAGAGAAATCCACTCGTTTGTGGGTGAAACATCTGCTTCTGAAAGTGGCTGCATCTCCATATGATGTATGCCAAAGGAGCATGTGCCTCTTGAATACAAATGTAGTAAAGCACCTGTGAAAATGCTTTTTAAATCATAACCAGTATTTACTGAACTGACACAAACCATTTAAAATAATTTAGATAATAAGCACTATCAAAGAACACAAAATGAACTTACTAATACCTACAAAATGATGAGGGACAACTTGCTGACAGAATTGCCACTCAACAAAATTTGGCCGCCACAGTAGCTCATATAAACCATTCAACCCAATTTTTCTGAGGATTAAGGACCACCTGTAAGAAGAGGAGGGAAGGTTTATTTGCCACTGACCCCAAAGAGTAATTTTTGCTTTGGACTCATTCTTCAGGGTCCATGGCACAGCACACCAGTACACAGCTCTCCAGAGTGAGCTGCACTCGCCCTGCAACTGAAGGAAGAGGTCCTTGCATCTCTAACGTTAAAGCCAGGATACTTTCTCTTCTTTTTGGATACAATCAAGAACTGGTTTTGCAGATGAAGAAATGCTAAATATGCATAAATGCATTTAAATACTGGGCAGAAGCACCCCTTCCATAATTCTCAGCTTTGACACTCCTCACATACTAACACTTGCTTCCTGACCTGCAGAATGACATGCATTTCTGTGGTATTTTACCAGTACTAAGCGCTGCAGGGTAAAATTTTATGCAGGAACAATATGAGTGTAAATTACAAAAGTGGACACAGTATCTTTGTCCAAAATGGAGATGGTTTAACTCCATTAGGCAGTAAGCATCCAAAAGGCCTACGGTGGCACTGGCTTACGTATATGTTAGCAGGTATTATAGACAAATAGGAACTGGTCTATAGACCAGAATTTAGTGCTGAGGATCTGTCATCCCTACTGTATATATTTCAGATTTTTCTGTTTCTCTGTTTAAACTTCAGACCAGCTCTGCTTTGATGCCTTGTCGTGAAGCTCACTTACACTTGGTGTGCATTCAGGACTCCCTGAGCATATCCTCTAGCTTAGTCTCATTTTAAAAAGCACCAATTTCATGTTCTTCATGTTCTGCTGTTCAACCAAAACCAACCAAAGGGGACAGATTGGGAAATTCACCTCAGAGGAACACCCTGAGCTGAATTAAAACATGAATATAGATGCACTTGTTGAGACCAATTTTTGTGGTCCATTAAGTTTTGACAAATGACCATATCTCAGATAACCACATGGAAGCTCATCCCAGGAATAGGATTTGAATTTTTGCTGTAGTTACATTAGACAATGACTAAACCCCCCAAGGACTTTGAGCATATATGTACTGAATTGTTTCCTTCCAAAAAGAGCTAAATTCTTTTCAGACTGAGCTTAATCACAGCTTACCATCTCAGCAGGCGCACCTCCACTGAAACTGGCTTGTTGCCCTCTTTACAAGATCCTTTGATTTTTATTGTCAAAAAATATGCCATATTTCCATATTAGTCTCTCACTGAATTACAGGGCATGGGATCCTGGGCACAGCCAGCATAGCAGGGACACCAGCATCCCTGCTCACAACCAGATTACCCTGCTTAGCTGAAGGAGGAGATCCTGCTCTTGCCCACACTCAGGATGATCTGGATGCAGAGGAGAGGGCCCACACAGCAGCAGTGACAGGGCCCAGGCAACCCCTTTGCTCTAAGTGGGGCATAAACATCACTTCAGTTGTTTCTAGTTTGTAGCTTTTCAGCTTCAAAGTCAGGCTAGCAAAATGGCTGTTGTTCTGAAAACATTACACAGAAAACAATAAAAGCTTAGAAAAAAATTGTAACAGGGAACAGAAATTCCCCCATAAGCTATTATTGTGAATTCGTCCCAACAAACCATTTTGATCATCACTACGATTTAGCAGCACCTGATTGCTCAGGGACATTATCTTGGCAGTGTCAACCCAGACTGCAGGCAAGCACCCAACATCATCAAAGCTACCACAGAAGTTAGTGTTAATTTGCAACACTGTGGAAAGGGCCTGCAGACAGGAAAAAGGATGAAAATCACAAAAAGAAGGACATCCTCTCGCAAAACCAGATGTGGTCCCTCAGATCTTCCTCCTGAGGCACACTGACAAAACAGAGCCGTGAAATTGCTGTTCTATAAACACCCCTTCACCCTGGAAACTGTGAAATTTAAACAGTATCAGATTGAGACTTTTTCACTCTCAGGAAACCAATCAACATATTTTCTGCTTGATGCAACTTTTAACGTTTAAAAAAGTTTTAAAAGTGTTTGTTTTAAAGGATGTTAAAGAAATAGTAGGTAACAATCAAAACAGTGTTAGTTACCTGTTACATTTCAACAACTACAAAATCTTCAATCAATTTCTTCCTTTTTTTCTTTTTTTTTTGTAAGTCAAACACTCAGGTTGTTATCCTCTGACACAAAACAAAAGATTTAACATTTTTGGATGGAAGAAATTAGTGCCCTGTCTTCTTGCTATATAAAACATCCCTTTTGCTATCATTTCCAAAGCTTTTAAAAAGCCTAGTGAAAGTGGGAGCATACCTTTCACCTTTTCAAGACAGAACCTAAATTTTCATCTTACATCTTCCAATAAGGCAGTTAGCATAAAATATTTAGAATCACCACAAGACACAAATGTATCACGGTAACTCAGAGAGAACTGAAAGTCTCAGATACATCTCTTAGACAGCCACTGTTCTTGTTCTTTCCTTCACTGATGGAATTACAGTAAGGAAAGAGTTACAAAATGGGGAATGTGACAGGTGCAGGTTAAGATGGCATCAAACAGAGATGAACTGATATTTTATTATTATTTTAATAAATACGTAATCTAACTGCTTTACTTAGAGAGATGCATTGGTTCCAGTGCAATTATTTCTATTGCTCATGGTTTTTGATGTGATATGAGAGTAAATCCCTACCATCTAAAGCCAATAGGAGAGCTAATCTTGACGGCCTATAAAAGGGAAGTACTGTACAACTCCTGAGACAAAGGGGAGAGTACCATTATTTCAAGTGATGTTTGGGATATTACAAATCATTTTACAGTGCTGAGGATATTCTTAGAAAAATGTAAGGCCTACTTTTTGACCAGAGTTTTGTGTTGTTTCAAAACGGAGAGTAGAAGAGCAAAAGAGGTACCAAAGGAAAAACAGCAAAGAAACAGTGCCTGAAATGCTATGGTGAAACAAAAAATGATCATGGCTGCAGCTTGCTGCCAGTGGGAATGAGGACGGACTTCCCTTCCCAGTACTGTCAGAAAGCCTGTCTGGGGAAGATGCCTAACAGTGCCCAGCCCAAATCACAGTCAGCAGATTAATATGACATGATTGTTCTGTTAAGGATGTTTTTAATAAAAAGGCTCATCCAGAATAGGAGGTAAAAAACCCATTTTTAAAGCACAAATCTTCATCAGTTTCTTTGAAGAAATAACTTATTTTCAACTGCTTCAGCATAGCAACTCCCAGGTAAAAGCAAATAAGAAAAACTACCTCTAGAAATATTGCCATAAACTACATAGGTGTCACTTTTCTAGGAAGTTTTATGCATGTAAGGCATTGCCTTTGAGACCATTTGCCACAATAAAATTAAACACAGCTGAAGGTACAAGAAATTTCTCACATATGAGAAAATTTTAAAACATTAATTTTATCTCAGTCTAAATAACCAGTCTGTGGTCTGCACAAAACGTATTTGACACTTCAAGAATAAGGGATATTATTTTGAAGAGATGCATCATATTTTTTCAGACAGTCTTGTGATACATTTCAGTCCTCACTTTACCCAAAAGACTCATTGTTTTTGCAGTATGAGCAGCATATATTATATACTCCATTTCTGCTGGAAAGTAAAAAATATGCTAGGACATATATACAACCTTAGGAGAACATACTGAAAGTTATGTAAAAAGTATATTTAAAAAGTCCACAATATAAATAGTCATTTAGCACCAGGGCTAGAGGGGTTTTTTGCACTTCTGCTGTTCAGAGGTAACTTTTTCAGCAAAAAAACCTGCTAGTGGTTTGAAGTGGGGTAGCCAAATTGTACTCAGCAGGTCCTTTAAGCTTTTCTTAATTTCAGGCCTAACATGAGGCACTAGAGCTAGGAAATCACCTCTTGAAATCCTTTCCTGAAGTGGAACCATGAGCTGAGAGTGCCAAAAAGAACTGTAAGACTCACCTCCTCACTTCTGAGCAGACAGAACAAATGAAAACACAAATGAAAAGCATCCATTCATCCTTCCTATTTGTCTATACCAGCCCTGTAACCCACCTTCAAAAATTAAATTTATGGAAACACAACAATGTAACCAACTTAGCATGCCACAGATAAAAGGGTGATGCAAGATGAAAATGCTGTGTCAAAGGGCAGAAGAAATTCAGAGTTGACCTCTGCAAAGAGTATGTAACTCCATGTTCAGACTTGGGTCTAGACAGTTTTTGTGGACATATTTTCTTTCTCTGTCAGCCAGTGTTTAAATGGGACTTCACATCTACCACACTTTTGTATGTGCATGCACAAATATGCATTAAAAAAAATCTCAGGGAAAAAAGTGATAGTTGATGTAGAGCAGTAATGCTCTGGCAGAACAGTTTACAAAAGATGACAGAAAACAGGAAGCAGAAGTAAACCTCTGGAGAAGATGCCAGGGGAAAATGAGAAAGCACAGTCAAAGAAGATCAGATAATTAGGGCACTGGTATAACAAACACAATTGAATTACTAGAATTTAAAATAAACATAGAGTAGATCATAAACTTACAGGTGTTGTCAATGTACAGTAAACTTGAAAGGAAAATCCTCCGTGACCAAGGATGAGTGAGTTGTGTGATCAGTTAAAGGGAACAATCTGAATTCAAAATAAAAATGTCCCCAAGACAAAAAATGGCACCTGTGAAGGGAAGAAAGGAAAAAATGTTATTTAAAAAAAACAAAACAAAACAAACAAACAAAAAAAACCCCACCAAGTAAGAATTCTGTGGAGTAAGAATTCTGTGGAGTTAAGCAATCACGAAAAAAATGTTCTACAAAGTTAAAACTACAGGGAGGAAAACACAGTCACTTTCTAAGAGGATCAAATGCTCAAACAGCATCAGTGTCGAGTGCTGAGAGTCTATCAGTCTTACCACAAGAAAAATTGTGCCATGTACACTTGTTAAATTCCCAACACTGCAGTGCAAAGCTGTAACACCTTTCACAGTATATTAACAATATAACAACTTTCTCTGGAGAGGCTGGGAAGTTAAAAAAGCTAAAAATGAACATTTGAGTTTTAAAGTTGCTTGGGCAGCAACTGAGTACCATATTAAGACTTTAATTTAATGAGAGCAGCGATGTATACTAGAAAAAGGGGATTTATTTTATAACAACTGTGCAATGACAGAGGATGGCAATCCCTGTCAGAGCCCGGATAGTGACCCAGGATATATCTTTTCACCATATGCTTCTAGTGGGGTCTCTTCACCACTGCTGGCTCGGATGAGCTGATCTCCAGAGGTCCCTTGCAACCATTCCGTGATTATTTCCCCAGCTGAAGGGGAAGGAAGATTACACTGGCATATTTTAGGAAGCACACTCAGGTTTATTCATTATACTAGATAGGTAATAACTCAGTGTTAATAGTATTTTCATCAAGTCGAAGACTGGATAAGCAGAAGAGTCTTAGTTACCCTGGAGTAAAAAAGTTATAGGGACGCGAACATTTACATACTGCATTTGTGTGAGATTTTCATTTCGTTAAAACAACTTCCAAGATTACTAGAGCTGAAAGGAGTTGAGAATACAAAAGAAACCCTCATTTGTTCATTGTGTTCAAAGTAAATATTGCTTGCTCAACTGCCTTGAAACATTGCCTTTAGTATTTATATTTATTTCTGCCTGCAACAGATGAATAACACTTTGAGGAGAAAAATGTAAACCCAATGACATCTGCAAACATTCTGACTAGCATCTGAAACAAATGCTATTGTATGACTAACCCCCTTCTTTGTTTATTCCCTTTAAAGAACAAAACACGAGTTCCATTTTAGTTTTGCTAATTACAAAATATACTTACCATAAATTGTTGACTATCGGGTGCTAAGTGCTACTTACCTGCAAAAAAAATCAAACAGAGAGTTACTTAACAGCACAATGAACTACATAGAAGAGTGGATATAATTTAGGTGGCTTGATGATCATTCCTTTTTTGAATAGCAGAGTTAGATGAAAGAATGGAGTGAACCCAAGGATTCAGGAAAAAAAAATTAAGAACTCCAGCTGGAATACTGATGATGTAAGTGGAAAGCTCAGTCTCAGCAAAAATGCTTTATGACTTGAACTTCTCTGTCCCCAAGGTGAAGGGAAAACTGCCAAAACTGCAACTTATTTGCTCTGACTCTCAGAATTGCTTCTGTCCCACCTAAGACGAGCACCTGTAACATGGGATACAAGCTCTTTATGAGGTACAGTCTCTAGCACATTTGTTTTCCAGACTAACTTCACAGGATCCATGAACCAATATTGTTTATCTTACACAGAATTTCACAATTTAAATGAATTCATTAGCAAACTCCACTAAGGCCTGTACACACTCACTAAGAGTTGAGTAAGAGTAGGCCTATTACTGCACTTGACATTGCTGTGTCTTGGCCTCATTTTTCTTCTAAAAAACTTTTCTTCCTCTGAAAACTATAAACACCTGTTAAACTATAAGCAGCTGTTACTATCTCTCTATCAAAGGTGACAAAATTGCAAGATTACGAGTAATTAATAGCAGTGTCTGTAATCAAACCATGACAGAAATGTTGGTTGGAAGGAGCCTCTGGACGTCATCTACTCCAGCTTCCTTTATTGGGAGTGCATAAAATTAGACCAATTCTTGATTTAAGTTTTCTTCAAAATAGGAATTTCAAACGAGAAGTTAAATAAAGGGACAACCCATGTTTCATTGACAAAATATTATAATTAAACAGTTATCAGTATGTATTACAGTCAGACACTGCATATTTTCATAGCAGAAACACTACTATTGTGGTACTTGGAGATACAAAGGTTTGAAGTTAACAGAGTTAACAGCTTGCTCATTCAAACCCCAGTCTGCAGTTAAGTGTCTGAATACTCTTTGGTACGCAGCATCTTTGACACTATTATACCAAATACATGTTATTTATCCCTTAAATCATAAAATGTATATGAATATGATTTTTTTTTAATACATAATCCATACCATATCAAACTCCTGCTTTTACGACATATCCATGATGTCCAAATTCTAAATTCATAGACCCATCCTGCATTCATATTGGGATCCTGGCAGCTTCCATAACAGAGAAGTCTGACAAGTTCATTTAGAAGTATCATCTATTGTAATCCACCATGGCAACGATTTCTTTTGCTTTGAAGATTTAAAATAAAATACAACTTCGAACAATAAAAATTGTCAAAACCAAAATATTTATTTTGGGAGAAAAATAAATAAATAAAAACAGGGATGAAGGCAGTAGAAACAGTGCAGCCTTAAAAATGGCAAGACATTCTCTCTAATAGTTTTGTCACTGATCATACCATAACCTTTGTTAAATGCATTTCATCTCAGCTCAAAATTTGAAACAAGTCTCGTGTGCGGTCAAAATAAATCCAGAAAAGGTTCATAGCCATGTTCTTCCTTTAAGCCAAGTTTGTTAATCAATCATGCTAGAGACTATAGAAAAACAATCTTTAGATTTCTGACTATCAGGAACAGTTATTTTTCATATCTTGAATTCCCCATGTGATGTTATGGATATTAATACAATACACTATTCACAACATTATGACATGCTATAATTATCTCCATGGATGCCAGAAACAATTTTGACCATTGTGATAGACTGGGTACTATCCAAAAGAAACAAACCCAGTATATATTTTAAGATACATGGGTACAAGTGCACTATACTTTGATCACACTGACAAAAACTTGAAGAAAGCCAAGGGCAGCTGGGGCTGGGAAAGGATGATGCCAATTTAAACTTTAAGATTGACAGCTCTGTTTGGGATAAGGAAAGCTGAGTGGATGTTGTTCAGCAAGGGAAAATCGCTGTGGAGGAAGAGAAGACGTAGGAGTAATATATTAAAAATAAATATGGAACTTGAGGGCATGTTTAATGGAAAGCAAGCCAAATGCTTTGCTAAAAAATGTGGCCTTTGTGGTCTTTTGAAACTATTACCATAATTTTTTTTCTCCCCTTGAGCTAAGTTCCTAAGCAGACATTAAAATATTTGTAAATGGTAATTAGTATTCAGAAACACATTTTAGCATGAGAAATAGAAATGTGCCCTGAGGAGCTCAGCCTTGCTGCCCTGGGACAACTCTGTCCCCAACACCAAGCCTGGGCAAACAGCTTCCCAAGGTCTCTCGCACTGCCATGGTTCCAGAGGCACAGTGTGACACCAGGGGCCGCTCCTGCATGACTGAATCCTGGGAAAGCCCCGGAAAAGTGCCAGCAAGTGACAGTGAAGGCTCTGGGTGGCACAGACACACAGTTCTGCCATCCTGGTGACACAGAGTGATAAGCGCTGCTTGAGTCTTTAAGAATCTGGAAAAAATCTGAACTTGCAAACCAGTTGGAGGGAAAGAAAAGCTGCAACGAAAAGCTTCTCCAGCTGAAGTGAACTCTGGGAACAAATGTAATTTCCAGGAGATCCAGCTCCAGTGTTTGCACAGGTCTGTTACTTACAGGCAGCTTGTAATAATAATTCTGGCACAGGCTGCACTGCTTTAAGGAAGAACCAAGACTCTTCAAATTTTACACATCTTCTCCAACAAAAAAGCTGACTGGCACTTCTGCACCTGTTCCTACTCAGCACAAGCAATCAAGTACATGTGATTTGACTTCACGACCTTCCCAGACCTGCCTTTTCATAGCACTTCATGCCCTGTTCTTCACTCCTGCACACTGGACAAGTTCTGCTTCAAAGCCGGCCACAGAAACAAGGCCAGGACTTGGCCTCAAAAATTTCCCATTCCAAAAAACTTACATTGATCTAACAGTTCCTGCCTTCATGTGACGACAATAAAATTGCACCAACAGTGCAATCTGATGCCATGCCCCTGAGGATGACTTAAAACTACTGGCTTGAATCCTACCATGCACATTTTCCTCCAGGAAGGAGAAATATAATACTCTCAATGATTTATACAGAGCTGTTGAAAAGCCTTTGCCAGCCTCAGGAGAAGTTGCTTTTACTGGGTTTGGAAAGAGGGGAAAACAACACAAAACCTGTAGGTGTTCTTGTTTAGCTTTTTGAAGCCATTAATTGATCAAATGGCTAACTCATCATATAAATACCTGGCATAGCTGAGTGAGGCTACAAGATATAAGGATGTGCTTCCAGTGAACAGGCTGCGATTCATTTGTTACCCATAAGAAATTACTTTACTCACATTTTGCACAGGCATGGCAAACCTGCACGGCTACAGATTTCTAAACTCACAGAGGAAGGTCTCCAGCTTCCAGGTTCTTACACATACATGTTATTCATGCTAACAGTGTCAATGTCCACTGGGGCAAAAAGGAAAAAAGTTGTTTCTGTTTGCACAATAACCTATATCTGTAGAAAAACTTTCCCTGTAAAGGGTAAGGAACATTCCTATAGCTCTCCTTCAAAATTCCTATTGTAATCCCAATAGAAAGCTGCAATATCTGGGCTTTACCAAAAATTTCCTATTAAAACTAACACGCTCCTTTGAGCCCAGAAGAGATCCATGACCGGGTTTCTTCCACCTGTGCTCAGATAAAGGGATTTATTTCTTTGGACAACAAATAAAAATACTTTAATGTTAAATTCTGTTTTAGTATACATTTCTGTAATGCATATGTTATTTGTCTGATAGGACTGTATTTCTGCTTCCCAAACACATCCTGCCCCCCTAATCTATATGTGCTATAACTGATCTACTTGGCTATATCTAAGTTTAATATACATTAATAAAATCTACTGCCTAAAAAGTTTTATTCACTTCCTAAAAATAGAGCTCCAGCTTACAAAGGTATTTAAGGTGTAACTTCAAAGTCGTTACACACTGACCTAATCAAACGCATGCTGAACCAAAAATTTGGATCATTTTTGGTGCTCAAAAAACCCGCATTTTCTTAGCATATTTCTTTGAAGTCAAAGACATTTAATTCACTTCTGGAACTATATCTTAAACATAATTTTTTAGAAATAATAATTAAAAAATCAGGAATTAAGTAGTTCCTAAAAAATAAATTTTAATGAACTTGCATCCACGAAGTTAGTGTTCTGGCATGAATCAGAACTTTATTTCTTGTCAAAGAACAACAATCACATCATTCTCTCCACCCATCAAATGTGAACAGCAACTGTTATTCAAGTATTGGTAATGGGTAAAAAAAGATTTATACCAAACCTAATGCCTTTTGGAATCAATAGTGTTAAAAATAAAAAATTGTATCTAAACTAAAAGTAGATCTCAGTGTACTCTCGTTATACCCAAACACTTACCGTAGCAATGCACTTCACTTCTTTTTAAAAAAACATCTCTTGAAGTTATGGGGCAAAATCCTGGAATTCTTACTCAATCATTAAGTTTTGCTGGACCAAGGACTGTAGATTTTGAGCTTAAAAGAGAACCTGGACAGGGAAATTACTCCTGCCAATAGATCTTTATGTAATACCTTGATTTCTGTTACCGGTCTGGCTTAATCTGGGTAAATTCTCAGGTGGATTGCAACAATTATTACTGAATATGCACACTCAGTTGATTAGCTTTAAAAAATCTGCATCTTTCTCCTATAAGCAAGTTCTCTCCCTCACGTTGAAAGGTATTGGTGTCAGGATGAAAGCTGGTACATGAAAGCTGCAGCATGGTTGATCACCTTGCTTTCAGCTTTTCCCAGTATGGCAATGCAAAAGCTCCAGATTTCATTTTCAAAACCACTCCTTTCTCCAAATATCAAACACTCATTCATGTTGCCAGCACAAAAACTACTTAGAAACAGCCACAATAAGAGCTGTGATCATACATGCAATTATGCACTACAATAAACTGATGAAAGTTTTGTTCCAGAAGCTGACAAATTTGCATGGATTTATCCAATCCGTACTTTGGACAAAGTCATTCATCCCAACAAATAATCTCAGAAGCTCAGTGGTCCGCAGGGTTAAAAGTCTGTGACATGCTAAAAGGTGACATTTGAAATGCAGTAGATATGCCGTTATTTTTAGCTTTGCACGTTACTAAAATCTCCCAGTGACACAAAATACAATAATGCTGAGCTTTGCTAGGCAAAACCTGATCTAAACCAACACAACAGGGGTTCATACAACTTAGTCTGCAGTTCCATGAATTCAGGGTAAATACTCCTGTGGATCAATCTAGTTCAAAGACTTTTTTTGTCTAAAAACTTAGAGACACTGCAGTCACTGCCAGTGACTGACCTTGATGCAAACATCGGCTGATTATCTGGCAGACATCTGCTTTTTGACAGGCAGCTTCTCTTTCTTTTAGCTCTATAAGCCTTTCCAAACCATTGATCATTCCATCTCCCATCAGTACAGCTATTTTCTACTCTCTCTCTCTTTGAATTTTAAATACTAGAATAGAAACTATTCTTTTGATAACTTCCTTCATAGTTTCCTGTTCCAAAATAAGCCTCTTCAATATCCTTTAGTATTTCCATTCTTTTGCTTATTTTGAACTCGTATGACATTCATTCATCACATGCCTCTTACTATTTGTTCACTGATATTTCTGCATTCTGCCTAAGTCCTCTCACTGTCACAGATGCATTTAACACTAATTTGTTATTTTCCAGTTAAATACCTGTTTCATATATTCTCTCATATTACTCCATTTATGGTCACTAAATACATAACAGTTTTAAAATTAAACAGAAAATACAGAAATGCTGCAACTATGGAGAATTTCAAATCATGACTTGATAATCACAAATACTAGAACCGTCTTTCGGAGGGAATTCACTTTAATTTAGTTTGCTTCACCAACAGGCTACCCAAAACAAAACTCTTTTAAGTGGATTAAAAAGCACTAGCTAACTTTCAATTGCGTGATTTGGCTTAAATTGCTTGTAAGGGCATAAAATTACACCAAATAAAACATACAATTGAAAAAACATCTGTCTCTGTTCTAAGGAAATGGCTATTTTAGTTTAGCCGTGGAAAAATCCTCTGAGCTGGAATGCACAGGGACCCAGTGTACACACTGAGTACACATCATTCAGCCTCTTTCACAATGGCTCCTCCTCAGCAGAAATGCACAAAGATCACACCCAGTCTACTGAAACATCAGCAAAGTCCCAGGCCTAATGTGGGCTCCCTGCACTGCAGCCTTTCCACAAGCATGCAAGGTGCAGGCACTGGGGAGCATCTGGGATTTGCCAAGCAAATTGCAGACACGCTGTTACTCCTGCCCATGTGCTCAGGAAATAACAGGGCACGACAGGATCAACCAAAGTGCTACCATATGTACTGAAATGCCAGGCAAATTACTCCTGAGCACAATGTCTACCCTGAAAAACACAAATGGCATATTGAGCAAAAGGCTGCCCCTGCAGACCTCCGTGTCAAAGTCAGTCTGGTTGTGTTTCTGTTTCATGTGTTTTTACAACTGCTCCTTCTGAACGCTGCTCCAAGGCCCCACTACATTCTTGTTTAAAACATTTTTCTAATTAACAGTCTTCATCTATTCCTTCCCATTACATCTATTAGTGGTAATGAACTTACAGAAAGCAGTAAGATGCCTTTCAAAGTCTTCATTTGACTTCTCTGAACAACCAGACTCTTTAATTCCTCCCTATTCCCCATAATCAATCATTTTCATAGCCCTGCTTTGTACCTTCTCCACTTGATTTTCATCTCTAGCAGGACTTGAGCTACCCTTAAAAGCCATCTCTGGAAATTCCTGAGCCAATAACTTTCAAGAGTGCATTTGCCTTTTTTTTTTTTTTTCAGCAGGATACTAGTGGCTGGTGGTGGTGGTTCATGGTATGGCTTAGCAGAACACACCAGTACATACTGGTCAGTTGTTTCCAGACTGGTGGAAATCTCTGGAAATGGTGGCTCACACTCCATAAACAGTTCTTGTTATCTATCCCCAGCCCTCAATACAGTTCTGTTGATTGAGTACTTTTAAGACAATGTGGTCAAATATTGAAACAGCTTGCCCAGAGGAGCTGCAGATCTCTCTCCTTGGAGGTATTCAAGATTTGAGTGGACACAGCCCTGACACAGAAACATGATCTAATCAGACCTGCTTTGAACAAGGAGCTGTACTAGATGACCTCCTGGAGGTCTCTTTCAACTTAAGTTATTCTAGAGTCCTTTTATCCTAGTGACTTGACCGGCCAGTTCCTTAAGACTGTTCAACTGTTATTATACATAAGGTACTACTCTTTTCACCTATTTTACAAGATTTAAGCCAGTGCAGCAATTTAATTTTATCTTCATTTTTCCTACTTGCAGCAATAAAGCTGTGTTTTTCATTTGTTGTTGGCTTTTTGTCCACTTCTTAAGGTCTGTTTTGAAAGTGGCTATTTGTCCAAGTAGATATGGAGTCTTTCTTTACAGTTTTTCCCAAGAAAGGCTAGAATAATTCAGGGTTTTTTACAGGGTTTGTACCTCTGACCTTTGGAATCCTAGTCTGGCCCTATATTCAGTTCTTGAGCTCATCGCTGTAGCTATCAATATGAATGAGACTCCCTAAAGTTGATGCTTTCAAAGTTAGAAGATAAAACAAATTACAGACCTTTTGTCCATTCAGTCAATAAATTTAAGTAGCATTACAGGGAGTCTCTTCACAGACATCATTTTGGCATGCCTAAGTCTAGCCCAACAGAGCAGAATCCCCTGCTAGCACAGGGGCTGTTAAGTAAAGAAATCTCTTATATATCCTGAAATAACTGGGTTCAACCATCATTCTCCAATATATTGCATTTGCCCATGGCTGTTGTGCATCCTATTGTGTGGCTGTGAGTCAGAGTCATATTCAAGGAATATAAAAATCACAATTGATTTTGCAGTATTTGTGATGCAATGTATGAACACAGGTGTTCGCTGAGCAATAATGAATGATGAGACTAAAAGCCAGACATCTGCACTGAGTAATGTGAACAACTCCTGTTTGCTCCTCAAGAAGCAGCACCTTTCAGCTGCAAATGCTTAACTGTATCAGCTGTCAGGTGCATGTCTCCCCTCAACAATCTGCAGGATAGAGACTTGAATTATTTCTGCTCAATTAATCACATTTTAGCCACCATGGAACTCTGTAGTCCACTGAGAGCATAATACCATTAACACCCACACACACCTCTCACCTTAACCTTTCAGGCCAGGAAGCTAACCATTCCTGTAGGCAGAAGAGCCTGGTCTCGCTACGGAGTCAATAAACCCTCTGGTTTCACAGGACGTGGCCAGTTTGAATACAAAGGTAACTCCCTGCTCACAGGTGGGTATCATACAGAGATGCCACCAATAAAGATTACTTCAGCTTGTAGTCAGTGCTGTGGGAGTTAGCACCAGCTGGTAGAGGCTGGTATCTTCTCTTCTCAGCTCTCTCTAAGTACACTTTCAACAACTGGGAGAGCCAGCCCTCATATTATGCTCTCTGCTGTAATCTTAAGCTATCTGGAGCCCTTCAGTACTTCACTTGACTTCATTCTAGTCTGCTAATTTACTTGCTCCGGCTCTTGCAAGTCCTGAGAGCACACACTTCTTAATATCTGAAATAGAGCTCTTTGAAATCATGCTGCCAAAATAGATGCACATACTTCTATGTTGAAGCAAAAGGGTAACTAACATTCTGAAATTTAAAAAAAAAAAAAATAGCACAAGGCAGGCAGTGCTTCCCTGCTGACAAATGTGTAAGACAATGTAACAGACATGCACTTCTGAAATGCAGGTGGCCTTTTATTCCTGGCAGTGCAATGAGAGAGGTAATTCCAGATGTGGGGAAAACAACACCCTCAAAAAGGGATTTGCAATGATATAGCACAGAGGAAGCCTGGAGCAAACTGGCACCATCTAGAAAGCTGGAAGAGAGCCAAACAAATTATGGCCCAGGCTCTTTGGAGCCCTGTTCCCCCCTTCAGTGGGAACTACACAGGAAAAGGATGATTGTGAGAGGGTAGATGACGGGTATAGCCTTCACTGTGCATGGAAAGGGGTGTAAATTACAATCCCTTGTGCATACAGAGGCAAAGCAAGGTTCACAATGCCTTATTATATTAAGCCACGTTACGAAAATGGCTGTTTACATTGGTTCAGTAATGTTTGTACAGGGCTGTGAACATGCAAAGTGGCAAGTATCAGCACAGGCATCAGCATGGTATCTCAACTTTGACATGTTCATGAGTGTTGTAACAAAAGAGAACACACATTACTCATAACAATTATTGCCCATGAAACATGGTGTTTAGCACATTGTCTCTCTACATCATTTCTGACCACACAAAGTCAGAAAAGGGTATCATTAGTGTGTATTGTTACCCTGAGTAATTTATACTTCCAAAAGACAGTGTGTGCAATCATCAATAAATTAACAAATTCAACCCGCTAAACTCACACATTTGGCACTGCGAGGCCGTGTAAGTTCTGTGTTGTTAAAACACCTTTAGTCAGATTTAGTACAGTGCCTTATGTTGTACTGTCTGGTGAGAGGGAGGTTATTTCTCAGCTTTCTATTTTTTCTTTATTTTTTAATTCTTTTGTAACTCCAGCAGACCTCAAATCAACATGAGGTTTTAGGATTAAGTGGCGAGATCTCTTGCCTGAATTGAGTACCCTAGCATCTCAGAAAGTCAGTTTTGTTAGGATGCCAGCTGGAGCAGTAAACACTGTTAACAGAAGAATTATCTGTCCTCTCTGCCGGGTAAAAGAGAGAAAGCAAGGGGGACTGCAAATTAATCTCTCCCCCAAGGTCTGTGCTATTGCAGGGCAGGCCCTTTCCTCCAGACAGGCTTTCAGCTGAGCAATACCTGCTCATTTCCTGGATCAAAGCAAATTCTACATGGCCTTTCTTGGTGCCCTTTCCTATATCTCTCTGCCATCCCCAAAGGTCGTCTGTGTCTCTCTGCCTCTCCTGGCTGCAGAGGCAGAACTCCCCACCTGAACTCATTGGCTCTGCTCCAGCAGCCTCTGCTCCACAGGCTTCCCCAGCGGCAATCAGGGGAAGGGCAGCCCTCTGCCCCAAAGGCATCTGCTGAAAGGGGGCACAGGGGACAGGGCAGGCTTCCCCTCCCCTCAGCTACAGCCTGTTACAGGAGCATGTGGCAGGAGGGGAACTCTTAAACTTCAAGCAGGTTAATCATGAAAAACCCTGGAAGACTGGGGTTGAGGCCAATCTCACTTAATGCTCGTATTAATGACTGGCACTATAATATAGAAACAAACAAACAAATTCCCTGAGACCTAAATGTCTGGAGGGAGGATTGGGGGTTCGCATGGCAGGGGCTGGATTATCTGAAAGGGTAACAGACATGGGATGAAATTTAATAGGAGCATGCAAGGTCAGAAGCTTTGGGACTAATAACAAGACTTTCTGCTATAAACTGAGGTTGTCAGATAGAGGAGCTGTGCAGGGAGAAGTATATTTGTAGAATATGGGATGTCTGCAAATCATCAGCCATGAAAAGAGTAAACACATTAGGTGATCTATACTCAGAAAAGTGAAGGAAGATTAATTTTCATGGTAAAGACCCCTATGAGAGCTCCTCCTTTGAAATATAGTGGACAATGCCAACCATGTTGGAAAGAGTCCTTCCAACCAAAACAGCTCCAGAAATAGGTTTCAAAATCAGTGAGATAATGTTCTGATGCAACAGGACTAAACAACCTCACTTTTTACTCTAGCAAGACCAGGACAGGAAGGATAGTATTCCTGTCTGGTCATTTACCACGCAAATTAAACAGTCCAAAAGGGACATTAAAAAACACGCTGGTATAGATTTTAGAAGAAAATGAGAAAAAATTCATCTAGCAGAAGAATTTTGGAACTGCCTTCCTATCAGAGTCCCATAATCTTAGATGGGGTTTGAAAAGTTCATAGAAAAGTGAAGGTCAGAGGAACAAATGATGAAACAGGACCTGATTTACAGTAGAAAATCTACTTCCTATATGCTACATATTGGCACCAGATTGTTTTCCAAAACTTTCCTCTGTGTTCCTCTGCAGCAAACTTCCACACAAGTTACTTTTTTTTAGCACTGCTGAAAGAGCAGTGGCAAGGTTTTTGCCGTCCATTTCTTGCAAAAGTGCCAATAGCTTTTTTACTTTTCACGCTAACACTGTAACACCGCATCTCTCAAACACCTGAAGGTACATCTGACAGCTTCTACCTGCTGTACCCCACAAATCCTCTTTGCAACACAGGAAAGTAAAATGTGCCCATTCTGCCTTGCTCCAGCTGCCTCCCCTCAGCTGATTGTTCTTATTTTTGTGATTTCTGAAAGGGCATGGTGCATTCCTTCAAACCTGTGCTGTCATATTTCCCTAGCCTACAATGAGCCACCTGTAAGAAATACATCATCTGCACTGCTTCCTCCATCCAAATGCCATTCCAGATCCACCCTTTCCCATTAAACAAGACCACTTGCTGTAGAGCAGCCCTGTCCTTAGCCTTGCACGACAGTAACTGCCCACTGGTTATTGCAGAGAGAAAAAGCATGCAAAATACAAAGCAGGCTGCCAGAAAGACTAAACCCTGTGAATGACAAAATCTGCAACAAGGAGGCCTGAAAAATTGTATAAAAAAGGCAACAGCAAGTATTTTGAGGAATGAGTTAAAGGAAGTAAAGAAAAAGTGGAATAGAAGAGTTTTCATGATCTCAAGTTCTAAAAGCACCAGAGACACACGCGGCTCCTCAGAGCTCTCCCTGTGCCTGACAGTGATTTCAGGAAGCCAGAAACATCTCATCAATGGTGCTAAGGAAAGTGGAAATGTATTCTGTGTTTTCCTTGACTAGACCCACGCCCTACAGAAACAGCTGCTGGAGAAGGACAGCCAACAGC
This sequence comes from Oriolus oriolus, assembly GCA_013400235.1. Taxonomy (NCBI): domain Eukaryota; kingdom Metazoa; phylum Chordata; class Aves; order Passeriformes; family Corvidae; genus Oriolus; species Oriolus oriolus. The sequence continues at coordinate 296,296 of VXBT01000168.1, read as the reverse complement.
TCAGAGCTCCAGCTTGGATGGTTCGCAGAATGAGCAGAAAAGAAGCTAAATTGAATGGGCAGAAGATGAAGGCCTTCCCTCAGAGGGATGTGTCCACAATCCCCTGATAATAAACAGCAAAGACATTTCTTGAGAGAGCTGTTTGCTGTTGAAAATATTAATTTAATCGGAATTGGCTTGGTAAACATTTAAACAGAAAAAACAAGAACATTCTTGTCAATGTGAACAATACTGAACTTGAAATATTTCTATGCCCCTAAAACAGAAGATTAAAGAGTGCTAATTTTTCCAAGGAGAATGACAGGAAACTCAAAAATGTTCAGGTCTCCTGAGGAATGGAAATTCCAGTTTCCAGTCAGCTTTCTCAGGTGTCACTGACAAAATTAGGCTTTGGATTGTCCCCATGCTTTAAGTTTGCTTTAAGTGGGCTCACAGTATTTCTGCCTTTCACTGGGGAAAAAAAAAATGCATTTATTATGTAACTAATAGCAGCACTGACCTCTTCTGTTGCACCTTTCCAGGCCAGCTTTATTTTGTAGGCTGGAGACAAATGGTCCCTTCTTAAAAGTTAGGTGCCAACTGCTAAGCCATGAATTTAAATAAACAGAAAGACATTTACAGACCACAACCCAGAAGCATGATCAGTTCCTCCTGACACAACATCTATTACCTGGACTTCACTTTTCCAACAGCCTCAGACTCAAGCCCAATGCTCAAAGCTGCATCTAGTTTGTAAGTAAAACAAGCAAAAGCTTGATTTCTCTGAGCTCTTCTGTTAAAGAGCAAAGGTCTTTTTCACCTGCTCAAGAGAACCACTTAAAAATTCCAAAGGCCTTAAAAATTTCAATATAAATGAGCTCCATAAAAAGTTCAAGAGAAACAATTTTCTCACTTCTTTGAGGTTTCCATGTTAGAATCAGTCTTTCACAATGACTGCACATTAGAAAACTGAAATTGTTGCCAACATGAACACTACACTTAGATCACAATATGAATTAATGAGCTTGCTTTTCACCTTTATCTCCCCCTTCTTCAATGCTTTCCTCCCCCTCCCAAATAAATGAGCCGTGTTCCTAATAAAGTGCTTGAAAGGAAGGCTGGGAAATTTAATAATAAAAAGCTCTCTGAAATTAAGTTTCTGGCACTGCTTTAAAAAAAAGAAAATGTTATTACTTGGTCCTTTGCTTTTCCCCAAAGCAAATTTCAGTCCTTTGAGGACTGCACAAATATAAAGCAGATCATTTACAAACCTTTTATTCGGCAATTTGCCTGGTCCAAATAATCAACTATAATAGGAATTGCCAACTGAGTATGTAAAGATTCTAGTATAGGAAGAGAAACTGCACATTGTAGAAAAAGAAAGTCTCTACTTAAACTATCAAATACTAGACTTTCAATGGGGCACAAATTGTTGAGCATGTTAATGTTCATAGGAAATGGAAGGGAGCATTAAGAAGTGAAAATCCAATGATAGTTGCTGGAGTTCTCATCACATAATAAGTTTCCTAATTTCAGTTCTTTTGTGCTTGATGCACTGAAGATGACAAAGAGGAAAATACAAAGTTTGCCTAAAATTCAAGTCCAGAACCACAAATGAGAAAATATTTAGTGAAGCAAACCCAGACTTTTTCTCTGCTCATGTCTTATCAAAAGGAGTTATCAAAATACTCTTGACAATTTAGGAAACTAAAAAATGTCAACTAAAATGGTGAAAATCAGGAAAACAAATGCAAGGCTAATTCTCTAATTTTGCATCAGCTACAATGTTTTCAGGCTCTTTCTTACATAGCTCTCAAAAAATGGTGTACGAAAATCAGGCTCCTCTGAATTTTCTAGGAATTTTCCTGTTGCATTGGGTCAGGACTGTGCCACGATCCAATACGTAATTCTGTAGAACCATTTAGCAAAGGACCTACGGGCTAAACTAAGAGGACTTGATATTGACGTACATACCATGGTCACCTTCCTTGTGAAATAAAAATGGGCCAAGAAATTGGATTTGGAGTTTCAGGCTGAAAACCTGTTAGGTCCTGTGCAAGTTGAAGTTTAGTCAAATTAAAATTTTGAAACCTATGCAAATGAGACCTTGACATCTACAAGCAGGGAGCTCATCAAATGACTAATTTTTGACTGAGAAAAGTTGAGAAGAGGCATACATGTATCAGAAGCAGACAGCTGGCTCTGACATCCATTTTGTAATTAGTATGTTGTCTATCCAACAACAGCAAAGCATTCAGATGGATCAAAGGTACAAACTCTGTGCCATTTTTCACATGCTCAGAAAATTCTACTGGAAATTGTGTTTTAAAGTGGCCAAAATGTTCAAAAGACTACACATAATTCCTAAACAGCTGCTTCCAAATTTAGAAGAAATGATGGATGAACAGTAATTTTTCAATCACTACTTTAAATAAAATCAAAGGTTGAGACTATGTAAGTGAAACTTTGACCGTATGAGATATAAAGAGAAGTTATGTATGCCAGAACTTAATTCAAGCACCACTTCAGCCTTACCTACCAGATCACTTATTTGATGGAAATCATTAATGCAAAACAATACCTGTTTTATCCTTTTACTTTAACTCTAAAACTTCTAATCACTTTCTACACACAAAGCTGAGCAATGAAATATGTGCAACTAGTGTTACTGAAACATTCCACAGACTCTTGATTCTATCTTGATTTATCTCTCACATACAGATTTGTGAAAAATATACATGAAAGATTTTATCCATGGAACTGTCTCCAACAGTAATATTAAAAGAAGAAATATATGAAGGCTTACAGAAACCTCTTTTGCTCCCGCAGGAAATGTCAAGATCTTGTGAATAACTCCCAAGAATAAGATTTTTGCATATCGATTTCGGATTCAGCAACAAATAAGTTGCTATGATGTGGCTGGACAACTCTCTGTGCTTTGAGAACTAGAGGAGGCTTAGAAACAAAACCTCATTGCCACATTAAGCATGTTAAGTGTAGAAGGGTTAAAAAGCATCATCTTCTCCCTTACAAGAGCAACATGGAAAGGTGCTTCTGTGCCACCACCGCTGGCATATTTAAAGCTGTGTTGGGGCTGGAGGGATCCAAGCCTCTATTGCTCCTACAAATGCCTCTTTTCAGCAAGATCTGTTAGCATGGCTCTTGGCCGTCTCCTGTCTTGCAAGCAGTGCCAAGCACTTCCAAATTCTTGTGTCTTTTAAACAGCACAGAAGACACAGTTATCTCTGGTTTAGCTTAATTAAAGCGGGTCCCCCTCATAAAAGGTCAGGTTATGCCTTTAAAAGGTTAAATTATGCCACATAATCCAATTAGGTTTTGATGTGGCTACGCACAACTAAAGGTGCTTGGTTTTTTCCTTATGATAGGAATTGTATATTTATACCAAGAGCAAAAAGAGCTCAGTGAAAACTGACAAAGTATGTATAATCCTTGGATGAATTAGAAAAGCCAGAATCTGTAAGCAACTCTGTAAGAAGGATTCCCAGGTGGAGAATCTCATCCTGAATGATGCTACTTTCAGAGGTGAAAAGGGAGCAGAGAGAGATTATCCCTCTACATCTTCTTCATGCCTGGTGCAAAATAAAGTGGGGTTTTCTGAAAAAAAAAACAACAAAAATTAAACCATGTAGCTTATGGATTCACTACAGAGCTGAGCCAACTGTGCTGGGAGGAGAGATGCTCTGCTCCTGAAAAGGAATCATTCATGGCTTCTAGGACCAAGGGGAACAGAGGTTTTTATGTACCCTTCCAGAGAAACAATTAACAGGGACCTTCAGCTTTACTCAGCTGAAAATGTCAGAAAACGGACTCCTCTAGTTTTAGTGAATTCAGAAGTAAGTAACCAAAGAAAAATACATCATACCGTAGATTCCACATTTCTGGAGCCTGCTTCTGATATTCTTCATTGGACTGACAAGAAGGGTTTGGCCGAGAAGAGCCAGATGTGTCCTTTCATTAACAGCAGGCTGCATTTCACAGGAGAAGACACACCGCTCTACCACACATCACCTGCTTTGACAACAATGCAGAAGTCTGGGAGAAGTGGTACTTGCTCTTACAGCACCATTTGAAGGATCCTCGACAGACATCGAACAAGGGCACACACTGAGGGCATGGAAAAGCCACCAGGACACAGCTTTGACTCTGATGTCCCTGAAGTGGGGTGCACATCCAGTGGCTGTACATCCCAGTGCCAAGGAGGACAGCAGCTGCCTGGGTCTCTGTGTATCTTAGTGCCACTGCAGGGGGGTGGCTCACCACAGCTCAGCACCCCTCCGACTGCTGCACCATTCCTTTCACCGTTACTGTCCTACAGGATTACTTCTAAACTGCAGACCTCAGACTAACCTGGTAAGTTAAATCCTCTGGAGAATGAGTGCAAATAGGCTTACCTTTAACTCCCACTTCTCACCCAGCTGCATCACCATGGCTCCTCAGACCTCTGCAGTGGAATAGAAA
>VXBT01000168.1:144803-291759 GCA_013400235.1 Oriolus oriolus | reverse complement strand
GTTATTTTACTTTTTCCTCCCAGGATAAAGGAAGTCAGAGGTAAGAAACACTACTTGTTAATATTTTTATTCTGACTGTACACTTCCCTGTCTCTTCTGGCTTGTGACACTTCACTGCTGCTGCTGACTGAGGTCTGCCACACTTCCCCACAGAGGGGACAGCACCTGTGAGCCAATCTGGTAAAGACTGGTCCTTGAACACTCATATGCCTCACTCAGCTCAGCAGGGCTTTCCTCTCCAGCACCATTTCCATTCTCATCCCTATCCTGCAGCAGGAGCAGTGCAGTGCTCCTTAATCCATGATGCAATAAAAATGAGTGCTGCTCACACTGTTGCAAAGTCTCCAGGCAGCTCTGCCTGGGAGCTTTCATACTACACTGACTGCCTGGAGTTTTCATTGCCCTCCTGGCCCCTCAGAGGATTATACTTCTGCTCATTCCAGCAATAATAGTGAGTTTCTGGGTAAACAGAAATGTAATATTTCAGGGTGAAATACAAGATTTTTAAACAGAAAGTTACTTCACTTGACTGAAATGGATGGGATAGACTTATGTCAATTCCTGCACTTTTATCTACAGGGAAGATCACCTCCTACAGTCCTTTGAGAGAGACCTAAGGCAACCAACAGGGAACAGCTGAAATTAAACACTCCTAATGCCTCTTTGGTTCTGCATTTCAGCCTTCAGAAAACTTTGGGTTGGCCAGTTCAAGAAACAGACCTGAATCCAAAATCCAAGCCCGCAGTAAAGATGCAAAAAACCTCTGGGGTCTTTGGAGTTCAGTGTTCAAGACATCCTAAAACATTCTAGTTGTGGTACTGTTGCTGACAGACACATAAGCCTCAGAAAATGTGATCTCTTCATTCAATGCAGTCCTACAGCAACTGGAGACTTTCTCCTCTTCATTTCAGTCAATATTTCTTTTCAATCTTTTTACCTGCATATAAAATGGGGCTAATGTTACAGAACTGCATCAGTCTTGTACAATAACCAGCACTAAATACTCCTGTCCATAGAGTTTGCTTATTATTACCCTGAATCTCCTGATAATTTTCATATTTCTCTATATGGCTTTATTTTTGCCTTTTCCTTGGTTCCTATTGTCGATGTAGCATCTTTCCTAGACCTTCCTGTAAATAATCCTTGCAGACAAAACAAAGCAAAACAAAACAACAACAAAAAAAGAAGAAAAAGTGGCAGTGAAATATTTTCTGTTAATACAAACAGCTTAGGCATTAGGTTAAATTCATTCCTCCCAGAGGATGGGAGATTCCACTCTGATTAGATTTCAGAGGAATAGGAAGCAGACAATTAGATTATGAGACAACATCTCCCACTCTGGAAAGACTGTCTGAAGTGTTTCAAATATTTTTTTAAACATAATTAAATGATAAACAGGTTGGTTTTCAGTTTTTAAAACAATCTACATAACTTTAAATGCAACTGAATTTCATTCATTCCAGTGCTTAGAAAACATTTCTGTCTTAATACACTCCATCAAACTGTGATAAAAAAATTTCCCCTTCATTAGTGTTGATTTATATTTACACATAATTATCTTAAACTCCTCCCTCCCTTCCAATGAGTAAATTTTCTTTATGTGAACATCTTCCATATTATGGAGCATCTACACAAAATTTTTTTTGCAAAACATAAATAAGAACAATAACCTTGGTTTTTTAAAGACCACTACAAATATCTTGAATATGTTGAAAACTGAAGCTAAAGCTATAAGGTGTATTCCTCTTAAGTCCTATATAAGCTGTGAAAACTTTGATTCTTTAGTTCAGCTGACTTAACAAAAACCCCACTAAAACAAACAAACAAAAAACCCCACTTTTTAAAAATTATTAATTCTCTTCTGTGCATATAACCCAAGATGGCATTTTTGTCAGACAGAAGCAGCTGGCAGCAAAGTTGCCTGTCTCTATTTTGCAGATATTTGTAGTTGCCAGCTATTTGGAAGAGTCCCCAGTCTTGTCTCACAGCAAGTCAGGTTGTGTACCCAGCTGGAATCAAGCCACAGCCATTATAGCAAACTGCAAAAGGCTTTGAAGAAGGAATAGATTTCCACAGAAAGACAAAAAAAAAAGAGTAACTGGACTGTGAAGTGCAAGACAAAAATTTTAAGGTATTCGGAATGAAAACCTCTGCAAGAAGATCTCTTTGTACCTCTGAATTTCAGAATATCATCCAGTTTGGGATCATCTGCCCTTTCAGTGGAAGTGTTACCAGCATGCAGCTGGGAAAGCCGTCTAATCCAATCCTCCTGATCACATTAAGAGAATTTATAGCATGTCCTTGAGCTCTTACCTGATTCTAGACAGATGACATTTTAATAATAACTTCTTTAGGACACTCAAAACTTCACAGGATCCTAAAGAAGCGAAAGTAGTTTTGAAGTAATGCACTTTGTGGGAACAGCTACAGCAAATCTTATACTCTGATGAATTCCTAAAGAGCTTTTACTGTGCTAGCACACAGTAAGGAGATACAGAAATTAATAGAGACATATTGATTAATCAGCCTATTTGACAACAGTTGGGGTGATGATGATGTCAGTTCTGCACCCTGGAGAGCACACCCAGCAGGGAGCTCAAAGGGAGCCCCAGCACCAACGTGCCACAAGGGAGGGACTCAGGCACATCAGGCAGCAGCTCCTTTGCCACCACCGAGCCAAACCATCAAGACTCCTTGCAGGGACTGCAGAGAAATTTATAGTGGGTGTTCAGCACCAGCTGTGCCAATGGGTGCACAAACATTTAGAAAGAATGGGGAAAGAAACCACATACTAGAGCATCATGGATGTAATAACCACTTATTGTGGCAAAGCCACAAACAATTTGAGCAAGCCTTCACCAAAATGTTATTATCAAAGCAGGGGCAGGAATTACAGGGGCAGGAAGCCACTGGAGGAACAGGAGTCATCTAGAAATCACAGGAAACAGAAGGCAGAAAGCCATGAGCATCACAGTGCTGAAGGATAATGAGAACTCAAAGTGAAAAACAAAATTCAAATTCCTGTCCTCATACTTGGCCATAGTTTGAGCCACAGCTGCTGATGCTCACTTACAACACAGGGGAAGATTATTTTTAAAGAAGAAACTTCCAAAACTATCCAACTGTTCCTAGAAATTTTCACTATTTTGCAATATGTTAGTCAGAATTGCAAATCAGCTTTGCCATTCATACCCTGGATTGTTGTTTTCATGGGCTGTCAAACTGTCTGTCTCTGCACCTTTACTTACTGATTCACTTGTCACTTGTCTTAAAAGAAAACAGCTTAAAAACCTTGATTTTAACCTTAATAGGAAGAGTAAAAGGAAACATAGAACAACACTTAATGAAAATGCCTTATAAAGCATCTGTTACAAACCTTCAGTTTATTGCTTAAGGGATGGCAGCAGGTGTCCCATGCCCTGAAGCTAGTGAAAAATCTCTTTTATGCTGCAAAGCACATCAGCAGTGTCAAACTCTGAACATGAGCATGGTTCATCATTTATTTAGTCAATCCAAAAGCCTCAAACTAGAGCGTGGTCTAAAAATGAGAGAGCAGATCAGAAGCATGACAAAGACCTTATCACTCATTTGAGAAAATTGTTTGAACTGCAAGAATCTCAAAGATAGATCATGATGGTGCCTAATAACTGCTCTAATGTTAAAATGTTAATAAGCAGTATTTGTTAGATGGTTTTGGTTGAGTTCCACTTGTCCTTTATACTGATCCTTTCTCTTCTGCCGTAAGATCAGAGTGAGATTAGGACATAACTTGTATGGGACACTGCTCTGTTTCCACTCTGGGGATGCTGCAGAGTGAATATTTTGGGATTCTGAAAGAATCGGCTATAAATCAGAGTGGTAGAATTACTGTGGGAGTCCACTTCAGTTTGCTCTTTGTAGGTATTTCCCTCCCACCCCATCAGCTTTCATTTGCAGATATTAGCTTTTTTGCTACATGTAGTAATAAATTTCAACTCCCCTGACCTTCTTTTCAGCTAGCACCATTTCAGTGTAATCCTTTGATTCCTCCCTATACTGATGGCCATTCTGGAGTCCATGAGGCAGGCAGAATGTCTTCTAACCGAGCAGACCTATTACATAAATCTCCCTTTGCCCACCAGTCTGAAACAGTGCTGCACACCCACCTGGCCTTTCCCTTCTTTCCCATCTTCTCCCCTTTCACACACCAAAAGGTCCAAACTGTGCTATGAGAACTAATTTTGATAACTGAACTTTAAAGCCATTTGTAAAACCAAAGCCAGACTGTCCAGTGTGCCCCACAAAACTTTTTTGCAGTCATTTCTTCTGCTCCCTCATCCAAGCTACAGACAGAAGTCTAAAACAGATTGCAGGTATTTTCTTTATTTTACATGAACTACTATTGATGTTTAAATTGAACATCATGTTCTCTCTACCACAGACAATGTTTTAGCTGCTCTAGTTGTTCCCTGGTCTTGCTTTTTCAGAACTTAATGCCCCTGTGGTACTTCACAAGTGACTCTGCAGCTTCAGATGAGTTTTGCACATGCATCCTACAAAGGCAATTGCAGGCAGTGCCCGCAGGGTGCCCAAAACAGAACTACATTGCAACGCTCCCACACAGCAAGGGAAAAAGGCCAGGTGCATGTCTAATTTCCAATCTGCAAATGAAGTATGCTGTTTAATTTTGTGCTATTACATCATTTCCACTACACCATGCATCTTTAAACTTTATGGGATCCTAACAACATTCTGGCTTCAGAAATCTTAAAGGATTGCTAAACACTGCTGTGATACTACCTTGCCCAGATTGAAGAGAGCACCATTTTTCAAGTTTTCTAACTGATCACACTCAGGAAAGATTTAATCATAGTTACCAAAAGATTTAAAATAACACAAAATTAGTCATTTCTTAGTCCAGACTGCTTGACATTTACAAAATCGGCCTGATTTAAAAGGAAGGAAAAAATTACCTTGAGGGTATCTAAGCTCACGGAGTTATTACCTGAGGCTCACTGAAGAATGGTAACACATTCATTAATTCCTAACATGGCAAAATAATTAAGGTGAAGAACACAGTCTCAAAATCCCCTGCATCCCATTTCTTTTTAAACTACTCATTGTTTATTAGCTGCCTAACTGCCCAGCCTGCAACACACTGCCTGCTTCAAAACCCAAAGGGGGACTGGGGCAATACAGCTTCACCTTAGCAAACAAAAAAGTATTTGGTAGGACTGCCCCACAGCAGGACCTCTCTGCTGTTGCATGTCTGAGTCTGCACTTGTCATGCCAGAGCAGCATCCAATTTGCCTGCTTCACAAAAGGTTCTGGAGAAGCAGCAGATGCAGGAACATCATGCTTAAGCAATTTAAGAAAAAAAAATCCGATTTTTGCCATTTTCTGTGAAAAGGAAGTGAAGAAAGCTATTTTTCTATCAGTAACAAAGCCAAGATTCCTGGTGTTTTGGCTACTGATTCTTATCATTTCACTTGGACATTTTCAAGCTGTCCTCTGAATCGTAAATGTCAAAAATTTACATCAAGCAAGAAACATAAATAGAGTTTGCTGAACTTGGCTGTCAGTGGGCAGGAGATGACTCTTAGCTCTGTATTTTATTTCTACTGTGCCCAAATCAGCCACACACATTTCTACCACAGCTCTTAAGCATGTCTCGTGTCTCACCCAAGACACAGGTCCAGGAAACTGGGCACTAAATATCTGAGAGCTCTCAATAAACACCAAAGTGGCGAAAATGACACTTTATTGCAGCTGACTGACACTTGTAGCCCCAGAGACAAAGCAAAATTGATGAAAACACCAGAGCGGTGAACAGGGCACAAAGAAAACATTTTATCTGGCCAGTCCCCGTGGAAGGGCAAAAAAATAAACTGATAAATGAAAAGATCTCCACTTGATGACAAGTCACCCCTTGGCCCAGAACCAGTCCAAAAGCTAGGCTAGCCTTATTACATAATCACAGAAATCATCAGACAGATTGGAAAAGTTTGCTTACTGTTTTGGCAAAGTGCTTTAAATGGTATCAGATCATGTTTTCTTCCTGCTATTCATTAAGCTCTGCCTGTCTCAGAAACCAAATAAGCAAATAAGGTAATGATCCTCAGAGAGATTTCACAGAACTGAAATGACAGTACCCTCTCCCTCATCAAAATACAAGATTTCAGCTGCTGTGATAAAATATTCACTATGATATTAGTGAACCCATGACACTCCCTGGGTTATATTCACTAAAAACAATGCCCTAAATTCTATTTAAATATAGTGCTAGAGCAAGAACCAGTTATGAAAATTTTTAAATAAAATGGAATAGAATAATAAAATCTTGCAGCAAATCTGCTTGCTGCCTGTACACAGTCAGATCTGCTGGTTGAAGAGCAAACCAAACTTTTTCCTTCTATCACCAAAGCTGAACCAGCTGTCTTAACCCATGGATGAAGTTTTTCCGCCACTTTTCAAACCATTTTTAACTAAGTGCTGGCTGAGTCCACTTGCTTGACTTGAAGTCACACCAGAAGAGCCATTCTGCTTGCCATGAGCTGGCAGGGTGGAAGAGACATGGCACAGGGATGCCCACATCCAATAGCCACCACCTCCCCTTCCCTGCTGGACACACACCTGGCTCCACTTGCTGGGCCTGTTGCAGGAGTTATGTGCTTTAAGCTGGGCTGGAGTTCAGCAGTCATGTGTGACAAATTTTGTTCTGGATAAGTCATAAATCAACTCTGGCAAGCACGGATATCAAAACTTTGTGCTAAAATTTTGGCTGGTCCTCAAAGACACAAGCAGCTTAGAATGCCATGAGTTCCTATGTATGACTGAAACATATTTTAAAGCAGTTCTACATTGCAAAAACTCCTCACAAAAACCTTTGGTTCTAAGGTATTCAAAATATTAGCTTAATAGAGAACCTAAAAAAGCAGAAGGCTTTCTGCTACTTTAATTCCTAAAAATTAAAAGACTGTGTTAGGTATGCCTGCCACAAAATTAATGGATCCACAGTAGTACTTATACTCTAAATTAAAAAATTCCTTAATCACCCACAGATTTTCAGTGCATTGAACTGTATGTGTTAGAAAAAGAAACTGAGTTCAGACTAAACTTTCTATCATAGCCTTTGCTTAAAAAAAAGAAAAAAGAAAAAAGCAATTAAGTAAAGAGATTGACAGTGAAATATAACATACTGCAATTGTTCATCTTATGATCAGACATTACCTGATAAGAACATACTCATTTAGGAGAGCAACACTTTTTCAGCTGCCAAGAATATGCATACACAAAGGGAAATGCTGACTGCTTCAATGAATTTAAGGTTCATCTCCAGTCTCAGAAGGTGACAATCTCCAAGACCATCTACCATGGTCATTGCCACACTGTAAGAACACTGATTAGAGAGGAGTCTGCCTTATCTCTAAATCTGTATTTTCTTCATTTGGATGTTTGAGCAAGTTCCCAGTTACAGCTTTGCTTGTTTTCAATGAGAGTTAAAATTTCAATGCTAAAAGCTATAGTTTCTCTTGTGCAGAAAGACTTCCCACACTCTGATTCACCTACAATTCAGAACTACCAGTGAAATGTCAAATCAGAACGATGCAAAATTAGTTCACTGTTACCTTTTTCTAGATGACGACTATGCTCCCCAAAAGAGTATGTGATCTCATTACACGAGTCCCATGTCTACAAGATTTTCTGAATGAATTATCACTGATTAAGGTGTGATGTAGCATGCAAACTGCCAGAAGCATCTGAAAAGCCCTGTTGTCAGTTGATGCATAATTTATTTCAGTATTCAAAACAAAACTAAGATTAAGATCAGGTGGGCAGCAAAGATGTTTTCTTCACATGCAGAAATGTTTATTACATTTCTACTCTCTACTTCCTAGAGTAGTTCATAACTTGTTTTGCACAAAGCTGTCTATAATCTGATATCCTAAGTATATCCAAAGGTCCCCCGACCCTTCTGCCACCCCCTTTCACTTTCCTCCCCCTAGACGTCGTGAGCAATCATCTTTCAAATGGAGACTATATCACAACACCTCATCTATACTCTCTTTTCGGCTAAAATCACTGTTTCGTGATTTCTCAGAAATCAGTGCCAGCGCTCTATCTCACATTTCTGACCTGTCAGCACTGCATGGGCAGTCCAAAACCACACAACTCCCACACTGTGCAGCTGCAAGCCTGTGTGGAGCATGTGTCTGTGGAGGGAGAGGGAGAGGAACTGAGGTAGATCACTGCCTTTTTTCGATATTTTGGAAATGGATGACAGTATTCTACAAACTGTTGTGATAACATGAGCAAATGACAGGCATATATAACAAGCTCACAGATAAGGGACTGGATTTTCTATTAACCACTTGAAATGTTCTCCAGTGGTAGCAGAAGAGAAAACCTCTGCTAGGGAGAAAATAATGCAAGTTGCAAGAGTACCTCCAACAAATGATAGATATTGTTATGTATTCCTATATACAGCAAGCAGAGCACGTTGCCATGCCACGCAAGCAATATCTCCTGATGTGCATTTTTGGGATAGTGCTAATGTCATGACTGCAGTTCTCGGGCACTGCAGTAGAAAAGCAGTGGACAGTGTCTCATCTGAAGGGACCATGCCATTTTGTTGCCTAAGCCAGGGGTTAGCATGGCATTCAAAAGCACAGAAGTTCAATTTCCGTATTGATAAAAAAGCCAGATTAATTGTACATTGGGATGACTGTACATACTGTGCATGTAAGGATGAAGTACATTAAAAACAGCTCAGTAATAACCTTCCAAATTAGATTACAGAGATAAACTCTCTTTAGATTATCCTCATCAATATATATAAGAGCTGTAAAATCTTTTTGTAGCAGAAATTCAGGTTACTAAATCTTAAAAAAAAAGCCTGTCATTGCTGGCTGTGTTTCCTACTAGGCTAGCTTTTGGCCACGTCAGACTTGAAACACAGTAGAGGTTTCATTTCTAAAAGTCCCATTGCTACAGTAACATCTTTTCAAATGTATCAGCATATTTTAATATAAAATAATTCCACCTAATTACTTACAGAGCCCTGGCAGAGGTTCTGAGAGGGCAGCTGCAGCAAACTCTTATCCCTCAGGCCCAGGGGCAATGCAGGACACACCAAACAGAGAACACCCACCTGCACATGCAACAGCTTCATCATTCAAACCATGGCACAGGTGAACCGAGTATGAGAACCAAAGCAGAACTGTAAAGGCCCAAGAAACCTCACTATCACAATTATCATTTCTTTAAAAGATAGATCTTTCCAGCAGAACCCCCAGCTGAATAATACAGAGTAAGAAATGGACAGCAGACTTCCAAAAGACAGCTATGAAAATGTATTTTCCCAAGAATTAATATCCCTGCTTTCTTAATGCATGAAAATGGCAGCCACTACCAAATGCTTCCAGCGCTGAAATTTCAAGTCAGTGTTTTAGGCAATCTTTAATAATTTTTGGTGTATTTAAAACATTGCATTAGGGTCCCTATCTGTTTCATTATGAGAAACAGGGTATAAAGAGTACCAGGATGCAATAGCTCCTTCAACTGATAAAGAATTGTGTTCTTTAGTCAGTAGTATGCATTTTGCTTTGACTTTTATATCTAAACATGTGGTTTTTTCCTAGTATGTGTCATCCTAAGACAAAGCATTTTGTGTCACCTAATGAGATTAATGGACAGCAAATTCCAGTGTACTAAGTAAGAATTATTAAAGAAAAACCCTTTCTTGAATCCGACATCTCCTTTAGCACGAAGAATTCTGATTTTCTCTGGTCACGCAGATGTTTTTTGTCTACATTTCCATCCTAGCATGGCAGCAGCCAGCAGCTGCTCTCCTGTCTGGAATATGTTGCTTTGAATGCAGCCTCTAGTGAAATACACACATGAAATCTGACACAAATAGAATCTTGAGATATAAGGAGTCATAAAGGAGATTTGATGGGCTTTAACTGCAGCCAAATGATACACAAGGAACATACTCTGCAATAACATGTACCTCGTATGGATCCTATTTGCTTCCCCATGATAAAGTGGCAACTTAAGCTGCGAAAATTACTGCCATCCATCTCACCCCATGCATTCACATGCTTGGGAAGCGTAAGTGAATATGCAGCTACGTGTTTCGCAAACAAAACATTTCTCCTAAGTTGAAACACAGAGTAACGCATTTCACAAGAAATGATCAGGCAATGCATGAAGGCCTGGCATGACTCCAGCCCATCAAAGCCCATCAACCCTGCTTCACACTGAACTCTTCTGCTTTATAGGCCAGAATCAGATCCACGGTACAAAGGTCCGACAACTCTGAAGTCAAAAGGGCAGAATTTATTCCTTAACTCAGAATTTTCTTTGTTATATGCCACAAAGGCACCTCCTTTTGCTATTTTTCTGTGCACTGACAGTATTTGCTCTGTCGTCTCACAGGATCTCACAGATCTCACAGTGTGTTTAAATGAAGCTTGATGTGTGAGGACCACGTGGGCAGATGTCCTATAATGCAGATTTATAAGTGTATATATATAGGTTAACTGAACCAGAATAAACTGGCAGCAGTACCCATGAGGAAATTGCATGTTCTGCAAAACAGTGGCTGTGACTTTTAAAGACTGTTTTGTTAAATTTTTCTTTTTATTTCAGAATATTTCTTAGAAATACTTCCTTGAAATACGAGACATATTTGCATTACTTATGTCACTTTTCCTTTTTCTACATTACTAGTTCTTTATACACTTCTATCACATTTCTATTTGCAAGATATCTCTTTAAATCTGAGAGTTCTTTCACTCATTTGTTTTTTTTATCTCTAATATTATCATCAAACTTTCATTTTCTGCCTCTGGTTCCTTTCTTTATCTACTTTGCCAAGAGAGATCATAATCCCACATTATTAATTATCTGACAGTGATATTGAAGAATTTATTGCTGCTTATGTAATAGGAAAATCTAATTATTTTAATAAAGATATTATTGAATCCATCAGGTGAAACCTTGGTGTGATTTTTTAGGACATTAACTCAGCAGAACTCTTACAGTTCCAATCTCTGTGACTGATGGTAACATGGCAATGCAATATACTCCTGTAAATCTACAAGCAGGAACAGATTCCAAAATTTTGCCCTAGGAGCCAAACACTACAGTCTCTGTATATCTTTTTGTGAAAAAGAATTAGTTACTGAGACATCATATAAATTCAGAGGTCCAGGGACTGGCAGCAACGTTTTCATTTGTCAAGTGGGACAGATATTTAAAGCTGGTTTTGCCCTGAACAAGTGACAAGATATTCACACAATTAAAGAAATAAAAGAACACTTCCACCAAGACATAATTTCTCATTGTAATGGCCTGCCTGTACTATCATTGCTTTCAAAATTAAAAGTACACAGCACAATACCTACTTTTAAATTAGTCTCCATTTATTGTTCTCTTGTATTAGATGAACAATTCCTATGGATGTTTTCACCAAAGTTTCTCAAGCACTAACCATGTGGGGGAGCTTATTATTCCCATTTCACAAATGAGAAGACTGTAGAACCAACAATTTTTGTGATCCCACAACTCAAGGAAACAGCGACTTGTTTGCCTTTCACGGAAGCACTGCCCAGATCCTGCCTGCAATGCACAGCCACAGCCACTCCAGGCTCTGCCTGTGCCTGGCCAGCTCAGGGACCGTGGGATGGCATCCACTCTGCACACTGGTACAGAGAAGGCTGGCACACACAAATCCTGAAACTACACACAGACCTATAAATATTTTTCATAAAAGAAAGAAGCATCTGTTTAATCAATAGACAAACTGCACAAGTAGCAAAGGCCAGTCCTGTTTAGTATCTTTATCAAATGACCTGGAGAAGGGGATGGGGTGCACCCTCAATAACTCTGCAGGTGACACTAAGTTGGGCAGGAGTGTTGATCTGCTGGAGGTAGGAGGGCTCTGCAGAAGGACCAATGGCCCGAGGATAATGTGTGAGCTTCAATAAGGCAAAGTCTCAGGTCCTGCACTTGGGTCACAACAACCCCCTGCAGGTGTCACAGGCTGGGGGCAGAGCAGCTGGAAAGCTGCCCAGCAGAAAAGGACTTGGGGGTGCTGGTCAACAGCGGCTGAACATGGGCCAGGGGGCCAAGGAGGCTGATGGCATCCTGGGTTGTATCCTGGGCTGTATCCTAGGCCAGCAGGACCAGGGCAGTGATTGTCCCCCTGCACTCGGCACTGGTGAGGCTGCACCTTGAATCCAGTGCTCAGTTCTCGGCCCCTCCATTCAAGAATGATATTGAGGTGCTGGAGAGTGTCCAGAGAAGGGTAACAGAGCTGCTGAAGGAAGTAAGTCAGAAAAGGAGCAGCTGAGGGAGATGGGGTTGTTTAGCCTGAAGAAAAGGGGGGACCTTATCGCTCTCTTACAACTATGTGAAAGGGATCTGTAGCCAGGTGGGGACTGGCCTCTTCTCCCAGGCAATAAGTGACAGGACAACAGGACATAGCCTCAAGCTGCGCCAGGGAGGTCCAAGTTGGAAATCAGAAAGAATTTTTTCTCTGAAAGGGTAGTTAAGCATTGATGTGGAACTTCGCAGAGCCATAGACTATGCTGAGTTGGAAGGAACCCACAAGAATCATTGAGTCCAACTCTTAGTCCTGCATGGACACCCCGCAAGAGTCACACCATGTGCCAGAGGGCATTGTCCAAATGCTTCTTGAACTCTGTCAGGCTGGCACTGTGACCACTTCCCTGGGGAGCCTCTTCCAGTGCCCAAACACCCTCTGGGTGAAGAACCCTTTGCTAATATCCAACATAAACCCCCCCTGACACAGCTTCAGGCCATACACCTTCCTCTTTTGCCTTATTTCCAAGAGAAGATTCCTGTTCAGCCAAGCCAGACTTCTTCCTTGCGAGCTTGACTTCTGACATTTGGGAATTACCTATTCCTGTGCCCTGAAGAGGTGATGTTTAAAAAGTGATCAGCACTGATGGACCCCAGCACCTGCAAAAATGTTTTTCCAGGTGACCTTACTCACTATATCCCTGAGCACCCTGAAGTCTGCTCTCCTCATGGCCAGAGTACAGGTTTTGCTGTCACTTTTCCTCCTGTCAACAGAGATTTTAAACTCAATTGCTTCATGGTTGCTGTGACCAAGACAGCCACCGATCTCCACTTTGCTCATGAGATCCACTCTGTTGTGCTATGGTTTAAGTTGATATGGTGGTGTTCAGTCAAAGGCTGGACTCGATAATCTTGGAGGTCTTTTCCAATCTTAATGATTCTGTAATTCTAACAGTGAATGAATGGAAGGTAAGGAATGATCCACTTCACATCTAAATGCTCTTTTGGTGGAATTCCCAGAGAAGGGAGGAAGCATGGGGAAACGATGGAGAGATGTTAAGTCAAGAGCCCAAAGTGTCAGCACAAGCAAGACCTGAAGTGGTTCATGTAGCCACTTTTGAAAGTATCAGGGCCTGGGCATACCATCAAAAATGGAAAATCAAATAATGCAATGAAAGAAAAATTATATACTACTTTTTCTTCTTCTGTGGATGCAGACACACATAAAGCAAAGAAATCTATATTAAAAATAAGGCTAATTGATTTGTGAGAGGGGAGAATAAAAAACCAAACCAAAAATTGAATCAGAATTCAGTACCCTGACAGCTTTCACATCGATATACATAGAAAAAACCTGGCAGACAGAGCTACTATGGTTTCCTCAGGATCGCTGAGGGACCTGGCAAACCAGCAGGAATATCACCAGGACAGGTTGTCCCTGACAGTTAGCAGGCATAGTGATTCAGCACAGACTGTCAATTAAAATCTTTATATCACATTTTTCTATCATCACAGCAGCAGGCCAGAACTGATATACAACACTTAAGACTGAAAAAATTGTTTTAATTATTCTGAATTAGCAGAGAGATACTGTTTATAAAAGATTTATTAAAAGCCTTCAAACAGAAAACTGGGGGAAGAAAAAGGGTTGGAAAAAGCACTATTCAACTTTAATCTGTTCCCTGCTTTTTCCAGATTTGGAAATACACATCATATAACATCATTGTACGAAAGTATCTCAGTGAGCTGTTCTTGTATGCTGATACTACATCTAAGATATTTGGGGAGCTGTTTAGTGTAAATAATTAGTAGTAGTAGTTCCCTTTGAGGAGCACTGTGTCCTCAGATACTGGATGGGCCAAGACTTTGAACTCTATACTCCTCATCTCCGACTCAGACCTCAAAGCCTGCTGCCCAGTTCCCCAGGTACGGGAGCACAAGGGATGATCCCGGGACCCAGTGCCTGACAAAAAAAAAAAAAAAAAGGTAGTTCCTAAATATAAGACTACCCTGAAAAGGCTGTCTCCCAAAAGCAGCACTACCAGCAAGATTAGGCTCAGCAAGCACAGACAAGAGTCCCAAGGCCAAAGCACCAAGGAGCCACCACTCCTGGTCCCTGTATGTGGGCAGGACTAACCCTGAGCAGGCAAAGGCAAAGGCATTTTTCCTCCAGGTGTGACAGGGAACTTTCAAAAACAGCTTTGGATAATTAAGGGTGGGCTGTGATTCTTGACTCCTCTTTGGACTCAAGAAGGGTACGAACACTGGTATGATACATGCAAAGAATGAGAGAGAAGAGGATGCAAGTGGAGAAGATAAAATCATTGTCCAAAATATCTCTCCTGGGTCCTTATCCCCCCAGGTATACGTAGCAGCATTGCAAGGTACAGAAGCTATGAGCTTTCTGAAGCTAGAAAATGAAAGGTGTTGAACTTTTACATTTAGTAAGTGGTGGGGAGAAATGGCAGCGTGACTGCCGGCACTCACTGGGCTGAACAGATCTGTGCCAAGACACCAGGAAAAGCTATTAGTGTAATAGCATGCACTTCAGAGTGGTACTGCAAGGTTTTGCAGTAGGGATTGACATCAGTATGGAGATATTCAGAAGAAAGGAAGGAAAAAATACGCGGATGGATTCAGAAGAATGAGTGGAAATACAAAGTTCAGGAGGAAGCAGTTTTACTGTACACAATTGCACAGATTAGCAAGTTAGATGCTACCCGAACAAAACATCCAGCATTGAAATTAACAATCAGTAAAAGTATCCCAGCAGAAAGATGGAGATTCACTGAAACATAGCACATTATTGTAAGCAATTATTAAGTTAATGTTTTGAGGATACCAAAAAGTATTTTTATATACTGGAGGGGCAAAAGTGAGATTGATGTCTTCCCAATTTTTACCTTACAATTCACATCTTTTAGACCATCATGCAACTGCAAAGTTTTAAAGATGCATCACTGATAACCCTGAAAGTCACAATAAGATGAACAGAAACTATATGGTAAAAAGGAAGGAATATTCTTCATTCTTTTTCTTAACTTCAGCCTTTGCTTCTGACTGTTCCAATGGGTACTAAGAATCAATATTTATACATTCAAAAGTGCCTAAACTCAAATATCTCAAGTTTCAAAGAGTTTGGATTCTAAACCCAACAATATTTTTACAAGATAGCACTGTTCAAATGCAAGGCTCCACCTCTTTTGGGAAGCACAATTCAGCTGAAAAAGGGTTGTGTATGGTTTTGCTATTCCAATGACTTCCTGTGGGACAAGAAGACAATAAACAGGAAGAACTGAAGAAGAACCTGTTCAGAAATTAGTACAGTGACATATGAATAAAGTTTGTGGAGTTCAAGGACCTTCTCTAACTAGTCCTGAAAAAAAGAACCTCAAAACCAGCCATTCTTCAATAAAGAATTCATAATTTTTGCAAATTTTACCTTCTGGTTGTTTTCTTTTATCAACTAATGAAACAATACTAACAAAATTAGTTGGGATTTCCCATGCAGACCAGACTGAATTAAAGCTGTAACAAAACTCCACACCAAATGAGATGAACTATTCAAAATTTCATTTTTGCAACACTAACACTTAGCGATAAGTTTAAGGCTCTAGAGAGAAAACACTACAAAGCCATCCAAAACACTGCACTAAAAGTTAACAGAATATTTGACAGAAGTGTTATATAGAAGCAGGAAAAAGTATGAGTGGAGAATGTTAGACAACAACCAGCTTAACCCATGGTGAAATAATGTACTGCAATAAGTTATGAGTAATCAGTTACAGAAGTTAAATAAACCTAGCACATTTCTATGGACACCCCATTATAGAAGTACATTCTAGAAAACTGACAGAACCCAATACAGTGAAAAAAAAAACCAAAAAAACAAACAAATAAAGCCGTATCTGACAGAAAAAAAAGAAGACGACATAATGTCTCATGTCTTAAACCCTTAAAATATATTTCTGAGTATTTCCAGTCTATTCAGAATTTAATTCAGCTTTTAAACAGACCTTTAACATTCAGGTCTTTGTTAGCACAAATGTCCTTTAGTATGTGTCAGCACCTTTGGTATGTAAAAATCACTGTGCATTATGTTTTACCACGTATTTCAGAGTCCTTTGTTCCTTGCACCACAAATAGGACTGTGTTTTTGAAAACTCTCTAGACACACGCTGCACTTCTTGCAATCTATTTTCTGCAAATAATTGCTCTCAAACTAGGTAGCACTCTCTCTTGAGCATGTAATAAATACAAGAATGTTGGGACACCCTCAGAAGTTATCTATGCCCAATACCGTTTTTTTTTTTGCCTGGTGAGTAAATCATTCTTCACCTGAAAGTACATAAAGGCAATTATATTGGCTCGTGCTGAAAGCAGAAAAACAGCACATAAAATAATAAATAGCAGAAAGAGGGTATTTAAATAGGCAGGCAAAATATGCTATTTACATTAAACAACATAATAAGATAAATATGATCCCATTTTAGCAGAACCTACAGGATAGTAGTACTATGGTCTGTCCAAAGACTTAGGATCTTACATTGACCAAACAATACAACAAAATAATAAATTTTGGCCAACCAAAACAATAAATTTTCTACCATACAGTGAAACAGATGGCAGCCAGGAAAATACCAGAAACTGCATTTCAACAGTTGCAGCAGTTCTTTAAAGAAGAAAAGCAGGATGATTAAAGACTAAACAGAGATATGACCAAACAATGGCCTTCTTCATTAAGGTGACATCATTTCAGATAAATTCTACCGACCACAGTACACTACTCAATAGAGGTAATTCCAGTTTTAGTACATCATAAATGACTTCTGAATTAGTATTTGAATTATGTACCTTACAGCTGGCCTCTGCAATCAATGGGAAAATCAGATTTGCTCAATGAAAATACAATATTTTCTTTTTTTTCCTGATCCCCAAACTGACCCTAAGTATTTCTGCCTCCCTCCTAAATCTCCATGAAATACAAAGTTCAAAACCGATTTCATCGCTGTGGACCTGCCCTTCTGTGAACCGGTCCCTGCTGGGAGAGACCAGAAAGGTCTGTGGTCTGTGCTGCTGGGGCACAATCTCCCTTTGCAAACTGAGGAGCAGGCTCAGGGCTCATCACGTTCGTTCTGACCCTCCCCCAGAAGAGCCCATGGAACACCAGGTTATACTGAGCAGGGCCTGCCCAGGTCCACGAGGCTGCTGCACCCAGGAGAGGACTCTTGATTGGAGCAGAGCAGATCCCTGCAGGAAAGCAGCTGCTGAAGAAAAGCACCTTGTGCTGTGAGCAGCCCCTCATGGCACTGCTTGGACTTTGTGCCAGGCAAACACTTCACATGACCTCTGCTGATGACTGATGCTTTGGCTGGCCATGGACAGCCCTGGCATCTTTTCTCCAGTGCAGCACTTATATGTCAGCCCCTCTTTCACTGTTGCTAACTAGGATCTCCTGGAATTTTTTTTTTTTTTCTACCTATACTGTTTGGTCCTGGAATGAATATTAGGAAGCAAGCACAGAATAGCATTTGATAGACAGTCTGTCAGGCCTACTTACAGCACTTCTTCCCATAACACATAGAAACTTGGGTTTATAATGGGAGTTCTAAGACAATTATAACTAAAGCAGCTCAGACTATGATGTTGTAATGGAAAGGAAACTGTGCTATTACAGGAATTTGAAAGATATCAAGAGAAGGTGGGGTGCTTTCAGGATTTATTAGATGTTGCCACTGTAATGCCCTTTCTTTGAAAAAATAGCGCATAGTACCATTCCCTGCTGACTCTAAAGCACAGTGAATGAGAGCACGGCTCACAATTATGGCAGACTTTGAAACCTGTCAGTCAAGGAACAGAGCTGCTAATGCCAAACAAAACAGCAGACTTACACCTGGGAAATGAGGCTGTAAAGTAAGAAATACATTTTCTTTGCTCTCATTTATAACAATAGTGGGAGAATTAACTACAGGGGATTCTTAGCATATTTACGAGATACTACAGGAGGCTTTTAGCATATTTACAAGCAGCAATGGCATAATTTTACATGCAGAAGTTTAAATACTGTAAAGTCTGCTCTGTCTTTAGTTTCTGTGATTTAAGGCATCTGTATCTACACCTTAAGTTTAAACAGCTCCATGCTCTACTAACTTGTTACGCTCAAAAAGATTTTGATGTGAATTCTCTAAAAGCAGCAGGGCATTTCAGTTTGGAGTCTCTTTTTATTTTATTTTATGCTTTATTTAAAAAGGTGAAAGAAAAAAGCTTTTTTGATGCTTCAAAATGACATGGATTTTTATTTTTAGACTTTGTTTTTGTTTGCAAAAATAAAATGTGCTGACACTAAAGATGTGTGCAGTAGCTCCAGACAGCTGAGGCCTGTTAAGCTGCTGGGCTTTACTTCTTTTACAGAGCAAGAATAAGAAATCAATACATTTTCTATTCTGCTCCTTGGTCTTGGGAAAGGATACCTGGAGAGGGTTAGAAGGAACAGGATCTATGACAGGAATGTTCTGTATCTTCTACACATTTGGTTGGGTGCAAAAACCAAACTGGGCCTGGCCCAAAGAGAAATCTATTTCCATTCTCCAGTCCTGGGGGAGCCCAGGGCATGGGCTCACTGGACGCGGCCATCCTCTGTGAGAACTGTTTTGCAGCCAAACAGAGGTGGAGCTGAGGAGTGTCCAGCTGGGAAGACTGGCTAAAGCTGCTCTTTGGCCACATCCATCTTACTTTTTTTAATCTGAAATATAAAACCGAGATTATGTAAATACTGATTGCACCACTCCTAAGCTTTCTGTTTAAGAAATGTAAGGGTTTATGTTAAAATGATGTCCCTGATCGAAGAAGCACAACGTGTGAGCACAATAACACAGAATTCATCTTTGATACAGACTGAAGGACCAAGCCTGATCATTGTCCCCAAAGGAACAGCACCCACAGGAGCCACAGCAGTCAGCAGCATATACTCCCTGCCATATTGCAGCCTACAATCTCTTATAACCTTGATCTGTGACATGTGACTACAGCCTGTGGTTAAAAATCAGTTTCATTCCTCTTCTTTCATGTATTTTAACACATTTACTTGCAGCAAGGCTTGCATAAGCCTAAAAGGAAAGATAAGAGAGAAGATCGATGCATTTTCACCTGAATTTAAGAATGCAGCTGAGAGACTTGATACAGAAATGTCCCCCAGAGCTCTCCTGGACAGGTACTCATGTCCCAAGTGTAACTTAGCCCACCCACATTCAGCTTCAACAAAAGCAAGCCAGAATTACCAATTGCATGAATTTGACGCTAATTAACACTAACCAAAACAAAATATTGTAATATATTTTTTGGTAGACATTGCTGTCTTTTACTACTTTATAATGCATTTACATTTTTAATAAAGTTCTGGATACATATCTATACATAAAATTTCCCTCAATTTTTTTCATTAAGTCTAATAAAAATTCATTACATATTCATGCAGTTCCAGGAAACTTACCAGTTACTATGGTTGGACCTAGACTGCAATGTATAATACAGGCCAGATATGTTCATCCAGGATCTAGGTAAATATAATGTCAAAAGAAACCCCCATTTCTTCTGGAAAATTTTCATATGTTTCTTCTGTAAAAGCAATGCTTTAACCTCTCAGGTGCAGTGAGACACCAGTGAAGATAAAACCTGAAGTAGCTTCGTTATTTTTAGTTTAATTATAGCTCACCTCTGAAGGAAAGTGATGAAAAAGAAAGGACAGTTTCAGAGGTTAGAAACACTGAAGCTTAAGATAGACCCATTTTCTGGTTTTCTTTGAAAACCTATTTGAAGAAGATACTGGTTGTGAGAAAACCAAGGGGCAATGAATGCACACCAGATCACCCCTTCACACCAGCTGGGAGCAGCCTGTGTGCCCTCCCACAGCCCACCAGCTGCCTCCTCCCAGCATCTTGAACACAAAATCCTGCATTCCCCTAAAGGACAGGCTTTTGTTAATTCCCACCTTACATTACTCATAACAATACTGTATAAATGATGGGCCAAACTCTGCCATCACTTAATTCTAAATACACCCATTTCATTAAACTGTGGCAGAATCAAGACATGGCACTGTACGTGTAGATTATCTGTTTGGGTCTTTGGCTGTATGTAGGAAGGAGGGGTTTAGTACCTAAGGTTATGGCACTAAATTAGATGTTTGCGTTTCCTGATACCATAAGTCAGCAAAATGAGGCAGGTATCTAACACAGAGGCTCTGATTTCTCTGTGGAAATCCAAATTAAAGAGCCTAAGCTAACTGAGACTGAGATTGCAAGGCATGTGGGACTCCTGGTCCAACACATGGATTCATGCACATTCACACCCCTACTGAAAGTAATTGTGATTGTAAAACAGGATTTTGCCTCTAAAAAATTAAGATGCTGGGGGGGCTGGGTTTGTGTCTGATACAATTCCTGCTGCTGTTACACCACGGTGGGAGCTGCATTCCTTCACGCAGTTATTTCCTTGTCACTGCTCCACTTTCTTTTCTTCTTACTGAGAGTGTGCTGATCCACAAACCCAAATAACTCAGAGCTCATGAAAAGTGATCCCTGGCAGCGCCTGAACTACCACCATAAATAATTTGGATTTAGACCCTGTTGCAAAGCAACAAGACTGCCAAGTATTAAGCTAATAATTAATTAGCTGAGTTTAAAAGTAGTCACTGTTCAACTTAATAAATTGTAACTGGTAGAAACTGAGTCACAGTCCACCTCTAATAAGAGATATACTACACTGTTATAAATGTAACTGCTCGATACAACTCAAAATGTGCCTGCTAAGTATCCCTGAGTATATGAATTCAGTTGTCTGGATTATTTACTGCTGTAGGATGTGTCACTTTGGTACTATTCATATTACTTGCCTTTACTGTGTATACATTTCATATTCAATGAAAACCCATATTTACAAAATGATTAAGTGATACAGGATCTCTGAGGCCCCTTACACAGTAAAATACTTTGATAGCATATGGTCTGACACAGAATTATTTTACTCTATGATTTATTTGTATGCTGTAAACTAAAAATATTTAGAAAGTTATCTTCTAAATTGTGAATAATGGCCTATAAGAATCTGGCATTATTGCTTTTTTATTCAGGAAACTACTATTATACATAGCCTTGTCTCAGATATGTTGCTCCATTTCTATGGCTTTACCATTCTGTATTACTACATCTAGAGCAGTTTAGGGATTCATTCAGGTCTATCTCACTTTTTTTTTTTTAGTGTATAAAGCAGCTTGACTCACCTTCCATTTCTATTGGCATTTTTACAGAACAAAATTTGATGCCTACTCTATCAATCTTCACGCAGATAGGTAATTTTTAATCACAATTTGTGTTTCCTTTGCAAAGGCTGCATAATATTTACTTGCACATATATGGTGTGCCAGCCTGAGCCTCAAGAGAGGATTTCCTTACTTTAAAAATTTTACAGTTTCGAGAAAACTACCTATGGAACACCATACACAACTGTGGGATGCACAGTGCCCCTCAGTCCACCCCTCTGGAAAACAGAGGAGCCGGCAGAGGTGATGTGGTGAATTTTCAGACACAGTAGCACATTGGAAATCAGCCCAAACTGAAGCTGTCTCCTTGCAGTCTCCAGGAAGGCATTTTTCAGTACATGCTGTAGCGCTGGACAGAGTGCATTTGCTTGCAAAGTGGTATCAAGAATCATATTAGCAACAAGTAAAACTTGAGCTATATTGATATTCTAATACACTGCAAAATGAGTCCTGAAAGTCATTTTCTGAGGTTTTTTTATGACTGTTGAAAGCTTACAGCAAACTTCTAGGACATAAAACTACTTTCTTAACTTGTTGCAAATGCCTATTGATACCTTTCCACAAAGAATGCTGCCTTTTAAGATTAATTTTAATGCATTCAAATTATATTCAAATTTCTGTTGGAGAGTATTGAATTCTACTAACAGTTTTCCTGTCCTGGGGGAATATGTCCAGAATCTTCTTCACTTCACATCAGGAAGATCATATAAATTAGAAAAATAGAAGACAATAGACTGAATACTTAATAGTGGCATAGTACATATACATTATTTACAAGGCAAAAGGGTTAAGTATTAGAAAAGTTGAAACCAGCTCCTGTATTAAAGAAAGGGATATTTGAGATAAGATTACATGACTCCAATACTAATCTTTGAGGCATTTTGAATTTAAATTCTATTCAGTAAGAAACATTGTAGACTGTCATACATTTACAAACAGTAGCCAAAAACATCTTTTCAATTTTATCTTTAATAGAGCTGGAATAGGGGAAAAATCAGCTTGAACAAACAGGATTGAATGAATGAGTAAACGCTTGCAGATTCAAATTCTTTTGTTTCTAAAATCTGATTAGAAAAACATGTAATGAAAAATTACCACAAAATGACAAATACCTTGTGAAAAAGACCATCACTGGTTTATGAGATTTGGACCTGTCACGTTGGTCTTTGAGCAGGCACTCTCAAAACCACATGAACTCTCCAGTGGAAGGAAGAGAATTAGAGTTTCCACATATAGAGTTTGACCCACTGTGTAGTTGCAGCACAAGAACATTGTCCCAGTCACTCAAAATGTTTGACCAACTCTGTGTCTTACAGAAGTCACAGAGCAGAAGGGATCTTCGGCACCTCAGGATGAGACTAAACCTTTGCTTTAGTGAGCTGCTAAAAATGAGGTAGCATAATATCACTGAGAGGGGAGAGAGGCACAGGGTTTCTCTTATGGAGACAATGCAAAGTGCTTTCTCGAGTCTTCCTAGCAGCACATCAGGAAAATCAGAGACAAACCAAGAACACTGAGAAGGAAACACTAAAGGTCAGGTCAGCACCTGTCTCCTCCAGCTTTGTGAGGCAGCCCAGGTGCCCTCTTCCCTCTGCTGAGTGATGTATCCTGCAAAGCACTCAACTCACTGCCCACTGCACTTTCTCCTCCAAATTTCACCAAAAGAAGCTTTTTTAAAGAAGAGCAACACAAAACCAAAGTATTTGAGCAGATAACACTGAACTATTTACTCTCTTTTCTGTTGCACTAATTATCATCATTTGATATGCTTGCTTTAAGCAAGAAATACTTCTGTGAAGGTAGTAGAATATAAAAGCCTCTTTTTCAAACACTGCTATTCCTAAATGCTTATAGTATAAAAGGCCTGACATGCAATCTGTTTGGGGAAAGTGCCAGACAACCACACCTTTGACATACTAAAATTTTGTTCATTATTGCATAAACCATCAAATATCACATATCTCAGTTCAAAGAAAATAAATAATTAAAATCCATTTTACCTTCCTAGTCCTCCAAAAGTCTCCTTAACAGATCTATTGTTCCACCACAAGAGAGAAGCTACAGATGGCTTCATGCTACAGAGCTTGCTCACCCCCTTATCATCTACTGCTAGAAAACTTTTGTGTCATTCTCTGCCTCCCCCCAAAATGTCCCAGCCTTGTGAAGATCAGATACAGAGATCAGCAAAAGCTGGAACCACGCTGGTAGTGATGCTATACATTATTTACTCATTTAAAAAACCCAAATGCTGCAAAGCTTACAGCAAATAACACTGCTGACCCTCTTCAGCAGTGAAGTAGGACCTCTGGAGGTACCATGGGAAAGTACTGAGCAGCAGAGACCTGTAAGAAGTAGCCCCAAGACACCACCTTCCCTCTCTTTCTCCCCAGGCCACAGGGTAACAGGGACTGAAGGATTCTTCGTGTGCCTTCAAAGCAACCAGAACTGACTCTGAAGAGCTTTGGCTTTGTGATGAAGCTCTTCAGCTAAACACATGCAAGAGCAGGAACGCTGTTTTCATGCTGGAGCTGGGCATCCCCTGGGAGAGTTCAGGATGATCCATGGGGCACTAACAGCCTCAGCTCTGCAGAGGTTCACTACTGCAACATTTTCTGTAACACATACAGCAACTTCAAAAGAATTTCTGTCTTAGGGAGTGGGCTTTTCATTTTGCAATGAATGAAAATAACATGCCACTGTTTCAACAAAGTAGTAACTATAAAATAAATTCTTACCCTTAGCTGCCATTATATTCTTTTTATTGATACAATTTTACATCTCCTTACAAACTCTTTTATAACACCGTTTTATCACACATTCCTACCAGTGAGAGAATGCCTCCTATTAAATGAATTTTCAGATTTTGGTTTTTTTACTGTTCAGAATGGGGAAAACCCTGCTTGCTCAAAATTAATTTTTTTAAAAATTAAAAAAATAAACTGAAAGATCAGTATTCCTCATTTAAAAGAAAATCAGAATTGACAGAGTATTTTCTATTTTTGTTATGAAGAGCTGATGGTCTACTGAAAAGCCGTCTATACTTCATGGACATGTAGAATTCAAGAAAACATGAGACATTCTTTGCTACATGTACATAAGGTAAGAGATCAGAAGGTGAGAACACTCATATTTGTGTATCAAATCCATAAATTACAAGAGAGATACAAAGACTATTTATATTTTGTTAACACACATGTTGCATAACAGCTAGTTAGTTAGATGGAAAACCTCCTGGTCTCTCTTCAGTCCATAGGATCAAAAAGATTTTCCTAATTAGTAAGTAAAATCATAACAGTTTTGAGGAAATTTCTGCTGTGCTAATATGGAAATCTTTCATTCCCTAAAGAGGAAAGTTTTAAGTGGTAGATAAATGTATAACTCCTAGTAATATTAATGTAACAAGTGAAAATGCCTAAGATGCAAGAAGACTTGTCCTAGTGGGTGCATTAATCATTTGTTTGAAAGCATTTTATTCTTCCCCTCCCCTTTTCTTGCATTTTGCTCAACATAAGCATTGCTCCATATGAAATGGCAAATAGTTTGGGGTTCTTGAAGTATTTTTAAATCAAACTCTTCTGGAAACTTCTTTTCCTTGCTTTTCTTAAAATACTGCTTAATTTTGGAAAACAAGAAGCATGATATGATACTGCAAAACTAATGAAAAAACCCCACCCAATCAGCCCGTGTACAGAAACCCCTATGACTACCTACACTTGCAAGCTAACTGTAAGACCACGGATTTGGTGCACAGATTAAAACATCTGACAAACAGGCAATGCCCAGTGAATGTTTAATGTACATGGTTTATCCTCAACAGGATATAGCCTCACACATGCATTGTAGAAGGCAGAGTAGAAGGAGACAGGAGTAGCAAAGAGATTGAACCAAGATGAGGTTCTGAGATGTCTGAAATGAGACCCGCCCTGCCTGGCAGGGAAAAAAGCTTCTCATCATGTGGTTTCACAGCCTGAACAATCTTCCAGGTCCTAAGAAATTCAAGTATACGTCTACATCTAACTTTCTTGTAAAACAAAACAACAAACAAAATTCTACAGTGCTGCCCATCATCACTGCCCTGCAGCATGAGGTTATCAGTGTTCTATTACAAAGGATATCTTGGCACATGCTAAACACTCCCCATGCACATGTGTATCTATAGGTATTGATTCTTGGTGAGGCTTTGTGAGCTCTAAGAAGCATTTGTTTCTACTGCCCACAGGCATGCAGTCTTAGTGCTTTGCCTGCACTTCTTCGACCTAAGTCCAGCACTCCTGAGGCTACAGCACTGCTGTAAGGCCTGGAACTTACCAACCCATCCCACACAGGATGTCTCAGATAATTACTAGCTTTTTTTTTTTGGCAATTCTACAGAGACCCTTATTTTTACATACTATTACCACATCTCATAAAATAATAAAATCATTAAGGCTGGAAAAGACTATGCCTCTGTCATGACTTCCTGTTATTTATGATTCCTGTTATTTTCCCGCCTTCATTTTAGATTTTACTCTAGCTGCATTTTCTGAACCAGTTTTCATATAACTAGACATTTTAGTACATATTTCATTTGCTTGCAGGTGGCAGGGGAGGGAAGTAGAGCAAGATTTGTGTTGCTTATGACACAGATGTACCCACTTTCAGAGTGGCACTAACTTCTTTCTTTCTTTCTCTTTCTTACTTTCTTGTTTCATTTCTTTCTTTCTTTTCCTTGATTTACTTTCTCTTCAGTCTTTCTTATATTTGGCAATATTTTTCTTCGACTGCACACATTTAAAGAAATCAGAAAGAAAAACCCAGTAGCAGATTTCTGAAGCCTCCTTTTCCCAGTGTCACCTAGCCTGAATTAATTGTAGACAACTTGATCACTTTCCATTTCCACACAAATTTCTGCTTTCTAGTTATTTCCATAGTCTCTGTATCGTTTCCTTCTCTTCTGTCAATTCTTTTTCTGTCTCTCTCATCATTGCCTCCTGACACCACCTCATTCCATTCAATTCGATATTTCATTCAGCATATTAGCAAAAAAAGACATAAACAAGTGGCCTTTCCCTCTCAAAAAACATGTCACTGTTGACATGCATTTTAATGGACAATTTAGAGGCACTGAATGAGCAAGGATTACTGACCTTTCTCACATGCAACTTGTTAATGCAAATTATCTGTGTAGAGAAACCTTTTCTGGGGTATCAAGACAGTTTATGATGATGTACGTACAGTGCATTATATTTAATTCACACTTCTAGATTTTAAGCTTAATGCAGAATGGCTGTTTTTTCAGAAATTATTATTTATACAGAATCATTATTTATACAGAATACCTCAGACTGCTTTGCAGAACCTGAAAATCTAGATTAATTGCCTTTAAAAGTCCTGCTTAGTGTGAAAGAATAGTTGCTGTTCTAGAGGAACAAAGTTATTCCTCAGGCTTTCAGCACACGTGGTTTTGGTACAAGAGCATCTTCTTCAGTGAACCATCTTCTTTTCCCAGGCTTGTCCTGAAAATCCTACATTCTTTAACCAGCATAGGACCAATGTCAGAAATAACTAAACTTGCTTCCTCAGGATCATATCACTTCTGCAGAAACTCCAACTGATGTCAGCAGTACAAGCTTTAAAGGCACCTGAGTAGGCTGCTGGCAGTTTTATGAGAGAGGAAAAAAGATTATAAGCGAACACTTCTCAGCCAGACCTACCTTGTCCGGCTCTGTTTCATATCAAAGCTAAAATTTACAAAAACTCTGTCACCATTTCAGCTAATCAAATTCTGCGTTTGCTGGCGTGTGTGTGCACACGCTGACCTCTACAATGTCACGGCTTTCAGGTTACTCATTGATTTCCAGGAATCAAAACTGCGATGCAAACAAGGAATTGCGAGTCAATTAGCTCTTATCACAAGCTCACAGTCTGTGGCGATGGGACCACACGCGGTTCTGCATAACAATTGGAAACGAGCCTGTTCTAGCCAGGTAAATGTCCTCAAAGGCAAGGCATGTCCCCTTTCACAAAAAGAGATGTAGTCAGCAACATGATTAAAGCCTTTGCACATGATACAGGACCGATTTTAACATTTGTCAGCAATTTCAGATGGTATGAGCCCTCCCTTCCCACTTATCCTATACATGTGATACCAGTGTATTCACGGTTTCAGTCCGCACACAGAAGGAAAGCTTTTCTTTTTCTCCTTATTACTCTTCAATTCCATCACTGCCAGCTAAATGTAATGAAACTATTTGGAGCTTCTTTAAAATGCCTATCATTTACCATATGTTCATTTAATTTTTAAGAGACAGCTCTATTGTACAAGCTGCAATTTTTTGCCTACCAATATATGTAATTAAAATGAATATTCATGTGGCATCACCTACCAGAGTCATTAAAAGCCTTGTAAACACAGCCCACCAGTGCCTCTGGCGCTCATAAATGATGAACTTTAACTCTCTATCTGCAAGTCCTAATCTCAGTATAAAATAGAAAAATTAATTATTGGCATCAATTATCAAAGTTTATCAGTTTCATTAGCGAATTGGGATTTTTATAGTACTTCCAGCATGCATTTACCTTTATTACAAGTCATTACAAAGTTACCCTTGACTCATTCAAACAAACACAAAACCACTTTAAATGAATCACAATTTTTGTTTCTAGATTTCATGAAATTGCCATTATCAGAAAGGAAATATTTTAATTAATTACAGAAATATTACCATTTATTACCTTAAATCACAGAATCCTAGAATGGTTGGTTGGAAGGGACCTTAAAGATCATCTAATTCCAACCATCCTGACATGGGCAGGGACATCTTCCACTAGTGCTTCAGTCTACATATAAGAGTTCACTTCACGAGGTCGTTGCTCCTAAAAAGATTTAGGCTTTCTCTGAGTGCTCACACTTTAAAGGAGCAACCAAGAGAAACACAGTTATCTGTCACTACCCTCTCTGGCCAGAATTTTCCCATCCTCTGCAGACACTGCCAGGAAGCAAAATTCTTGCTTCTTTTTATTTTAGGCAACAAAATAATTCCTTCCAAGCTGTCAGGTTTTTCAAAATATGAGTTCTTGTTGATATTCAGCTTTCGGGGAATGCAGCCTTAGCATAACACTTGTGTGAAATCCAAGGACCTTTAAAAATCTGGCCCTCGTGCAAGCCAGTGCCAGATATACAACATGTTGTATATACATGTGCTGAGCATTCGGCACCTAAAAACCCTGGGCATGCAATCTTCTAAAAGGCTGGCAGTAACTGTCCAAGTGAGTCATTTACCAGAATAAACAAGGGATTTACTCAAAGCAGGCAACTAGGAACTGCTCTGAATTTCCAGCAGTCTATTACACGCAACGCCGGTGCAAACATCTTTACTTTTCATTTTGGTCATTGTATCACTGAACAACTAAACAGATGGTACATGAACAGTACGCAAAACATTTAATAATGCCAGGAAAGGTACAGTAATGCCAGCTGTTCTGGCCTGCTGACCTTGGTGTAGTTTAAATAACATTGAAAGAAAGGTGCATGCCATTTTATTCTCTTTTTTCCCTCCTGAGTCCTCTTTTGGTCTCACCTCCACAAAAGAGAAGCTAAAACTAGGAAATTGGACCTAGATGCTTTAAATGCTAGAAGAATTTGACATATTTTACCTTGCCCATTTAGTATTCAAGATAGAAAAACAGTGCAACCTGTAAAAGTGCTGCCTCCACAGCCTTATTATCCTTTCCAGGTCTATGGCCAAGTATCTGTATAGTACATTAATTATGACCAGAATTTGGCTACAGGTAATTATATAAGCTGAAGCTACCAAAAAATTACCAGAAGTGCTCCTCCTCAGATGAACTATGGGTGATGGAGCAGTAGGAGAAGAGGGATACCAACCTCACTTTCCTTACATGTCACCTTTAAAGCCAAAGAAGCGCAGCCCCTGAACAAGGATTTGTAAGATATGTGCTTTGTCACCTGTAAGCATTTCTCACTGGACAAAGAGGAGAGGCCAGGAGCAGATGGAGTCCTTAGGGCAGTTTTTCCAGCCAAAACCACATTGCAGATGATGATATAAAAAATCAAGGAAGTTAGAAATACTCCTGTACTGAAATACTCGTAAGTCGCTTGATTTTGTCTGTCCCAAACGCATACATTTTTCCTAATATCTGAGCTTCTAGAAAGTAAAACAAAGTAGAAGTCAGAAACAACAAAGGTTCATGAGCATTAACAGATCAAAACCCACTAAAAAATTACAAAATAAGCCAAAACTAAGAATTAAATTAACCTAAGATTTGGAGGAAGTTTTCAGTCTACATTTCTTATGCACATCTCATGACATTTTCATACTTCAGGTTGACTTTAGCACGCACAGATCACTCCTGCTTCTCTACAAGGGTTGAACTACTTCCATTTTAGATTGTCAGCTACCTGCACAGACTCCAGTTTTATGGTCTACAAATATAAAAGCATAAATGTCTCATAAAAACAGATATTAAAAATATTTGAGCATTTATATTGCTCAAATACAGTTGGGGGATTTTTGCACGAGGGCACACCACATCACAAAGGTGGAATTAGCAAAGTGGGCTCAGTAGATATAAGAAAAAACCTTGTAAGGCCACCTGTCCATTACAAGACAATGTTTCCCCCATATTTGAGATTTTTTATAAGAATGAACAAAAGGCGCTTCTAACATCCCCCTTAGCTCAGGTTCTCCCTCACTGAGCCAGTAAGCCTTCATTAAGCTATTTGAATTACTTTTTAAATTAAGAGAGCAGCACACATTCCTGCAAACGAGAACAGTAAGAGGTTTTTGGCAATGATCCTGCTCACTAATTTTAATATTTTACATTTATGCACTGCCTTTCGTCTCCCAGGGTTCCAGAGTGCTTAACCAAACAGTGGGCTCTCTCCACAACTGATGCCTCCCCGTCATGACACTTTTGCTCACAGGACATGCAAAGTCTGACCGACTTCACAGGTGTTTGCCTCACACACAGACAAAAATGCCACAGTTGACAGTATACTCAATTAATTTCATTAACACAGAAAGCATAGGAACAATACACTCAGGTCAAGGAAACTGGCCTGATCCAATGAAATCTGGTTGAAAAAGGAAAATGTTACAACCAGGCAAAACTACAGTACCTTAAAAGCAATGACAGCAGCTAAGATACATCTCCTAAATTCCTCCTGAGAGCAGTGATGTTCCTGCTGTTTACAGTTACATATTGAAATCCCTGCCACAGGTGAAGACACTCATGCTGTATAGTTCATTACGGCTACCTTCAACCATGAGGATGTTACTCAAAACCAAAGGCCACACACCAATATTCCTTATGGTTGTGGCCCTCCTCTCCCCGTAAGCTGATCACACAAAGTGAACCACTGTCACTGAAGGGTAAAAAACAGCTCTCCCAACCAAGAAACCATGGACAGCCTATGTCTGGGTACCACCTGTTGACAAAACAGCAGTAAAAAGTCAGCTCAACTACATTAACTGAAGTAAAACCACTCCCAACAAAAACATCTCTAGCTGAGAAAGCCCCCACAACACAGCCACGCAGACTTCACAAAATCCCCTGCTGGTCTTCATTTCTGACCAACAAAAGCTGAGAAGATGGAGCAACTCCCACAGTCAAGGTCTTGGCAGAAAAACAGTGTCTGCCCTCCCACACTAACCCCCCCACCAAAATCACAGCTGGGCTCAGCATGGGGCCATTTTCTCCCAGGCTTTTTTCTATTATATAGAAGGGATTGTTATTTTGTTTTGTGCTTACAACTGCAAAGTGCTTTTTCACCCCTGCAAAGCACTGCCATCCCTTAGACCCCCAGACTTTCTGTGAGTGCAGAGCTGTACAATCCATCAGGGAAACCTGTGATTTTGTCCATTGTGCTGGCTGAGTTGTGAGCAGGGCTATAATGGGAGCTCTCATGGCCCCATTAATTCATAACAAGCCACTCCACTAAAGTCACTGTTTGTCCATTTAGAATAGAAGGAAAGGAAAATGGCAGCCGTGCTTCAGCAGCTGCTTCAGCTCCTTTTAGATATTTGGTAAGTGGATGTGTACATAATCACACACTGAAAAGGAAAAGGCAAGGGAGAGGCAGCGATCTGCGGGAGGTGGTTCTGGCACCAGCCATGGCCACTCATGTCACAGGTCCAGCAGCACAAGCACATCCTCCTCACACATCTCTTACAGAAACAACAGGAGTTTGAATATCTTCAGAGTCACACTGGTTTTAACCCCAGGAAAACTTCAAAGTTTTCTTGATTTACACACATATGAGATCAAAATAAGCCCCCCACCATCTTACAGCTCATTGTAAACAAAAAAAATTCTTGCAAGTCTGTCTGACCCAAAAATCAAAGCCCCTGAGCCTTTTCAGAGAGGTAATAAATCTGAACCCTTCACAGAACTTTTTTTTTTTTCAAATAATTACCAGTCTGGTTTGTGTTTCTCATTTAGAAACTTTCTTTCCATGTAATTACAATATTAAAAGAAACAGGGTAAAAAGTGTGACAAGACAGAGCAATTTAATTTCTGCAAGTGAAAAAGTACAAAACAATTACAGAAGGAAGACTCACACTCTGCTGAGAGACACCTCGCATCCAGTGCTCAATGAGCTAACCAGGAGAGAATATAATTTGCATAATGTGAAATTAGCAGCATAAATATATGCTAATCATACCCAGCTGCAAGCATCTCACTTTATCTCATGTGCTAAGTACAATGAAGTGGTATAAAAAATTAAAGATAAGCTTGTGCTGCAAAACTTAAAGGCAAATCCAAAGTTCCTCGAACTTGAAGCTTGTTCTTAGCTTGGGATCTTTAGAAGATTTCAGGCAGAGCAGTCCCTGGAGTTTCTGTCTTTAACTTTCCCCACACAGCTCCACTGCCAGCCTATCTCTGCAAAGACCTGCTGACCTACTCTTCTCAAAACAGCATTTTCATCTTGCAGACTTTCCGTCAGCTTTCATTAAGTTCCAGATCAAGCAGAAGCAGTTTTGAAATTGTTTAAAGCCTAAGTTGCCACCATCAGCAGTTAAGCACAGCAAAGCATCTAACCTGACTGACTGGAGCTGACAGGTCCCATTGTAATAAAAAAAATCAAAATAAGGGGTTTCCAAATGAATTTCCCCAAAAGTCACACTTACTCATGACTACAGCTTGGGTTATAGCAAGTCCATATACTATGGGAATATAGAAACATTAACTTCTGACCAGAACACATGCTTTCTGGTTAGTTTCTTCACAGGTGTTTAGAAAGTACTTCCAAGTGCAGGTAAACAGACACTTTATATTAATTTCTGGTATTTTGTTGAGGGGAAAAAGATACCTATAAATCTCTGCATTAGCAAACCCGGATCATTTGCAGATGCATATACCACTCCAGACTCAGCATGAAGAAAGCAAATCAAACATAAATTAAGGCAGAAGTTGAGATTCAGCCTTTAAACCAAAAGAATATCACTTAAGTAAGGAACTTAGGGAAATCTAAGATACAATTTTATAGCCTGGTGATAGTAACAAGAGTGGTAATGACTTTAAGGGAATGCTTTAGGTTTTTCTATGTCAAAATAAATGTAGACTCAATGCAAAATATTCACGAATGAGAGAAGTGAGATCTTTGCATATTTCATGCACATACATGTAAGTATGTGAGAAAGTTCATATCTAAAAATAAACTTTTCTGGTATGGGTACTGCTTGTGTATGCATTGTCTGTTGATACAAAACCAAAACAGATTAGGAAAATCAATACTCAATTCCTTTTCTAGATTTTTATCCACTGTAGTACACAAAAGCAATTTAGGTCCTGGCTGCACTGGATCCTTACTTCAGCATTTATTAGATGAGTATATTTGTCATTCCTTCTGATAAACAATAGATAACGTGGCAAATCAAGATAGTTTTATATTTAGTACATTGTTAAAATGTAAGCAAAACAGAAAACTTTAAAAAAACCCCACATTTGGTTTCTGATGCTAGGAGAGGCAAGAGTCAGAAAAAGCATCAGTCATTTTCAGCCATGACGAAACCCACTTGTATTCCAGGTGTCCACGGGCTTTCTAAAATGTCATCACTAGAAAATGAGGAAGAAAGGCTGGTGTCATGGTTAGCTGACTGTTCCACAACTTTGAATACTAACTGAGTGTTCAAGACCACACTGTATGGAGAGCATCATTCTCTCACAGTGATGTTGACTGGTTTGCAGACTGAAGCAATAGAAACAAGAAAGAAACAGAGTTTTATGCTGGTCTACAGAAGAGAAATGAAAATTATTTTTAACCACAAAGTACATCAAAAGATTCTGGTAACCTCACAAGATGAGCCAGTTTGGGTGCTGAAATTTGGCTGCAGTCAAGTATACCATCTAATTTTAAAATTATAAAATTATATTCTAATTATCTGACCAGGCTTTAGGTCGACTTTATTTAGGTATTATTTAGGTATTTTTTCCCTAACAAAGATTTTTAAAATTTTGTTCACTTTAATCTGTGTTTCCCTTCCATCTTTTGAACAATGTCTGCTAGACCAATTGTCCATGTTATATCCAAATAACCAACATTCACCTTTTGCCTGTATCAAGGACTCTGATTTTTTATCCATGTCCTCCTCTGTTTTCAGTATTCACTAGGATGTGTATGAAATTCAGGTATTTCTGTCTGTTTTTCAGAATCCCCTGAAACTGCGGCACAGTGAAAAGAAAATGAGTCACAGCTCCAGGAGAAGGAATCCCCATGGGACAATAAGAGCTAATACACAAGTTGCCTGGTACTGGAAATAAAAAGCAAGTTGAAACACATGACTAGATGGACTGTAGCATCTACCTAGTGTATTTTCATACATTGATTCAAATGAGAACAACCAACAAAAAGGAGGATCGTGCATCAGAATCACTGAAAAGTTAAAACCAGAAGGAAGTTATATAGGAGATGCTTCATAGTCACAAATTCAGGAGCCAGGAAAACAAAAAAGACAAGCAGAACTTTAAAACAAAGCACATGAAAATTACAGCCACTAGTGAAAAAACAGAATGTTACAAAAAAGCTTTTCTTAATGGATGGAAAACTGAATAAAAGCAATTTGAAAATGCCCACAGATCTTTTAAACATAAAATATCACAGTCCAAGGAGATTTTGCATTATGAATAAGGCTAGTGAAAGTAAGCTGACAGCAACAGAAGTTATGATTTCAACAACGTCCATTCAGTGAAACAAAAAATGAACGATTTCAGGGACAGAGATATATGTACCCACTCCTGTCACATAAAATAGTACATTAGCAGAGCAGCTAATGTCCAAAACTTACTTATCACCTTCTTTTATTCCTAAACCACAGCCACACTCCCTCTGCTCTGTATTAAACTGGATGATTGCAATTGGTACCTCAGTACTCTCCACTTC
The DNA here is from genome assembly GCA_013400235.1 of Oriolus oriolus. NCBI lineage: Eukaryota > Metazoa > Chordata > Aves > Passeriformes > Corvidae > Oriolus > Oriolus oriolus. The sequence goes on along the minus strand of VXBT01000168.1, from coordinate 256,750 downwards.
TCTTTCAAATCCCAGAATATATGTATGCTGCTTATTGGACAAAAGACATGACTGGTTTAACGAAATTATTCAGCTTCCATCTCCACATCCATAACAAGTAGATCATCTGCTCAAAACACAGGAAAAGAGCTAAAATACCACTATTTCTAGGATATTTGTGGTACTTTAAAGACATCTATGCTCTAGGAACTGAATTGAGACCTCTAACGTATTTCATACAAGTCTTCCAACAGTCATCAAATGGTAATTACTTTTACAGACTGGGAAATATTAGCTTTTGTCTTTTTAATAAATTATCTAATTCTCAGCTGGAATAAAGTACTGAAAACAGCCGATTTCTGCAGAATTCCTTTCCTTTTCTCATGGTTGAAGTCATTTGTACCTTTCAACACACTTAAAACACTAAATAAGAATTCACCTAAGAAATTACTGAAAGTCGTTTCAAAGTAGCCTAATCGTAACCCACATGTGTAATACTCATTATCATTAATGTAAAGAACACGTATAAAGGAAGAGAGACTACACACCTTGAGACCAAGTACTGCACTGCCCCATGAAACTGAAAAGAAAGTTACTGCCATTCATACCAAGCAACTGAAGTACAAACATTTCTTTTACACCATACCAAAACTATATCAAAGTGTGCTCCACAGTTGATGGTTTTCTTGATGGCACTACACCAGTTCATTTCATGAGGTTTTAATAGTTGGGATGAGAGAAACTGAGGTCTAAAAGAACCTCCTGAAAATAATGGAGTTATTTCCTTAAGCTTCATGACAGAAATACATGCAAAGACAATTTAAAGAAAATATTGCTCATAAATATAAATGTGAATTTTTATTAATTTTTTTCAAATACACATTAATTTCTGCAACCTCAGAGGCTCCTTCTTACCTTTCTGCTGGGGAGGAAAAACAAAGAATTTACAACATGCAAAAGGAATGTAAGTTGTCTTCATTAATATTGTTTGCGATTAGTACAACACTTAAACCCCACCTGATGAACGGATTAACTGGAAAAAAAAAACAACAGATATTATACTACACAACAAAAACTAGAAGAACTCTTGTAAGGGTTAAACAGTGAGGTCAAGATTGTTATGAACAGAAATACATTGCAAGTCCTGTTTCATAAATATTTGTGTATTTATGTTTATAAAACATCTGCACTGTTAGTTCTGAGGAAAGCATAATTATGACTTGAAGGGCAGCTTAATAATCAGTATTCTTTATAAGATTCCCTTATGTGGGTCCTTATAAAATTACATTTTCTTTTGTCAAAGCTGCAGCTGTACTGAAACCTCATTCCTTCTCAGAACATGCATTTAACTTCAGAGCATATAGATAGTAGTATTGTGTAAACTTGCTTAAGAGGTCAAATCCATTCCTCTGGACCTGTTTAACTGTTAAAAATACCTATCACAGCACAAAATTTCTTCTTCAAAATACCTGAATTCCCAGGCAAAGCCAGTTTTTTCAGTTTACCTTTTTTAAAAAATAAGCAAACAAACAAAACTGCTAGCATTACAATAAACATTATGAAACTCAAATAATAAGTCTGGGCATGTGTGTTTTCTCTGCCTGTTGGACTTCAGTCCTGAGAAGTCCCCCGTTCTTTCACCATGCAGCAGCCCAGACCTGTTGATGGGGCTGTCCACAGCCCCAGAGCTCTCACCATGTAGCTTGTCTGAATGGTACTGAAAATATTTATCACCTCAGGGACCCTCAGCTATATTACATATAATTACTCAAATGACAGCAAAGTTGGGAAGACAGTTTGCCATGCACTGATTAATTAAGAAAACAAAACGGGAATACCTGTGGCTAAAACTCTTTGGGGACTTCACCTGCCTCTAGCTCTCCCCCCAGCACTCAGTCCTCCTGTTCCCTCCCAGGCTGTGGAAACAGGCACTGCTCAGAATAACTAAGGATGCCCTGCCTATGTCACTCCTGGGACACCCCAGCTCTCCTACAAGCAGCCACAGCTCCATACATGATGTGGTACAGACTGTAAACCCAAACCAGCAGACCCAGATTAGTTTTTTCTGAAGAGATCATTATTTCTTTTAAGCTAAGGGAATCCTCCTGTCTCCAAACTCTCTTCCCCAAAAGAAAAGGCAGATCCCCCCTCCTATATTCAGGGGTTGAAAACAAAAAGCCTGCTCACAACCTGTGAAACTGAAAAAAGACAAACTGAACACTATCACAGATATTACCTTTTACTCAATACCAAAGGCAGTTATTTAACCTCATATGCTCTAAATGACAGTTTAATTATTTGTAGTTTAAAAATCAGATGGAATGATGAACCCTCTTCATCTTTTATGCCTTTGCCTCATTCACATGCCCATGCCAAAAGCCATCACAACATATGGTACACAACAGAGTAGCAAAAGAGTGTTATTTTCACCACTCTCAATGGCAAAGATCTTCTGAAACAAGTGTTTTTGCATACATTTGGCCTTCTAACTCTGAGGTCTTCTGGAAGGAAGTCACCACACTTTAACACCCTGAACATGAATTTTCAATTGACATCCAAACAGACTGCTCTCTCACTCTTTGTCTGGAATAAAATATACTTAATTTTGAATTGTAAAAGTAAATAACATAAGTAAGCACATTCTGGGAGTTAAGTATAAATGACAAAAACATATGTTACACCAGTGTTTATACAGAAGCATAGATCACATTTCTTGAAACGTTCTGGTTATTGTCTTTCTGAGCACTGCTACAATCCCTTGAATACAAAGGATGCTTCCTGTAAAAGAAATACCACAAAATCATCCTACATAGCTGGCTGGAGTGTATTACTCTGGGGGCAAATATATTGTGCAAATTCTACATAGATCACTGAGTATGGGACTGAGAAGATCTGGGGTCTGCTTTCAGCCCTGTTGCTGCCTAATATGCAGTTACAGCAGCTTTCCATAAGGAAGTCTAACATTTCTGTGTCCCATTTCCACACATGCAGAATGGGAATGACTTTTTTTTTTTTTATTTTAACAAAGCATTTTGTGATCAACAGGTACAAACACAGTAATACAAGCTTATTTTATCCAATCTGTCAAGCTTTCTCCATGCAATCTCATTTGTATTATTCATGCATGAAGGATGCAAGAGAAAGATGCTTCAGCACCACAATGCTAAAACTGTTCTCCTTTGCTATTCCCTGCTGCCGCTGTAACATATTTTGCGGCCAGACTCCAGTACGGCTGGTGTTAGGCAAACAGGAATGGTACCTACATCTGCTCGGAAAAGGGTTGCCTAGCAACTGCAATCAAAGGGTGCTTTACCCTCACCAATCTACTGTAAATTAATAGAATTTTCTCTACAATATTCTAACACTTTTAGTGGCTATATAAACGGGGTTTTATTATTTTTTTTTTTTTATTTTGTAGCTAATGTGTTTCATTTCATGATCTGATTCAGGCAAAAAACAGAGCAGCTAGAAAAGGTCAGATTATGAAGCACAAAAAGGTTCAGAGACTTGTTTGATGTAGAAATATTCTTTGACAGCTCATTGCATTTATTTACTATACCCTTTTCTTCTGCCATTTCAGAATCTATTTCAGCTGCCCCATGGGAGCATGAAGCCATTAGCCTGAATTATCATTCTGAATGCAAATTTCACAAGATAACACCAAACCATGAAGGTTTTGATTCCTGTATTTACTGAGATGCCTTCCCTTTGGAGAGGTTACAGGTCTGCTATTTGTTTGCATATTAACAGCATTGATTTTCAGTATACCTGACATTACAGTGTTCATTTATCATATGTGTAATAGCTGAATACCAGAAGATGTGCTGCAGAGTGCATGTCAACACACAGAAAAGAAATTAGTATTTGAGATATTAAACAGGCTATGCAAGCAAGGAAACAAATCAATCAAACATGGAGCAAAGAAAGCTGGTAGAGCCTATTCATCAGGTTTTAGCAAGTTTCATTTCCATCCATGCTGAAATAGGAGCAGAATTTTGACTTAAAAGGCTTTTACTGTAGACACTGAAGCAAAAAAGCTGGGACTTACTGGTCTGTGATGAGGTCTCACACTCTCCTCATCACAAAATAGCTATCTTTGGTAGCAGGAAGGCTCAAAGAGGCTGGTAGAACCCAGATGTGCCTATGTACCTCCTTCCACTACGTCCAGATATACTTTTCACCAGGTCTGCATCTGAGCCTGTGAATGTCCTGGTCTACAGCCAGCCCTCAAAATGTCCTCCATTTGACGCAGCTGCCCTTTGCTCTCCATCTTCCACACCACACCCATTGTCCGTGTGTGTATTTAAATGGTATGCAAGCATTTAAATTCCTGTATCTGTCTCCCCAGGACCTTCCATATATTAATTCTTAAAGGGAAAATGGCTTTGCTGTTTGCTAGATGCAAGCATTTACCTGGATAGCAGCCAGTGGAGCAGGTTGTCAAACAAACAGCCTGATGGAACAAAACCAAACATGAAGCAGCAACAAAGAGAAGAATATACTTTCACTCAAACAGCAATCTGCTAGAAGAGTCCAGGCAAAGTGAGGAAACAATGAAATGAGCAAGCTTTCAGTTGTTTTGTCCATAACTATAATAAAGGTGAGGAAGTTGAAAGTGCTTTGCTTAGAAGAACCCTCCACACTTCCCCTTCTCCCTCACATCAGTGCCCTGTGCTCCATGCAATCCAACATCAAAAGCAACTCTAGCAAAAACAGCTCCTTAATTTTCTGCTGTGCTCATCTCTGATTAAAGGGTAAACTTTAATATAAACAGCACTTTATCCAAGGCCAGGAATTCACACAAAATAGGGCATCCTACCAAAATGGTAGGATGCAAGGTGGACTTTTGATACTTCCAGACACTACTGGAGGCTCAAACCATGCATGCAGTGACTACAATTTAGCACCGTCTGTGCTTGTATCAGTTTTCATACTCTTAAAATATGCACTATATTTGTGCAGTTCCCTCAGCAGAAGAACTGTGGCATATCCTGTGAGAATAGCAGCTAAAGAACCAGAAGTCTGATGCAAGATTGCCCGATAATCGCACAACCCTCTTGAAAATTTACTTTAAAATCGTATCTAAACTCTTCAGAGATGGGAGCTTGTTTGTTTGCTTAAAGAAGCATGTTAAATTATTGTATTTTCAATCCAGGAAAAGTATCTGTGGTAAACACTGACAAAACTCAGCTTAAAAATACATTTCTTCAAACTTGATTTATCCAGCTTGGAGAGTCCTACGGTGGGGATTCTCTCGACTGCAAATTGCTCCATAATCTCAATCCTTCTTCTAGATACTTAATTCAGATCTACCACACCTTTATGAATGGAGAGGGAAGAAGGGTCCAATGTGAGAGCACCACTGACCTACAAACTGGTGCTGATATTCCCTGTTCTGTTTTTCCAATTCCTTTTGCAATAATTTCTGTTTCTACTTTTGAGGTTTTGATGCGTTGCCCTCTGTTGTGCATCATTTAAGATTTCTCTACACTGAATTGGATCCAACATTGATCACCACAGTATGGAAGCTCTTTCCTGTATTATGTATGAGTATGTTGTGCTGCTTGCAGCCATACTGGACTTCACTGATGCCCTCTCTCCTACACCCTTTCTTTTTTATCTTTCAATCAATGGATCATTCCCTTACTTCATGGGAATTTAATATCTTTGAGAGCCTTTAATGAGAGACTTCCCTTGCACACACTTGCAGAGACCATCAGGGAATTACACTGATTTCTGAAGCATGACTTGGCTCTTCTCCATACGGCTTTTAAATTCACATAAATTAAGGTCCACATACCCGTATTTTTCAATCTTTACAACAGTTCCTATTCAATTCCTCTGAAACACTGGTTTGTGATTTACCTTGGGGCTTCTTTTTTTAATTTTGTTATCTTTTAAACTAGCATGTCATCCGCCTCTTGAAGTCACAAGGTAACCAAGTGGCTTTAAACAGCTGGCTGCACACTAAATCATTTGGCTACTTCTTCACATTCCTAGTAATAGTGCCCTGTTAATATTTCTTATTGGATCCACACCTTCACCTATCAGCTGTTCAAACTGAAACTGATCTTTCCTGTAAAGGAGAATGAGTTGGGCCTAATGCCTTCTAGAATGTTGTTAAAAGTTATAAAGAGAATTCTGCACAGAACAGCCCCACGGCAGCTAAATTTATCTTACTTATTTAGTCCTTTTACAAAGACATATACATAAACATGAGATTCATAAAAGCACAGAACTGGTGGAGAGTCTTTTACTGAGATAAAAACTAATAAATTAATCATGGCAAAGACACAAGGTAGCACTAATATCTTGAAAGGGTGCTTTTTGTTCTTTGATCTCATATAAAAGACTATCAGAAACACTCTCACACCAAAAAAAACAGAATTCTACAAGTATTTTTTCCCCAAAAAAGTTATCAAATATTTACTTGTCTCTGTAGCCAGCCCTACCAGACTCTATCTCCTTCCCTGAGGCAGGACTGTGAATGGGAGTAAGTCCCTTGGGGGCACAACAAAGGAGTGAGCAGGCACCGAGGTTTCACTCTGTGAGCAGGCATAAGGACAGACAGATGCTGGGTTTTATTACACACAAAGAGTCACCCAACTGCAGCTGGGATGGTCAGAGAGATCAAAATGTGAGACTGGGATAGGCCAAGGGCAAACTCCTACACGTGCACAGCAAAAGAAAATGGGAGAAAGTCGTACCTCAGAGGGTACCTTGGTGGCAACACAGCTCCTAAAGGCTTTTACTGTAACACTTAATAGCACCCAGCAGCTGTACTGACGCAGAGCTGCACCCAGAAACTAAACCCAGCCTTCCCTTCACATGAAACACATTCAGAGACCTAAGTCTGTTTAAGGAGTACTAATTTGTTCATGAAGATGACAGGTGAATTTCCTCTTCAATCTACATTATATTGCATGTTCCTTTTGTTGGTTTCTGGAGGAAAAAAGCAGCAGAAGCCCTTATTTAAAAACAAACAAAAAAAAACCCCTCATGATGAGACTGACACGAAAGAAACTTGTTTCTCATCAGTAATTGCTTCCCCCTGGGCTTAACAATGTTTACAAATGAAAGCTTTTCCTTCATATATGGCTTGACCTATCATGAATTATAGCTGCTGCTACTGATCCACTCCTCCCTGTGTACAAGGCTTGCTATCTCAATTTTGTACTGTAATTAAATATTTTCTGATGGCACATTATTTATTATTCATCACCTTCAGCTCTCCTGGTGTTTCTACATCTCCACGTATTAGCAGGCAACTCAAAAACTGTTATTAACAACATTAATGTCCTAAGAGCTTGTTTGAAGCAAGTGAGACACGGGGCTGGACTGTTTGACTGTAAGGAATAAGGGGTGGGGGGGAGAGGGTTTTTTGTTGGTTTTTTTTTTTTAACTTGTGCATTATCTAGCACCTTGCAGCTTTTGTTCACAAAGATCTTAAGCAGTCAAGGAGGAAATATAAAAAAAAAATGATAAGCAAAATTTATAACTAACCTCATTTGACCATTACAAAACTACCAAAGAGTGAAGTAAAGAAAAAAGAGAATAGGTATAATTTTGTTATTTACTTTTTAATTAATTTTTTTCTCTTAAAAAAATCAAAATAAGCCACCTCTTTCCTCCTAATACCAGCTTCGAAGATAAGTAGGACCTGTTGCTCTAGAAGGAAACTCAAGATTAAACAAAAGAGGAATGACATATTTCAGATATTCAAACCTAACTGTCCATATGATTCTTCCAAAACTTCACGGTTGTTTTTTTTTCCTTATTCCTCCTCTCTGTATTCTCATCTGTACCAATATAACCACAGCAACATTCAGTGCAACCCTTGAAAATCACTGTGACTTGGTACTAACTGAGAATTTGGCCTAGGAGATAAAGGTATTCTCTCACAGACTCAACTCGGGGTGCTTGCTCCAGAGCCGGTAATTAAAAACCTTTCAGTCACAATCCTAGCTTGCCACACTTAACAACCTTAAGCCAGTCAGCTTCCCATTTTGCATCTTGCTCTGTATTTACCCATGATCTCCTGCAGGCCACAGTTAAAACCCCCTATCCCCCTCCCCTCCTCCCCCAAAGAGCAGAAGCCGAAGATCAGGCAACCCTCTAGCACTTCTCAGCCAGGAAGGACACCAGAGCTCAGAGCCCTGGGGAGCGCTTGGCAGGGTGGGACAAACATGGAAGGAACGGGTGAGAGACAGAGCCCAGTGGGCACAGGAACAGGAAAAGCAGGCAGAACTGAGAGGGGATCCATTTTGTTCAGTGTTTTGCTTAAAATATCATTGATGAATAAAAGCATCTGCTGAAAGGAATTTGTGTATGACCAGGATGTTCTTTACGGAGAAGATGATTACAAAGTCCCCCACATGCTGCACGGGTGCTCACAGCCCTGGGGCAGCAGGGGCTGACTGCGAGAACACCCAGTCCCCCCAGAACCTCTTGGCAAGGGACAGACCAAGCCTCAAGCTAAGTTCTGAGATGGCTTCAGGTATGCATGAGGGGACAAACCAGCAGCTGTTCTTCCCCAAAATTATTTGCTGATGTAACAAACCAAGTTTAAAAAGACATAAATATCTAGATTAACAACACTCTTTAGAGGCTCCACATGCAAAGCACCTGTAACCATCACTAAGCATTTTCTTTTGTTATAAACAATACAATTTGAAATTATGTGCACAGTGTACTAATGAAAAATAAATTGCATGCTGCATAACTATTAGTGCCCACTAACATAGTCAAATTATATTTCTAAAGCTTTTATTATCCAAAAAATCAGAGCTTTTCCCATTTTGCTAACCCATGAGAAAAAGGAATTGCCTTGGCAATGGTAACTTACTAGGATGTTCTTTACGGAGAAAAGGCAGGATCTGCATCCAAAAGCCAGGATCTTATTTCTCACTTACTGTTAATTTAAACCTAGCCTATCTGTTTCTAAAGACTTGATTCAGGCCCTCTGATACCTGCTGGACTAGAAATATATTGAAAATTGTGATTTTGCAAAGAGCATTTTATAGACATCCCGTATCATAGGAAATTTCATCAACTTCTTTTGAAATACATAAGTGAAAATATGCATTTTGTGACCAACATTTAAATCAGTGCAGTTCATGCAGTGCAGTGTAGTTAAGACACTAATTAGTTTTTCTGACAAATGGTGAATTTTCAGCAATTCTGGTACTGAAAATACTTTCATTTATTCTCTACTTTTACTACTCTCTTTTTCAGACATAAAGCTATGTATATGTATGTCTATTTTTCCCCCTCAACAGAAGAAATAAATTAACAGCATCAGGAAAATGGGATTTTACAATGAGTTAGCATTTATCACACCAAACCACTAAGACGTCTTGCTCAGCTGGAACTGCGCACATTCCCAGACGGTGTATTGGATTGTAATTTCACAAAATGAGTTTACTCTCTCAACAGTTTCTCTTGCAATTTCCTCTGAAAAGTCATCTAAATACTTCCACAGTCTCTATTCCTACTCCCTGTGGAGTCTCCCATATCTTTTCTGTATGGCATTATTTTATTTTGCTATCATGGAATATTACATGTAGAAATTATGCTACTGAGATCCTCCTATGACATTCCTACTTTTTATTCTTTGATTATAATATTTATATTAAGCCCTTTACAAGTTGGATTTTTAAAATTTTTTTTATCCAAAACCTTTCACACAGTTCATTTTCCCTGCACCTGATACCTTTAATAATTAAACTATGACTTGCCACGTCCATGAAGGACAATGAAAAGTAAAACTTTATCTGTAGTGGCACCAAGGTGATAGGAGAGCTGCACAAACCCTCGAAAGACAACTGCATTTCTGCTGTATGGTGAGAGCAACTCTATGGCCTAAAGCATAGGGTCAGGAGGTGACCCTGGACTTGCTGGATATTGGCATTGAGAGCCAGTCCCAGGAGCAGCCTCTCCTGCTGCAGAGATGGGATGTGGTGGCAGACCTGCTTTGCTTTCACTGTACACACTGCCCAAGCCATCTGGTGTGCTGGTGGCCAGGGGCCGAAGAGGAGGCAATACCAATTAGAGGCCCGAGATGGTTCGTTTTTACCTGCAGTCACATGAGAAACCTGGCACCAATGGGGTTAATGACCTATGAGTGATGGAGGCACTTTCTGAAACAGAAATTTCCTCCTTAGAGGCATCACCTGCAGAAGTCTCCACCAGAAGGCCACAAAGCAGAGAGAAATATGCTGATGTGGACTATTTTAGAGATGAAATAGAACATTTTCCTCACCTAATCGGGGCTCATCCAACCTTAATTCTATGATTCTAAATTAAGTATATCAAGAAAAGAAAGGTTTACAGCTAAAATAGCAGGTTACATTGCTCAGAGCATAACTCAGTGTTACAAATGGGTTTTATTTGCCCTTAGGGCTTGTCAATGGCATTATATAATCCAACAACCAAGGATTTACATTATCCTCCCTTTGTTCTCAAATGAAGATTTCTCGCTGATTTATTGATTTTGTTTGTAAAAGTGCAAGGAAGCTTATGGGTAATTTTTGGTGGTAGGACATTACAGCTCTAATTAATTTAACATCTCCTGTTAAACTAGGATGTGGCTTAGTTTGCTAAAATATTTGCATATTCTAGAAGTTCAAAAATTCATTGTTTACTGTGCACATACATTCAGTATACCTTAAATAGCAGTGGACCAAGCTCACACAATTAACACAGCAGTTACAGTATTGCTGTGACACCTTTGCTACTGCAGACCTCCAAAAGTTGGCCATTTTTCGTAGTTTGCACAGATACTGAAACAAAACACAATTTCTGATAAACATCACTCTAGTTCCCTAGAGGTAAGTAGTGAAACAAATATAGACATATACTCTCAAAATAATTTTGCTAAGTGAGTGCAAGCAAATTTTATATTAAGCTAAGCCTCTTATTTGATTATAATCACTGTGTGGATGCCTATTCTAGCCACACAGGGCATGTGCAAGTTGCTCATCAAATATCATTTCTGGTTAATGACAGAACAACTCATACATAAAACATAAAAGTTTGTTTGGCCTTTACACTCCATCTTGTGCAACATCTCAAATAGTTTAGCATGCAAAATGTATTAAAGAAAACAAATAATTTAAGAATCTACAATCCTAACAAACATGAACCAGTAACTAATAATTACTGTTCCACTGTAATCTCTGCTGTCCACAACATAACTTCCTGGACATGGAAATGAAAAAATAAGGTGGCAATATTTAAATTAATATACCATAAAATTCATTATATGTATATATTAAATTAATACACATATTCACTATGTGCTGCTCTTACAAAATCCTGCACACAGCCAAGCTATTTAAGCTGTCATTGGAACTGACACACTGATCAAAGCACCTGGAAAGCAGCAATGTTTTGAAGTAGAGCTGTGCTTCCTCCTTCTGCCTTACTGGAGCTCTGATGACTAATCTGTAAAACTATTCATGCATTTCTCCATCATTTACTCTTTTCAACAATTTACTCTCTTTACTTAATGCAATAGGTTAACCTTCACAAAAAGTCTATTGAAGAAAATAACTAAAACCTGCTTCAAAATTCACAAATTTGGTGTTTAATAAAAATATGTAAATCCATAAATCAGTAAATGGATAAATTTACTTTTTAGTTAACAAGTGCTGTTCCTTGGGATTTTTTATTTTCCTCATGCATTTCATGTTTTCTAGATGACAGATTTTACTAGCAATGGTTCAAGCCATGAAGGCTGCATATTGGAACTAGCATGCATAAATACATTTATACTCTTATACATGTGAGATACATTATATGCCTATTCACACACACATATAGGCACACACTCCCATATACACAAATAACCTTTCAGAGACCCAAATGCACTAGAGCATTTAAGCAAAGCACAAGAGGAAACAGATCATGTATGAATTGGTAGATCTGAAGATCAGCCACTGGCCTGGCAAGGAAATGCTTTTTCTCTGGTAGTTTGTGAACATATGCTCTTAGATGTGAGTCATATGTCAGACTATATCACACACACATATAAAATAACACGTCAGTTACAAATTACAGACATTTCACATCTAAGCATTTCTGGAATATGACTGAATCCAAACCTTTAGTACTACAGGAAAGTTCATTGAAGAGACAATTTAACAGACTAGAATATGCCTTTCCCAAGATACTTTCCTAAATGATCTTGGGTTACTTGCTAAATGGACAGAAGAATATAGCTCATGTCTCAAATGACTCTCCTGTCAAGACCAAGAAGTGAGAAGGACAAACAGTCGGGCTGTGGTTATATAGTCATCTCAGATGGCTAAAGACATGGCTTTTCCCTAGCACTTCAAGCCTCACTTTCCACTTTAGAGATGCATAGCAGTGCTGGTTTTGGATGGGATAGAATTAATTTTTTTCATAGTAACTGGTATGGGGCTGTGTTTTGGATTTGAGCTGAAGACAGGGCTGATAACACAAGGATGTTTTAGTCAATACTGAGCACTATTTACATGGAGCTAAGGCCTTTTCTGCTTCTCACCCCACCCCACAAATAAGTGGGCTAGGGGTGCACAAGAAGTGCGGAGATGACACAGCTGACCCAAGGGATATTCCATACTCTACAGCTCATACTCACTATATAAAGCTGGGGGAAGAAGGAGGAAGGGGTGTGTTCGCAGTGATGGCATGTGTCTTCCCAAGTCACTGAACACCTGCCTGCCCATCAGAAGCAATAAATGTATTCCTTGTTTTGCTTTGCTTTTCTGCATGGTTTCCACTTTTCCTATTAATCTATTTTTGTCTCAGCCTATGAGTTTTCTCAATTTTTCTTTTCCAGCTCTCTCCCTGATCCCGCTGGTGGGGGAGTGAGTGAGTGGCTGCCTGGGGCTTGGCTGCTGGCTGGGGCTAAACCATGAAAGCAGCAGAGCTGACTGGGAAGATGTATTTTTCAAACACAGAGGAAACAAGAGTATTCAATTTTGACATAATTGGAGTTTCTGGTGCAGCCAAAGGTCTTTCAAATACCTCAAAGTACTCCATAACCTGGAGGCGGGAAATAGAGCTGGGGCTTCAAAGACCAAATCATACAACCGTGCCGTGCTTGATTCAGGGACATGCAACCAGCCACATCTAACCCCACTTCTCAGTCTTTAACCATCCCATTTTCTCCAGTGGTAGGCCCAGCCTCAGACCCTGAAGAAACATTAGGTTGTAATACAGGTGCAGGAGTGGAATCGTTAATGGTAAACAGTTTCAGTATCTGAAGAGACAGAAATTCCTGTCTAGATTCCTGTCTAGCCTCTTCAGGCACAGGAGGATTCCTGTCTAGCCTCTTCAGGCACAGGAGGATGCCACATGCAGCACCGATCACCCCACCAGAGGTTTGTTGTTTTTTTGGTTTTTTTTCAGTTCACCCTGGATGGACTAGAGCAAACAGGACGCATAGCTGCAGAAGAAACCCATATCAGCATTTTGACGTTCATCAGAGTAATGAGTTACAAGAGCTAAGGGTTCAGAGAAAGACGTTTCCTAGTATTATGTTCCCTTAATCATTGATCAAAACCAGAAGTTTATCAGAAAGCTGATTCTCACAAACTTTGGCTACCCACAGATAGCAAGAACATTTTTTTTCTCCCTATTTCTCTCAAATATTACCTTTTCTTTCCCCCTCCAGCCCTTTCCACCCCCCAACATACACAAATTTTGCATTCTTCTCTGTATAGTTTTTTCTGCTAGGAAACATTTGATTGCATGTTCTTTCATGTTCAGAGTTTTCTTTAAATTCTGCTTGGATTTTTTTGGCTCTTGATTCTTGAAGTTGCCATTTCTGTGAATCATTAATTCAGAGATGCATGAACAATCTCACTTGATAAACTGTGTATTATGTTACCTCTCACTTTGCTCTGTTATCTTACATGTTGTCAAATCAGACTTCAAATTATGTCACAGCTACTCTTTCTGAATGGTTAATTTTTCACTGAGAGTTACACATATGGGCAATTATTTTAAGGCTTGAATACCTGCCAACAATTGTAGTGGCATGAAGCTGATCTCCAAATCCACACAGCCACAGAGAACACCAAAAAACAGAAGACAACTCTGAATGTAAACCATACTAATTTTCATGGGTGGCAAACTTTAAACAAAAATTTTTCACACCTTTAAAAAAGTCTTCAATCACTACAAGCATGTACTTCTGTAGATACGAACATGCAAAATTGCACATTTTAAAACCCAAAGAATAACTAGAGAGAACCAAAACAACTAATAGAATAACAATGTTTCATTTATTTATGTATTTTAAAACAAGAACACTACTCAGGGGAGAAGTCGTGTAACCATCCTTTGAGCTCCATGTACTTATCTGTAAAAATAAGTAAAATATAAGCACCACTCTTGAAGAAGAAATGTCACCTAGAGAAGTGGGAAGTGGATCACTTTCCATGTCTTCTCGCCTGACAGCAGAATGGCCAGTGACAAATAAATCCTCTTTTAACTGTCTGTTATTCATCCACTGAAACTGGGACAAGAAATATGGAGTCCCTCAAATAAGCTCCTGGAAAACTATCCTGGCATTGTGGCTGTCTCCTGCTGCTGGCATACACAGATTCTGCACCCTGACACTGCTACTGCTGCAATGTTGTCCCACTTACAGAACAGCCCAGGGCAGAACTGAGACCAAAAGAAGTCACCAAACTTACTGCTACATTCACCATGAACAATACTATACACATAACAACACACAGAAAAGAGTTTATCGAAGTATACAAAGTCATACAGTGCCCAGCCAAGTCTGGCGCTCACCTAAATCACCTGCTGCCTTCCCCTCTCTCCTCCTAAAACCCCTCCAAAATTTTTATCAGTTTTCCAAAACTCTGAAACAAACCACCAGAGGCTCTGAAAAATGTACATTGAGAATTATGACTCCTTGATTTGCACAGGATGAAACAAAACAGTGATAATAAGGATTAAACAAGACAGCCATCTAAAGCAGGCTTTCAACAGAAAGCCTTGCCACAAAGCAGTTCATGCTTCAAGGTGCACGGGGAGAAATCTTTGATATCCTGAAGAATCATTTACAGAGAGACCTGAATATTTGGCTCCAAACCTATAAATAATTAAAGAAGTAAATAATTAAACACACGAGCCAGTCTTGTCCGAAAAGAAAATTCAGAAACTGTTGCAAGCACTTCTTCAATGACATCAACTTTCTTAAGCATAGTTAAGACTTCTCTCAACAGTGAAAAATTGAACATGTGATGTTTCATAAGCAGACTCAGAAAAGGCTGGGTGCAGAACCACAAACTTCTAGGAGAGTGCCCATTTTACTAGGACTTTGTTCAGTACTCTAGTAGACAGTACCAGCAAGTGCCATCTCCACACAAAATATACCGTTAGAATAAAAGGGAAAGAGTTCAGGCAACTGTAAGAACAAACCCTGCTATTATTTGAATATTTCCCTGATTTCATAATAATTTTGTTTCATGGGGGGTTTTTTCCACATATGATTCTCTTTCCTTTTTTCCATTTCTTTCCTACAAATTGAGAGAATGGTCATGTTTGTAGAACATCTGCTACAGAATTTTGAAGAAATCATGACACTGATTTCAGGTACATGAAATTGTGTGCTCATACACGAACACACAACCAGGCCTTCAGAGAAATTAAGATCCTTCTTGGCATGAGTATCCTACTAACCAATTACAGTCCATGAGTAAATAAGGATTGAGAAAGTGAACATGTCAGTCATTTATGATTAGGAAGGCCAACA
This sequence comes from Oriolus oriolus, assembly GCA_013400235.1. Lineage (NCBI taxonomy): Eukaryota > Metazoa > Chordata > Aves > Passeriformes > Corvidae > Oriolus > Oriolus oriolus. The sequence goes on along the minus strand of VXBT01000168.1, from coordinate 241,014 downwards.
ATACACTCCAGTGCTAAGTTTTAAAATTTCATTTCAACATATTAATTATGCCATTGAAAAAGAGCTGACTTCATAAACCACACACAGTTCTGATTCCAGAGCATGCAATAATTAAGATATAGTCAGTAGCTGCTGCAGAGATTTTCTGTTTTCAAGAGGAATGAAGTTAATTAACCTCTGGCTTTCTAAAAGCATTAAAAACAAGAAGCAGCCTTCTAGACTGTGGTGATTTGGCCAGAACTGGTTTACTAAAGCATCTTGTCTATTTACCATCACATGGACTACCAAATGCACATTCAACTCTTTATAGAGGAAATGAGTGTTGCTCTAGCTCACGGCTCCTTCACCCAAAACAATCCCCAGACCGGAGTGGAGGTGTTAATGGTGGCAATCCATCAGCCAAAGGGAGGGAAGACTGCACATCTCACAGAACCAAGAGCTCACTGAATGACTTTACACAGCAGATAGCAAAATAAGCAGTAGTTAGCGTAGAGACAGGGGGCATGAGAAAGAGCAATGTACTATAGGGGACATCAGGCACATGATGAATTTAAAAAATTTCATCAGGAATTAGTGTGAACTGTTCTACTGCTCTCGTTCAAATCAACTTCTCTCTGAGCAGAATACCTACACGATTGTGCTGGCCTTGCAGCTAGGTGACTGCTAATTACTACCTGGACTGAGAAAGATGCTCCACTGTGTGACTGCTGGAAAAGCTGTCAGCAGTGAAGCCTTCTAACTTTCCCAGCATTTCTGTGAGATTTCTCTCTTTCTTTCTTTTCCCAAGCAAAACTATTATAAACAATTCTGAGAGTTTTTGTAAATTAATTAAGTTTTGTGCAGCTGCAGTTTGTTATCATTCTTGCTTAGAAAAATATTTTAGAATAAGTGTTAGCAGAAGTAACCAATGAATTTGGTAAGTAGCTGACCAGAGGTCCAATAGCCTCTTGACATTTCTGTAAACTTCAAACGAGTTAAAAGATATAAGCCGCTTTGTAAAATAATAAAAAACTCCGCTTCACTTTACTCTCTCGAACGCTAGACTCTGTGTCGTCTTTTGAGACTCTTGCGACACCACTGTTTTAATACTTGAAAGAGAACCAGGTTGGCAACCTCTGTATAATTAGTTTCCTAACAAGAGAAAGGATTTCAGATGTAGGATGCCTGAGGAGGGAGAGAAGAGACCCAGTGTATGCAGATACATTTTTGTTCATTCTTTTCTCTCTGGTGACCTCCCCTTTATTTTCCTGCACTGTAAGGGATGAGTTATCATTAATGGCATAATGCATATTATTATTCATTAGCACTGTTTTTCTTATGTCAACCTATTCTATCTTGCTGACTTTCATATTTCTGTCAGAGAGACTCACTACATTTAAATATATATATAAATTGCCATTACAGATTTCCTTTAAAGGAAACTGCTTACTACAGCTGACCAAAAAATTATCATTAAACAATTTTCAATGACAGCATGTTTTTGAAGCCACTGTGTTTTTCCTAAGTATTATTAACTAATTTAAAATAACACCTGGAGTGTTTTTTTCTTAAATCAAAATATTTCATTTCACAGCAACATCTGCTGCAAAACATATTTTACTTCATTCACTCATGAGTGTTTCCCATATTCATTCATATCATCACTGACAGTAGATTTCCACTGATAGCCCAGAATGGCAAGATACCACAATCACTTGATTTACAATTACAATTGAATATCTAGGCTGTACAAAAGCATCAAGGATGTCATTAACTACTAATACTGTCATGCCGCTAATAATCTAAAAATTGAGTAAAAGTCAAAATTAATTTGGTATAGAAGAAAAAATAAGATTTTCTTAAGTTAAATCTTACATGTTATTTTATCTCCATTTTACAGCAGGTTTTGGAAATACTTCCGTTTTTCAGACATGAACTCAGTGCAAAGTGCTTTCTCCCTCTCCTCTTGTTATGCTGCTTCAGCTTCTCTTATTCACCAGAGCTGAACCCTCCATGTCTCCACCAGGAGCTTTTCCCATCTCACATAGGTCTGTCTACCCCTACAGAAACCCCCAAAACACCAGGCCCACAGCAACTGCTCTCTCCCTCTCAAAAAACCTACATTAGAGAATTATCATCTGCTTCTATGTACAGACACACAAGGCAGGTGTGGAAATTATTTCAGTCCTCACTTCTTGGGATTCTCCAACACAACAGCAAAACCATTTCACCACATAGTTTCAGTGACTAATGGCACACAGCCATGAGAGCCCTCTTGGACAGCCCACTGGAGAGGGAAGAATAAGCTATGATAATATTCTATAGGAAACTTTTTGTAAGCATCACCAGTCTACTGGACATTTCGGTGTTATTCAAACCTCAGAAATCTCCTGAGACTTCACAATCTCTAAAGTACATTCCAGGAGTTGTTATACTACTACCACTAAAGAAAAATGGATATTAATGAAAGGAAATACAGATGGAAAGAAGAAAATAAAAATTCACAGAAAATAAATTAAATAAGAAGAAAAAAACGAATTTCATTTAGATATATTTCAGTACTATTATTATTGCCATGCAGCCTGAAACATCTAAAATAATCACAGGACATTGAAACCTGAAAGACAAGGCAAAGAACTGCTTGCTTACCAACATTTTGCTGCCCCTATTTCACCTTGTTTGGTGGCAAGAAGCTTTTAGCCTATGTGCTGAGATTTGACTGGAAAAAAATTTTCTATATCTGTACTGGTTGTCAGCGGTCTTAGACACAGATGGCATATAATTCTAAACTCTTTGGTCTGAGAAAGCTTCCATTGTATCATTTCTCCATATGGAGAGTTTATGAGACTTTACAGTAAGCTTTGGCAAGTGTTTCCTATATGACATTATGTGGGCTCATGCATCACATAAAAGTTTTGAATTAATGACACTACAACATTTTATAAAGGAGACAAAATCCATTTCATTTTCCATCTTTCCTGACAAAAGTTCTTTTCTAATTTCTAATTTCAAAGTCCTTCATTCAATGATCAGGGACTACATTGCCATTAGCTAAGTTTCATGTAAGTGCAGACAGATCAGAGACACAGATATCTTAACATTTACCACTATTGTCTGAAGTTCCCACCAATGCATACTCCTTCTCCAGGCCACTTAGCTCAAAAAAAAGAAGACATACTCACCTGCAATAATGAATGAAAGAGTGAATGCATAAAGGCATTGGAAAGCTAAAGCGCATATGTGAAAAGATCAGCATTTCTTTTCCTTTCTAGCAGCATAACACTTCTTCTAAACATTGTCTAAAAGGGGAGGGTTTAGGCTACTTGCATTTTTTATATAAAAAACACTCCATGAAAATGTGATCCTGTAAGCTGAAATTGTAATTTATATGGCAGAAGGCTTTAAATGCCTGTCTACATTTAAAGCCACATTCATTTAATAGCCAGTCAGCCCACTCCACCTTTGGCTATCTCTAGAGGGCAAAATGGATTCCCATCAGTAATTCTCAGGCTTGGAGAAAGCTCTGACGTGTGCACAGGGTTTATCAAGGTCTGCTTTCTCTGCACCAGCTACAGATGGGGGCAATCCTCAAGAGGCTTGCTCCGGCTGTTTCCTTCTGATGAAGCAACCCTTTGCATCCCCTCTGTTTTTTATCACCCAAAATACAGCTCTCATCAATAATCACAGGAAAAAGGCATCCAACTTGTTTTTAGTGTTTGGGGTTTTTTTCCTCCAAACACAAAGCTAGAATATAAGGATTGGATCCACTGAGGTTTAATGGTGAAAATGGCAACATGATGTATTCCCTCTTGGTAAAAGTTAGCGAAATACTAGGAAAAAGAGCTGAGAAAATTCTTGGCAGGGGTGGGGGAGTAGGCTCTTTACACAGAGGTACGCCACAATCTGAAAGTATAATCTTAACCATGAAGACAAACAGAGCCTGTCAATAATACACATATTCCACATCACCACCTTCACTTACTCACATGAAGGCTAAAGTTTCGTACACAGTTCCGATCCAGAGTCAGTCCAACATAACACTGATGTTGATGATTACTCTGATTACATTTTTATTATGCAAATGAAGGGTGCAAATTTTGCCTTAAAGAAGTACTAGATACAATGCTGTTTCTGCAACACATATGGTTTGGTTTTGGCATGTTATTTTTTTTCCATTTTTATCTCTTTAAAAGAACAGCAATCTTTCCTTCTCATAGGGTAGAATCTGGAAGGGTTTCCTTTTCATGAGATTGAACTGTCTCCTATAAATATTGTTTCTACTACATCTACATGATCTAAGATAATGGCTGTAATAGAAAAGACTATGAAAAATAATGAATGAGCTCATTTGAAACACAGGAGGCTTTGTCTTACTGGTAATAGCCAGAGGATGCCATAAAATAAAATAATCTCTTAAAAATGCCAGTCCACAAAAGTAGTCAATAGACATAATGATAAGCACTTGCTAATCAATAGTGATAAGTCAGTGCAACTTAGCTGACAGATAACAACTGTTTTTCTAATACCTAACTCACTAGCATAAACATATCAGGCGAATGCTTTAATAAGAAAGCCCTTCGGTAGATAACAGGGCAGCAGGATGAAGACAGTACCATACCCCCCTTACCAATCACCTCAGTCTGTTCTATATTTTGCAGAACAAGGTCTCCCCAGGGACACTGCTGGCTACCAAAGCCTTATTTTTATATGAGGAGGGAGGACATAAGGAGAATGGACATTCCTTGTCAAAAGGAACTGAATGCTGCAGCACTCCAACATGCTTTCAGAGAATGCAGGAAAACATCAGCTAGTGGAGGCAGGGAACACCTGAGTAACCACAGCTTTGATGTCTCTAATAAAGAGGTAGAGAAAAAAAATAAGGAAAAGTTATTTTGCTTCAAATTAATTGAACTGAAATGGCACACACTCAGGTTGACCATTTTTTCAAGTGTATTCATATACTTTCATAGCAGAAACCTTACCTGTGTGTGTGCAACTTCATAAAAAAACTTTTTTAGATATAACAGGCTGCAAGAATAAGTCTTACCTTTGACAAATGTAGTTGCTTCTTCCCTTATTCCTATCCATTTCCACATGGTGCTCTGGGCGATCCTAGCCCCATCACTGTGGCCATGCCACCTGTCTCTTTAGGCTCACCTTGGTTTCTCCTCTCCACTCAGACACACGCTCTTTGACCACCATGGTACTCTCCGGCCTATTCTCATTTCTCTCTATATCCCTGAGATTTTGTTTCCCAGTTTGCCAAGGATAGTGAGGTCCACTGCTTATTTGTTAAATTTTCAAATCTGCACTTTCCTGTGCACATCAAGGAGCAGCAATTCACTTTCTAGGGCTTTGCTATCACTGTGTAATGTGCTGACCAGTGCTATGTCACACTGCACTCTCTGAATGATGGGATCTACAAGTATCTACAGCTGTTCCCTTTCTCCCAGGCTCACTTCAAACAATATTTTTATTTCTTTTATTTCTTGTTTCTCATCTTTTAGGTGGATTCTAAGCTTCTAGCTCAAGAAAGCTATTTTTAAAGCCTGCTCCCTTTAAACTATCCAATCAAATTCAAGGCCTTGGGACCAGCTGCAGGCAGGGATTTCAGCTTGTTGTTGCTGATTTAAGATACTTAGTTCTATCACAAAGTCAGGCAAGTTTTAACAGCTGCATAACTTCACTGCAAAAAAACAGAGAAAATCCGAGATTTTTCAGACACCTAATAACTTAGGAAGGGGTTTGCTGGGGTGTTCATTTTAAAGAAGTTAATCAGTCGTCTATTTTCAGCCTGGATATTTGGGACAAACAAGGACACAGGTTGTAGACATAGAAGGCACCACCTATTCTACAAAATAATGGCCATGGTCAACCCTCCTGACATGGCCAAGCCTTCAGTACTGATGGAGAAGCCTGTCTGCGCAATGCAGCCGTGAGGAAGATAGTTCTTTCACAAGTTTATGAGCAACATCAGCATCTCTGACTTCAGTGGGCAAGAAACACTTATCCAATTTGCCTTCCCCGCCTAAAGCAACAGCACAAAATAAGCACATGAAGCCCTTTCAAATAAAATAAAGTCCCTTGAAGTACACCTGCCTCTCTGGAAAAGTTGAAAGAGCAAATCGCATTAGTGAGGGTATCAGTTGCCTGAAGCAAGATTACTTAACAAAATTGGGAGCCATGTGAGATGCACTGTGCATCTTCAACAACCCCGGAGACCAGCAGACATGACACAGATGCAGGACCTGACAGAAACCAGCACCTGGAGGTCAGGTGGGGCACTCAAGGCTCTCTCAAGCAGAGGTGGAAGTTTAAGCTCACACTGCAGCATCTGGCCCCTAAGGTGTTATTCAAAGTTTTCAAGTGCTGCAATAAGAAGAAATTAAGAACCTACGAAGTAAAAGAAGGCCTCTGAATAAGGCTGTCATTCCTCATCTCCTACACAGCAGGAGGGCACTGTCAGAAATAGATCTTAATATCGATGAGCCTCTGTACTCCACATGTGGCTGCTCTGGTCACAGGAATTCACATTTGTTTGATGTTTTAATGGCTTTAACAATGTAGCAACACCTCAGATACTGACCCCACTGTATAATCTTAACAGAACTCTTGAACCATGCAAATATGAACACTAACACAACCAGAAGTTATTTTTCATTTTATAATCACCACTTTTTATTGCAACACGCTCCTAGTTGTCTCCTAAAATTAGGCACTGAGGAACAGAGACAATGACATGTGGTATTTCCTGGTCTCTCAATCCCTACATGTATGCATATGTTGGGTGAAGTAGAGAGGGAACTAAGAGAATTCTTCAGGTGCATGACAAATTACACTTGAGTAATAAGGCAAGGACGAAAGTAAATTCTGCCAAAACTTATACAGATGTGTAAAGGTACCATTTAAAATATTCTAGTGGTATTATCTTCCACATGTTAATACTCCCCCAGTTAACTGAGCAGATGACTCCTTTATCTCACAGTTGGCAACTGAAGGTGCTTCATGAATGACAATTTTGAGGAAAAAAATGAATTATATCTGAAACACAGTATGCCCCAAATCCAAAAAAATATTAGCTGACTTTTCACTGCTGGCAATTATATATTTTTAAGAGAGTTCTAAAATCAGTTCCTATAATTCCTTATTATGGGGGGGAGGGGGGTGGAAAAATCAATCAAGAAGTGTTTATCCTTCTGCTTTGCTTGTGGGGGTGGGGGGAATATTACACAGTGGTGTTGACTGGCTTGTAGTCAATTCAATATAACTTTACTATGGCAACAGTTGCATCACTTCATATCATGCAGTTTCAGACAAAAAAATTAAACCAGCACCTCCTCCTTTTATTTCTGCACTTTGATCTTCTTGGAGGTGGACTTAAAAAGCACTGTTTCCCAGATTTTCATGCCACTGAGCCTGTGCTTACAAGATTTGTAACTGATTGAGCAGATTTTTCCTATTTACAATTAACCTAGTGAAAGCATTTTGCTCTGAAAGCTCCTTTGTGCCACACGGTACATTCAGTACTTAGGGGGTTAATGCATGAAATGGATCACTGGGTTGAAAATAGAAATCACTGTTAAAAAAAATGTGGTACCAGGAGAATTAGGCACAACATAATATTGTAACCACTGAGAATTCTCAACAGTAAAATAAAGCCTTATACTCCCAGCATTTTCATTAGTTTTCCAGTAGTGCTGGACGCAGTGTGAATTACAATGAGCAAGAAAGCAGTGGTTGCTCTCTTTAAAGAACATGCACTGTATAGGGGGAAGTCATTTCTTCAGATCATACTGTGCTGGTTATTGGTTTGTGTATGCTGGTATGCATTTTAGCACTTAGAAATTTTATTTCTTTCCATTACTGGATTCTGCATATAGCCTGAAAAACAATATGTGTTTAGAAGCTCTCAAAATGAATCTCATTGTAAGGTAAATATTTGTTTAGAAGTATAAACAGTGATATAAATCTGTAGAAAGAGCATTCTGCACCAAGTCTTTCACTGAGAGGATGTTTTTTAAGTCTGGACAGGATGTGCTGTGTTTTCATTTAAACAACTGCAGAAGTTAACAATGACATGACTAAAAACCAAAACTGGACAAAAATTGAGGTTGATATAAGCTTCTACTACAGAATGTTGTTTTGTTAGTAGTTAGCTATTCATGAGGAAAAAAGAGAAAACAACAACAACAACACAACCAAAAAAACCCCCAGGATTAAACTCATTTGGGCAAATAGAGCACGTATTGTATGTGATTTAATCCTGGCTCAGTCCAAACCAGTACAGTATTAAAATACCACCAATTATCTTGGAAAAGAGGCAAACAAGCTTATGTGCACAGAACTACTAATTTCTCTGAAATCACTACTTATATAGCTCTTTAAGAATTAAGCATATGATCTGTATTTAAAGGAAGATTTGAGCTGATTCAGGCCTTAGCTTGAACCTTCCAAATACTTATTTGGGGGATCTATAAGTATGGGTCAAAAAAAAAAAACCCAAAGAAGACGTCCTCTCTGACCGTTTGCTGAGTGCAGATCTCTGTTTTCAGCTGCATGATATTATCTAGAGGACAAAGCTCAGATCAACCTGCAAAACCACTGGAAAACCAGCACTTCTCATTCTTAAGAACCCAACCAGCCTAGACAAAATCGTACAGAGCCTGCAATATGCTCTATATCACAATATGCTCCTCCACTGGGAGGACTCTGATACGAATTCAGTGAAGTGCCACATGCAGAAGTTTGTAGCAAGTAACCTTTCTCCGAGCCTAACTTCATTGAAGTCCTTGCATTGCAGAAAGCCTGAAAAAGTGCTGAAAACCAACTGCTTACCTCCTAAACAATTACCCATCCTACACAATATGGACATTTCACATCTTTTACACACAGTGAATTTCAGTGTAATTCACAAAAACATTGAAGACTGCTAGAGAGAGCCTCTGCCCCTACTCAGACAGAGTTGCCTACAGCAGGCTGCCCAGGACCATGCCCCACCAGGTTTTGAGTATCTCCACAGATAGAGACTTTACAAAATCTTTTCCAGTATCTGATCACCCTAAGAGACAAAAATATTTTTCTTTTGTCCAGGTGGAACTTCATGGGGTTTTTATTTCTGACCGTTGCCTCTTGTACCATCAGTGGGCACTGCTCCACCACCCTCATTCTCTCTAACTAGGCATTTTTACACAGTGATAAAACTGCCCCTGAGCCTTCCCATCTCCAGGCTCAACATCATCAGCTTGGTCAGCACAATATTTTTTGGATTGTTATTTTCAAATTTTAACATTATGTCCTACGTTATCTCATTATCCACCTTCTGTTGATGTAGCACTGCCTTGTCCTCAGGAAAAGTGAGGTGGTTTTTGTTTGCTTTTTAAGGAGTGGATTAAAAAAAACGTATTTTTTTTCACTACTTAAAGGGAAAGACTTGTCTTTAAACAATTATGCTAATAACAGAAGGCTCTAAATCATGCAATTAACAAGTATTAAAGCTTTTTTCCTTAACAAATAATCTGATATTGTTCTCTTGAGGATTCTTTCTTCTTTTTATCTCCCAAATGCAAACAGCAAGCTGTTTACAAAGTCACTAATATTAAATATTTACTGAAGAAAAATAAATAAATTTCAACAAGTAATAATCAGATTTGGTGCTGTTTTCTGTTTTAGAGCACATATCTTTAGATACCAAAATTTTGTTGGACTTCAGTGGCAATGAAAGGTTGGGAACGCAGTTTGCAATTTGCTTTATTTTCAGAGGGATAACCAAAGTCATGCAGCCCCTCTGAACAAGGGACAAGCAAGGATGGGTGAGGCAGGGTATGGACACCACATGATCTATCATGTTATACATGATACAATTTAATCCCCTTACAGGACAGCAAAGGAGAAGACCAGCAGTTAAATCAATGGTGGCTTCACATCGTAATGTAAAAATTATCACATCAATAAAGATTCACTACGTCAGGAAATAAAGATCTGGGTTTACTACAGCAGATCTTTATTTCATGAGGAAGATTCACGTGAGTGAAGCAGTTGCCCCTATGCAGATTGTCGGGGCTGAACAAGGAGGACATGACCCATCTGTGAGGTTTGGCACACCTGCCAGAGGCTGGAAAGCCCAACCTCACTCCCTGGTCAGCTGACAGTACACAGCCTGGCTTCTGGGGCCCTCGCTCACCTGGATTCACTGGCATCTCTGGTGCTGAAGGCAGTCCACACCCCAACCTTTTCCTGCACTGGGCACTCCCCAGCCAACCTATCACTGTTGAGGAAGCTCTTGCAAGTAAGGTAACTGTGAGACCTTCGTCTTCTTGCCAAAGTCAGTGATGGGTTTAAAACATTCCTGAATAAGGAGACAGCAACAGGGAGAGATTGCAAACCTCTGTTTTCCTAACAGATCTGGATAAAAACAGCCAAACTACAACAAAATAAGGACAGAGGAGGTAGCCACAGCTGACATGCTAATAAAAATTCTCTTTGAGAATACAGATATCCAGGAAATATAAGAAAGCAATCATGAAGAACTAGCAATGCATTGTATTTTAACTTCAGTTGCTCTCCACACCTCAGAAAAACAATTGTAAATCCTTACCCTAGAACTCTCTGCATGGAAGTAAGGCAGTGTCTTGGTACCACCGAACTCCAGCAAACAGGCTAAGAAAGCATCACTTTTTCCTTGAAACACCTGAAGACTGTAGGGTAGAAACACAACAGTGCCACAACTGTCATGTTTCACATGCACATTTACAAGTTTTGCTGTCTTAGAGCAAGGCATGTCAGAGGAGCAGAGCCACTCTGAAATTTTCAGGACAAGCATTCAAACATGCTACATTCTCATAGAGAATCACAGCAGGATTTTGTAACTGTATTGGGTTTGTGTGGCCAGGACAAGGGCAGCCTCTGTGAGACGCTGCCAGAAGCTTCCCCTGTGTAGAACACTGCCAATGCCAGACGGCTCCAAAACCAATAGGCCATTGGCCAAGACTGAGCCCATCAGCAATGCAGTAGTGCCTCTGGGATAACAGATTTAAGAACGGGGGTAAAAAAACCTGCACAACTGCAGCCAGACAAAGGAGTAAGAATGAGAGAAACAGCCCCGCAGACACTAAGGTCAGTGAAAGAAGAGGGGGCACTCCAGGCACTGGAGTAGAGATTCCCCTGCATCTCATGGCGCAGACCATGGTGGGGCTGGCTGTCCCCCTACAGCCCATGGAGGTCTGTGCTGGAGCACATATCCACCTACATCCCATAAAGGACCCCATGACAGTAGGAGGCTGTGACCCCACGGTGGGGACCAACACTGGAGCACTTTTATGAAGAACTGCACCCCATGGGAAAGACTCATGTTGGAGAAGTTTGTGGAGGACTGTCTCCCATGGGACGGACCCCATGCTGGAGCAGGGGAAGAGTGGAAGGACAAAGGAGCAACAGAGATAACTTGTGATGAATTGATTGCAATCCTCATTCCCTGTCCCCTGTGCTGCTGCAGGGCAGGGGGTAGGTAAAGAACATTAGGAGTGAAATTGAGCCCAGGAAGAAGGGAGGGGTTGGGGGTAAGATGTTTTTAAGAATTGGTTTTATTTTTAATTACCCTTCTCCGATTCACTCGGTAATACACTAATTTCCCCAAGTGGTGTTTCTTTTGCCAGTTACAGTAATCAGTGAGTGATCTCCCCCTGTCCTTACCTCAACCCACGAGCCTTTTGCTATATTTTCTCTCCCTTGATGGCTGAGGAGGGGAGTGACAGACCAACTTTGGTGGGCACTCGCTGTCCAGCCAAGGCCAACATCACAGTAACACAGGTACCAGTTGTGCAATATGTCCTCAACAGCAACACGTCCACACACCAGCACGGTCCACAACATTGTATTTGTGATCATTAACAACCAGGAGCCAGGATTTCTATATTTGTCCCGCCTGAAAGTCCAATCGATTCACGATTTGCAAATCAAACTCAAGCCTGCTCTTAAGCAGCAATAAATCTATTAATTGACTTTTTTGTGTGTTATCATTGCCTATTACAAAAAAAAGCAAGTAATAAGCGATAGATTAATATATTGCATTTAGTGAACCACTCAAAAAGGTTGGTTCTGACAATTACAAAAGGTGCAACATTCACTTACTACATTTAACAGAGAAAACATCTCATTTCTAATTAAAAAAACATTGCCTAGGACTTTGGTAGCTTTTCAACAAATATTAGAAATAAAAAAAAGGGCATATGAAGGTAATCTGTTAAGAGTACTTATGTTTTTCCAGGTGTTTAGTGTGATTGGAGTACTACATATTTGCATAACTTTTGGATTTTCTAGACATTAAAAGAGAAGAAAACAGAAAGAGAACCCTGTGATTTATCAAGTGGTTTTTCAAGAAGGAAGAGTAATTTTCCTTTACAAGCCATCTGTACAGTTCACCACATAAATAATTCTCTGTTCAAGAAAACAAAATCATATTTTACTTGTGGGTTTAACATACACAGCACAGTCCCTCCTCTATTATGTTCCACCACCAGAAGACTCATTAAGAATTACCAATTAACACAACAGCTACACTAGCAGGCAGAATAATGAAAGGACATTTACACCTTAAAAGTTTATTTTCTTTGCTCTAGCTTTTAGCCAGTTTCCAGGAGGAGTGGACAACATATTTGTATAAAGCTTATGGATGTTTCTACCACAAGGTTTCTCATAAAGACAAATTGTGATCACCTTCCAATGGCACCTCACGAAATCTCCTGAGTCTTTATTTATTTATATGGAATCCATCACTGCGAAGTCTAGGAGCACAAACAGATTAAATACACTCCCTGTGTGCACCAAGGCTGCTGTCATTGACATTGCCCAAGAAAGAAACTCTAGATTGTATTTTTTTTTTTATCCCCTCAAACCTGAGCACAGCAGGGAAAGTGTGAACTGAGATTTCCTTCCTCAGACTAAACCACACTATTTACTGAGCATCCATCACAGACCAACTGGTGGATGCTTAAACTGTGGAGAGCACAGCAAAGGTTCAAACCTTCAATTCTTAACCCCTTGATACACAGTGCTGGAAATACAGAAAACCCCCAAAAAGCTGCTTGGAAAAGAAAATTTTAGCTAAAAACAATTTGTTGTTTGTAAACTGCAGATATATAGCTGGGTTTTTCCCCAAATATAAGAATCTGCTTTCTCCTGTAATTTCCTTCGCACGGGTGCCCTCTACCAAAGCACTTGTAATTGATGCATTTCATTTTAATGGTCTGAGTTTCAACAGTGCAGTTTCAATGCTGCCAACCCAGCATCACTGTGACACAAACAGAGCAGCCCAGAAGATCATGAATCCATGGAGAAAAAAGAAGAAAAGATGACTTTCCATGGAATTCTTCTGCATAGAGTATAAATTAGCATATTGATAAAGAAGTCGGGTCAGAGATTCCTCTCCATCATTTTTTCTGTTACAGGGAAGTTCAAGGATATGTTGTTTCAGGTATGATAAATTGTCTTCTGTGGGCATTTAGTTTTCACAGATAAACACTAAAAAACTTATCCCTTTCAATAACCTGGCAAGAAATTGCCTAATAATTAGGTACCACGATTTATGTTTAATAGCCTGTGGGATTTAGGGCTTCCACCTTCTCTAAAACTGTCACACCTGTGCCCTTTCAGCATTACACAGTAGCCTGGTGTTCTCATTAGAGTCTGGAGATTAATATTAATGAGACAGATTCTCACTGGAGGCACACTAACTTACATGACTTTAATTTTTGAGTGCAACTTATAGTGAGAACTTACCTTTATTACTATTATTTTTTAAGAGCTTTCAGGTTCTTTCTCATCTCAACTAATATCAGTAATTCAACCTTGATTAAAGCCAGGAAAACAGTAATCAGAATATCAGAATTTATATTAAAAGGAGATTTCCGAGTCTGTAATCCTTTTCTCTTTGACAACAGATCAGTTGGTTTTGACTCAGGTAGACAAGCCTTGAGTAAGTAAAAAATTTGTAAATACAGGTTGAGAAAGCATACTACTTACAATTATCAGAATTTCTAATTCAGGCAGCCTTGTAAGAGGACTGCAATTACACAGTAAAAAAATATTTTTTCTGTTATCTACAGCAAGGAGGTGGAATCTAGCTTTGCAGAATGGGTTTTCTGACTGTCTCATAAGGATGCAATTCAAGATTTAAAATTGCAGTCACCTTTCAGAGTTTCTCCAAGAACACTGTATAATACAGGAAAATTTGCTCTGCTGAGAAGAAAAATCCACTGTGGAACAGCAGCTCAAACACACAGGGACATTTGGATACTGCCTCTGTAGCAAAATTAAGGCATTCTTTCTCGAGGGCTGGGATGGGTTTTTAGTCACAGGATATGCAAAAGCAGGCTTGCACAATCCTATCAGATCGTCTCCAAGTTACTCCCAAATTTTCTGGTCTGTTTTAGTTTTATTTGACAACAGAACAGTGGTCTGGAAGACATCACATTTTAGCAAGTTACAGGAAACTTAGAGGCTGGGTAAAACAACAAGAATATGAAAATTGTCCCTCTGAGGGAACATCAGCACACTGATCTGGTGCTCTGGCTCAACACAGGGCATGTTGCCTCTTAGATGATCTGGAAGAGACACAGAATGCAATAAATAAAACAAAGAGCCGTTTAGGACCTTAACTTCAAAAAAAAAATTATTTTTTTAAACTTTTAAGGTTTTTTTGCAGATGAAAGCTGAGCTAGACAACATGCCAAAATATATGGGACAGCTTAATTCTGCAGCTGTGCACTGACACTTCTGAAATACAGCAGCTCACTGTCCTACTGAAAGTTGTTCTAACCTGCATTATTCTCAAACCCAATACATCACAGGGCGATGCCTAAACCAGCTGGCATTTCCCAGATCCTTCACATGCTCGAACATTTAGAAAAAAAAGAAAGAAAAACAACAAAAAAGCAACCAACCAACCAAAAAAATCCCTCAGAAAATTGCCTAAGCAGGTTCTGAGAATGCTTCTTTTTCTATCTAAATAGAAAGTTCACCAAATTGGCTCCCTAACATAAGTAAGGCTCTTAGATTTGGGGAAGACCTCAGCTAAATATAATTTGCATTTTTTATTTATTCTTTAATAATGACCCAAACTCAATTTTGTCCTCCTGCACAGGTTTCTACATTTTGAAAAAAGTAGGATATGTCAAATATATTTAAAAGCCTACAGCAATTTTGCAAAGAGCTTCATTATTGGCCAAAGGTGACAGGATACAGCAGCCTGCTCTGAATGCAGGTTATTGCATTACCAATGTAGCTACACTGGATTGTTTTGCATTATGCCCCAGTGGAACCACAATGAAAAATTAGCTGTTCCACATTACAAATTATCTTGTTTTCAGCTACAGCAGGTAATGGCATTTCAAGGTGCACTTACAGCATATGAGAGGAGGGAGGAAAAAAAATTAGGCGCTTAGCCTGTATGCCTCACAATCTCATTCTTTCTCTGGATTCCATGATAGCATTTGTAAATAATTCAGATTTTCTCTCTCACTTTGCAAAATAATAAAACTACTTAAGATCTCAGAAGCAATTTAATTTTAAAGTTTTATTTACTACATATTTTACAGCAGACATCAGAGAGACTCACAGACAGAAGAGCAGCTAGGGCAGGCTTCCCCTGGGGATGCATGAAAGTGCCCGGGGACAGCAGAGCACACTGACCATGAGCTGCCTGCAGCAAGGGGATTTGAAGAAGAGCCTTCCAAAGAGCTACCCACAACTGTATGAGTCTGTGCCTTCCTGGAACACACCCCAGCCCCAGGGTGAAAGCACCACGCTCTCCTCCACAGTCTGCCTCTATCCCATGGACAGCAGCCTGTAGCTGTCAACAAAGGCTAAATAAACTTAATCCCTTTAAGCTCCTTCCCTTGTAAACAACTATTATTTGTTGTAAATCACTTTTATTATGACCGCTATTAATAGCATTTTTCTGTCTGCTTTGCTTCAGACCATTTGAGTTTGAAAGCCTCTTCCAGGGAAGAGACCAAAGAGGGAGGAACAAATCCCAGTGCATCCCTTTATATGTATTCATCACACTCCTCAGTCCTTCAAGGCAAATCAAGGCAAAATCTTCCCAAAACTGGTGTGCTTTTATCCCATATTCACTGTGCTGAACATTCATATTCCAGCCATAATCCTTCATTACCTGCAACCCTTTATTACGAGTGTATGCATAAATCCTATCCAAGCATATTTATCTTCATAAACTTACTCCGGGTTCCATAAAAAGTGCAAAATTAACTATAATCTTCATAGCATCATTGATAATTTTGTTTATTGATATGACTTCTGACAGTTTGATGTTCAGTCTTCACTTATCTGAGAATATACAGGAGCCTGGAAGCATGTTGTGTCTGAGACACTATAAAAGACACTGTAATAGAGATTTGCAAAGTTTTCCTCTACTAGGAAAAAAACCCATAGATTTTCCCCAGACATTCTAGTTTAGGATGGGCAGAGAATGGATTGAGAGCACCCCTGAGGAGAAAGACTTGGGAACACTGGTTGACAAGAAGCACAGCATGGCAATGTGCACTTGCAGCCCGGAAAGCAACAGCACCCTGGGCTGCATCCAAGGCAGCCTGGCCAGCAGGGCGAGGAGGGGATTCTGCCCCTCTGCTGTGCTCTGGTGAGACCTCACAGAACACTGCATCCAGCTCTGGGGCCCCCAGCACAAGAAGGACATGGGCCTGTTGGGGCAAGTCCAGAGGAGGAACACCAAGATGTCAGAGGACATCTATGAAGACAGCCTATGAAGACAGCCTGAGAGAGTTGGGGTTTTTCAGCCTGGAGAAGAGAAGGCTCCAGGGAGACCTTACAGCAGCCTTCCAGGGGGGCCTATACAAAGCTGGAGAGGGACTTCCTGCATGGGCATGTAGTGACAGAAAAAGGAGTAATGACTTTACACAGAAAGAGGGTCAGTTTAGATTAGATATTAGGAAGAAATTCTTCACTATGAGAGATGTGAGACAGTGGAACAGGTTTCCCAGAAAAGTTGTGGATGCCCCATCCCGTGAAGTGTTCAAGGCCAGGTTGGATGGGACTTGGAGCAACCTGATCTAGTTGTCCCTGACCATAGCAAGGGGGTTGGAGGAAGATGATCTTTAAGGTTCCCTTCAACTCTCATTTAAAATTTGATTGTAATGCCTTTGAAACATGAGGAATAAAAAAAAAATAGAGCTGGTATTCCAGCATAAATGAAGGGTTTAGTCTTCCCATTAACATGTGGCAAGCATTTGTCCAATCAGGGAGATTAATCCTAAATTCGTATTCTTATTTTGTCTCACCAACTCCCAGCTATAGTTCTTCAAACAAAACAAAAACAAAACATACACATGCAAACAAAAAGCCCCACAAAAACAACAACATAAAGCAATATGGTTTTTGTACTCCAGTAAGTAAACTGTAAAGTGAATCCTCCACTCAGGTTTGTTACACCCAAATTCCCGCAACATCCTCTCTTTAAAGATAAGGGGCATATGGCTATCCTCTTCTCTTGCCCGTGTGCCACATACCACAACAAAATGCTAGATTTTTCCAACTTCACTAGACCAAGGCACTGCTGAAGGCTTTTCTCTCTCTACCCCCACACCCAGAAGGCACAACCACACGGGCCAATGGAGCACAGCACCAACACAGCTCAGCTCACATAGGAGTGACACATCAGAACACACTAGAAGAGCATGGTGCAGTTGTGTGGGATGGGATAACAAAGATAACAAGGACAGCCAGCATTATGGGATGAGATTTGACAGGACATAAATGACAGAAAATATGAGATAAACAGAACTGTACAAGCAGAATTAAAATCCCAAAGACAGAATTAGAGGACTGAAAAATTATCAGAAGTCTAGAAAAAGAGAATAAGAAGGGAAAGAACACATAACCTTCAATATTTTAATGTTGCATTTGCATGTGAAAAGGGAAATGGGAGAGCACAAAAAGTGAGACACATGAAGATGCAGAGCAAAACGATGGAGCAGAGTTTTTTTTCTCACAGCAGCAGTGAGAAAAAAAAGCCAGCAACAGATTATAATGGTCACAGGTAGCAAGGCTTAGAAATTCCCTCATTTAAAGAAAATACTGAGGCACCAAAACCTCTTTGCTTTGCACGCTGCAAGCAGTTTGGCAGTAACATGGTTTAAAACTACCAGTTAATAAAAATAGGTTACAGTATCACACAAGAACCTTTCTGAACTTGAGTTTGATCCTTAAAGACGCATATGTGTTAATAGAAGTAGGCTTGGATAAGTCTCACAAATGTTTGCGGCATGCCTGGTAGCATTAAAAATGAGAGGCAGATTCAGCAGTTTCCTTCCTGAAGCCAGAGAATAAAAACCTTTTTGTCCCAGATTTCTGAAACCCTGTAGCAGCTCCCTGGCCCTGCAGAGCTCCAACTGGCACCTGGAAGCCAGGAAGTACAAGTTTCTGTAAGCGTGGATCTAGCACCCCCACAAACAACAGGTCAATTAGAAAAGCTAAAGAAACCACCCAGGAGCTGACTTCTGCAAGGCAGAGGAACCGGCAGGGATGGCAGCATGGCAAACACTCTGGGGCACCAGCAAGCAGCAGCAGCTGATGTTTGTGCTTCAACACCTTGGACATTACACTTCTGATTAGCAGAAAGTTGTCACTATTAAAACCAAAATACATGTATTTCATCCTAAAATCTTGATACTGGGTATATTCATGTTCACAGTTGTAGAAAAGTAGTTCTCTGTAACTACCTTAGAATAAATCTTTTTTACCCTTTTTTTTTTTTTTTCAGTTTTCCTTTCCTCTACTGCTTTTGCTCACGGGAAGAAGTATTTGCTTAACACAGAAAATATAAATCAATCTTTTCATTCCAAGATTCTGGCAGTTGGATAGGAATGAAGGCAGCCAGTGTCTGAACCAGGAAAATAATCTGAAGGACTGGCCAGCTATAAATCAGGTAAGAGGAACCCAGGGTGGGCTGCAGTTTTGCTCTGGCATTTCACACTTAGCAGACAGCACATTTATGTGCAGACAAGGAACTTTCTTACTGGGCTGATCCATCCTGCCTCTGACTCTGCTGTGCATGGTGCCAGGGGTTAATACTGCACTAGGACAGTGCAGCATTAAGCATGATTTCTGCCACGCTGAGACAAATACTTTTAGAATACCTTCTAGTCATTAAACAGACCATAAAGCAGCATGCTTTACAGTTTCTGGCTTAGGGTTACTGTGTACATTTCAATAAAAAATTATGCTACATGCAAAAGCCAAACTTATAAATCAAATCTTAGCAGTGTTAACTAATATAAGAAATTATAACTATTAAAAGCTCAGGGAATTGCAGCTGCTGGAAATTCAGATTTATGGTTACAATTATTATATTTTAAACATATATATATGGTATTTAAGAACCACAGACTCTGACTGGAAGTGAGGCTATAAGGAGACAAACAGAATGAAAAAATATTTATAATGTTTAAAAAGTCATTATAATCTAACCTACACTCCACAAAAACTTACTTTCTCACAGAAATTTTTTTATTGCATAAGATCCATTGGAAGTTAAATTGAATATATTCAGATGCTTTATATTTTCCTAGTTTTTCTAATTTAATGTTTTCTGCAACTGACTCCAAAATTCCTCATTTCCTAATTCCCAATTATAATTCTCACAGAGCAACTGCACTAGGACCATTTTTCGGTTTTGGTATTTACCCTTCACTTCAATGACATTCTAAAGTGAATTTTTTTCCTAGGAGACTTTAAAGATTTTTTTTTTTCTTTAAATAAACAACCCAGATAAATAAAGCATCTTCTCTTAAATTTAAAATTTAAATAAAACTAGGAGCTTTTAACAGGCAAGGAAGTACTCAGGTTCCTTTTTTTGACTCATCCATATCTGTAAGATTAAATAATATTAAACATTAAACATAGCTATATTATTTAGCACTGATGTTTGTCTGAAACCATCAATTAACATTAATCTTGTTCAGCTGCTCTACAGTGGATCAATCCTTCCATTTCAATCTAATTTTTTAAAGGAGTAGAGTTCAAGCTCGCAATAGAATTACACAAGATAGTATCTCTTTGCCATAAATATAGTAAGGGCTAGAAACACAACCCACAATGGCTGATGAATGTCTCTTGATGTTAAACTTTCTTCACTTCTGACTTGCATTGCCCAGCCATAAGTAGGGATGATGTTAATAGAGCTTTATTAAAACATACACGAACTCACAAACGCACAGCAACTGCTGCAGCATAACAGCGTAACACTATCTATATGGAAACAGCAGTCCAGTAGTAAAAGAGGAAATAAAAGAGTTGCTGAAACATTTGCAATGCAGCCTCACAGGGTTACAGATTACAGCTCAGGCTGCTCAGCAGGACTTCACAGTCTCACCATTCTGAGAGTGCCTGGGCTTCCTGGTGTGATTTTAGAGCAGACCCAGTTTTCAGCACTGTGGTGAGCTCAAATTATCCTGTGATGCTGTTTTATCTTTTCTAATTTATCTAGTTTGATGGTATGACATTTGTTGTTAATGAATAAATGAGATTTGCTATTATACAAGCAGAATATTTATTTAAGCCAATTCTTCAATGACAAAACCAACAGGTTTCTATATAAAGGCTTGTATTTGTTTATGAACAACTGTCCCTGAATTTGAACAACTGTACAGCAGTCCAGAAGAAAAAAAACTTTCCTAAAACAAATAACTAAAAGTGAATAACAAAATCATCTACACAGAATGATTGGAATATACTGGTATGGTTACATTTTCTTTCAAGCAAAGAGGGTCCTTGCCAATCAATTCAAGATGACACTCCTCTATCATGGTGCTCATGTCCATGTCACTACACTTTTATTACATAAAATACAAAGCTTTTCAGATCACAGAATCACAGAATAGTTAAAGTTGGAAGAGACCTCTGGAGATCATCCAGTCCAGCCCCACTGCCAAGGCAGGGTTACCCAGAGCAAGTTACACATGTCCACGTGAGTTTTGAATGTCTCCAGACAGGGACATTCCACAACATCCTTGAGCACTCTGTTCCAGTGCTCTGCCACCCTCACTGTAAAGTTGTTACGCATGTTGAGGTGAAACTTCTTGTGTTCTAGTTTATGGCCATTGCTCCTTGTCCTCTCACGGAGCACCACCAACAAGAAATGCTATAAAATACTGCACTCAGACCTTGCCAATTTTAGTAGGATCCATAGCATACTGCAGTAGCAATCAAATCTCAGTACTGGCAAGTAGATGACTAAAATTTCAAATGTCATTCTTACACATTAGCAATGCTACCTTGTCAACAGCCAAGAACAAATAACCAGGGACAGAGATCTTGTTACAACACAGCAAAGAATAAACAGGACTGTAACAGCACACCAGTACAAGGTATTAGTGAATATACTCTGCCATAAAACATGAAATGTCTCATTTTGTCTCTCTCTCTCATGCTCTTGTGCTTGCTCTAAAGAACAGGAGTCTCATAAGAATTGCTCACCTCCTCTAAACCCTATAGCCTAAGCCCAAATTTCCTGGTGTGGGATACAAGATCTTAACACATTGGTACAAGTGCATGAAAAGTTGGACATTGAATAGAAAGAAGAAAATAAAAAACTGTTTCTGACTTAACTAATGCAGAGACAGAACACCATTGAGCAGGTGACCAATGGATTTTTGCTGCTGTTGCAGAGTGACAGGGAACCCCATTAAGCTGCAGTGTGGGGAGCCTCTGCTTGTCAAGAAAAGTATCTTTTCATGTCTAAGGCTCCGTAGCACCTTCTGAAGCTAAATGTGACCCTCATGTCTCCTCCACCTATCTTCTATTCTGAATATGCATGTAAAAGCAGAGAAATTACAATGTGCAAGAGCTCTTGAATGAACTGAGCACAGCAAGTCATAAGTCAGCACCTCACCAGAATAAGAATAAGAAGCAGAAGAAGGGTCTGCTTTCAAAACTTGGATGGAGCCTTTACTTCTCTCTAAATCAGTCCTTCACAGCTCCTACCTCCTGACAGCAGGTGCAATTTCCCATCTCCAAGGTGGCTGTGAGCCCCCAGCTGCAGCCCTCCAGGCCAGCCAGCCCTGCGGGCTAAAGCCATTTTCGGGGGCCTTTCCCAAATGAGCCATATCACACAGTGACATTAATAATAAATAAATAAATGAAAGAGGGTGATGCCACACATTATACATCAAATCCAAGTGTTCCTTTCATACCTGAAGGCAAATCCTTCCCTTCATTTCACAGCCAAACTGTAATCCAACCAGAAGCTAAACCCCAAACCCATGTTCCTTCAACTCGTTTCCTACTCGGAATAAGCAGCAGCAGGCAGAAAGAGTACCACACACCAGAACACACACATGGAGTTGAAACCCCAATATACACTTAGAAACTGATTTAGGGAGATTTATTAAGAATTGCTACAACCACTAGTACCAAAGCCCAGCTGGCCTCTGCAGGCAGGGAAGACTACATGCCTTCAGAAGTGTGCTGCTCAACACCAAACCTGCAGACTTTTTAGTCAGCCAATGTGGCTTCCAGGAACAGCTATTCTCTTAAGTCTAATCAAATACCACCATAGAGGGAGTTGATATATTTGGGGAGTGTTTACCTTGTAGCTGTCAATCACACCTGTTAAATCTCCTAGAAACTGCTCTGCGTTTTACAGCGGGCTGCGTGTTGTGCGTGTGGCTGGTATGCAGCCTGAACTTCAGGCCTTGTCCACAACAATAACAACTGGCTTTAGAGTATCCGGCTTTGCACAAGTGCCACACTGTAGCTATGGGAAATCTATCACCACCCAGGGAACATGAAAGTAAGCAACATCGATCCTTAGTCAACTTAGTGCTCTTGAATGAGCAACATCCATCAGGAAGCTCTTATTGACAAGAAAGCAGACATGCCCACCATGCCCAAAACCGCCTTAGAATTTCACCTAGAGATCTTACAGCAACATGATTTTCTGGGGTTTGCCAGATACTAGACCTCAGCAGAGTATTTTATGGCATTCTGAGACACTCATTTTTGATAATCCTGGTACTGCATATTCAGATTATTGCTACAGCAAAGCATATAATAAATTATATCTAATTTATTGGTAACTATTAGTCACTGTGGCTTTTAATAGTGAATTTCAGTTAGGTGTAAAAAGCACTGTTTATCACTATGCTCTATCATAAACTAACTCCTTTTCCAACAAAGCACAGGTATGGAGAGAAGAAAAAAGAAGAAAGCTTTGTGTTGGCAAAACCACCGTATCAGCACAGCATCCTGGAATAAGAGTGATCTGTGGCATCAAATGCAAATGTGTCAAATGCATCAAAGCAACAAACCCATTTTTAACATCAGAAAACTGAAAAATTCAATTAATGGTGAAAAATATGAAACCAGTTTTTCACACCATTTTCAGAGAGCACCTATGAAACTAAAACCTCCAGTTTCAACTTCTGCACTTTGCAAAATGGTAGAAATAAGAAAAAACCAAAAATAGAACAGAATTAATATAGACAGAGACCACTGACCACAAAGACCTGTGAAAGTTCTACAATGAGCAACTGAAAAATAAACTAGCAGATGACATTCAACTTTGATAAACACAGAGCAACACATTTATGAAAAATAACCTCAACAACGCAAACGCCATACAGTGCTTTAGAGTCTGAATCCTGACACTATTCAGAACAGAGATTTCTGTGTCTTTGTTTAAAGTTCTCTGAAAATATCATCAGTTGAAAACCAAGCAGCAGTGAAAGTGGCAAATTAAATGGTGGGTGCTATGAGACATAGAACAGAGAAAACCAGAAAAATGTCAGTGTGACAAATAACTTCACAGAGCATCCAGTTCTCTAGCACAGCACGCAGCTGTGGCCACCTGATTTCAAAGGGAATGTAACAGAACTGGAAACATTACAGAGAAGAGCAATGCCACGAATGGAAGTGATGCAGATATGTCTGTATTGAGAGAAGCTCAACAGACTCACTTTGGAAAAGTCATCTTAGGCACGAGAAAAATCACACATGGAACGGAGATCATGAACAAACACTCATTTTCTCACATATGAGAAATATGAAGTAGAATAGAAATAAGACTGTCAGTCTCACTTCAGTGCCAAGTAAAATCATGGAAAAGATTATTCTGGGAGATATTGAAAAACACCTGAAAGACAACACAGTCATTGGTCACAGCCATCACAGACTGTCTTCAGGAGAGGAAAGTCCTGCTTGTTGAACCTGATTTCCTTCTACAACAGGGCAACCCACCCAGGTGATCTAGGGAAGCCAGCATATGTAATCTTTTCGGACTTCAGCGAAACTCTGGACATTGTTTCTCACAGGATCCTTCTGGACAAAATGTCCAGCCCACAGCTGGATAAACACATCATGCAGTGGGTGAGAAACTGGCTCACGGGTCGGGTGCAAAGGGCTACAGTGAATGGGGTGACATCAGACTGGGGACCTGTCACTGGTGGGGTTCCACAGGGCTCCACCCTCAGCCCTGTGCTCTTCAACATCTTCATAAACTACTTGGATGCAGGATGCTAAAGATACAAAGTTTAGTGATGACACTAAATTGGGAAGAGCTGTCAACTTCCTCAAGAGCAAAGAGGTCCTGCAGAGAGACCTTGATAAAATAGACAGATAGGCAATCACAAACTGTATGAAGTTTAACGGGGCAAATGCCAGATTCCGTACCTGGGATGGGGCAACCCTGGTTGTGTGCATAGACAGACTAAGGAACGAGAGGCTGGAGAGCAGCACTCGAGAAAAGGACCTGGGGGTCCTGGTTGATGGCAAGTTGACTATGAGACAACAGTGTGCCCTGGGAGGCATCAAGCACAGCATCGCCAGCCGGGCAAGGGAGGGGATTGTCCCGCTCTGCTCTGCACTGGGGCGGCCTCCCCTCGAGTGCTGGGGACAGCTTTGGGTGCCACAACATAAGACATTAAACTACTAGAGAACATCCAAAGCAGGGCAACAAAGATGGTGAAGGGCCTTGAGGGGAAGCCTCGAGGGGCCGTGAGGAGCAGCTGAGGTCACTTGGTCTGTTCAGCCTGGAGAAGAGGAGACTGAGGGGTGACTTCATTGCACTTGACAACTTTCTTGCGAGGGAAAGCGGAGGTATAGGTACTGATCTCTTCTCTCCTGTGACCAGTGACAGGACTCAAGAAAACAGCATGAAGCTGAGTTAGGAGAGGTGTAGGTTGGATATTAGGAAAAGTTTCTTCACACAGAGGGGGTGCTTGGGCACTGGAACAGGCTCCCCAGAGAAGTGGTCACAGCACCAAGCCTGACAGAGTTCAATAAGCGTTTGGACAATGCTCTCACAGGCACATGGTGTGATCCTTGGGGTGTCCTGTGCAAGGCCAGGAGTTGGACTCAACAATCCTTGTGGGTCCCATCCAACTCAGCCTTTTCTATTCTATACTTGAAAACAACAGAATTCTGACAATAAATTAAACCCCAGATAAAGTATAATCACATTACAGACTGTATTTCTGTAGGATGCTGTAGAAAACAAAAATGGAAACAAATTGTTTAAATGGAAAAAAGTAAATTTAGGCCTCATGCAAATCCAAATTCAACTCTGCTTGGAAAGACTTAAACTACAGCACACTGCATCTTGGAAAGCTACCTTAGAAGGACAACAATTTTCTATTTGTACATAAGTATTTATTTCTGGTCACTATCAGACAAATGAGAGGGCTAGGTGGATTTTGGCTTGACCTAGTACAGCTGTTGTTTCATTCTGATTGCCCCATCCTTGTCCCAGTGAATCCCACCTTGCTGACATCCAACTTCAGAGCAGAGAAAAAGAGAGTTTATCAGCTTTCTTGTCTTGACCTCTGCACTTTCATCTCACCAGTGGTTTCCAAAAGGGCACAGGAAAATCCCTGTGTAAATCACAGAGATGAACCCTAAGGAAGAAGAATAAATCCCCACACTATCTTCTGACCTGTTTCATGTATCTCTAAGCTGCTGCACTCAGTTTACTTTATAATACAACTGCCATCACTACTGGCATTAACTACCACCTTTGCTGGCAACTGCAGACAGGACCCCCAATTCATGGCCACAAATGGCAGTCTCCATGAACAAGTTCAGAAAATTGCGCTCATCTCTCTCCAAACATCAAGAGCTCAGAGACAAAAGTATGCTGGCCACTTAGGATGTTGGAGCATAGATTCTCCCAATGAAAGCAGCACCTCTCTCATCTCATTTTTATGTTTCAGTGTGGTTTAAAAATTTTCAAACAGTCAAATCGTTGGACGCCAAATCCTCTTTGAAAAAGGTAAAGTACCTGCAAAATGACAGGACACTTGAGAATTATTCCAGTCCCATCATTATCAACAGCATACATAGAGAGCATTTCCATTGCAGAGCTGGCACACAGACACAAAGTCAAAAATGTAAAAGAAAGGCTACAAAATACACAAGAAGAAACTCCACTCATATTTGCCTGCATTTTTTATAACTTGTTATGTGTGAGGAAAGTAGGTACTTCACAATACCATCTACTGAAGTACAAGCAAGGGGCAAAGTGACAGAAGCAGAGGTGAGAGTGGAAAAGCTCTTTTTGATATCGTATGGCTGCGTCTATCTCTGTCTAGCATGCATGCCCAAGCTCTTTGCCTCTTGTTTCTAACCAAGTTTACCTCAGTGCCACTCTGAACAACGTTGTCGTTCTCCTCATTACACAAATGCATAGTCCAAGCATACTCACCTTTCAAGGTATCCTTCAGATTACATACGCAAACTATCACTTAACAGAACATAAGAACAGAACCACATAAAGAACGGAAACCAAATTTTTTAAAAGAGATTTTGTAGTTTTATAGTACCCATGTAAGATTTATGTAATAACTTACAAAAACTCTACTGGGCATGGTGGTATCAAGGGAAGCCATGTATTTGTATCACCCTCTAGAAGGTGGCTGCCTTTCCATATCACAGCATGATTCACTGTAGTCAGTGGAATGGGAAGGAAAAAACAAGAAAGTAACAAGGGCATCAGGGAAAGCAGTAGGACTAACAAAAGGCTTAGGATAAAGTTCCCTTAGCATTATCAGTAAAAACTTCAATGGAACTACATCATTGAACAACAACTGGAGTTGGAGAACTGCTATACTTGACAATCTTTAGAAAAAGGGTCTGAAGTGATGTACCACTGAAGTTTCAATCAGTCACATGAAAAAGCAATTATTTGATAACTACCCTGAAATAGCTAACACACAGTCAACAATATCATATTGAAAATTAGCAAAATTCATAACCAATATAATTTAAAATACTAAATCAATTTAACAGTTAAATCAATTATTTTTTTAATATTGAAAATCATTGCACTCTTTGGAGCAAATGGATAGTATTTTCATCTTCTGTGTATCTTAGCATCCATGTTCTAATTTATAACTGATTCTAAAATGCATGGACTAAAGCAGTATCTCAAATATAATAAATGTTTTAAAACATATTCTGTTAGTAATCCATCATTTCATCTTGATATAGCATATAAATCTGCTTACAGAAAGAGTTTCTATTTTCTCCCATCAAAGCTATATAATCTTCAAAGAAAGACGTTCACTAAATTGAGGAAGGTCATCAATCTGCATTTTAATAAATGTTATCAATCTAAGAAGCTATGAAAGTTACAAAAAAAAATAAAACAAAACAGGAAAACTTCATAATACTGAGGAGAAACAATAGTAAAAAATGAGTTAGTAACATATGAGTTGACCTTTGGAAATATAAGTAAGTGATCCCTTTTCCTCTTCACAGGTTTTATACCAGTTTTCTTCTCTGGAAACTGCAGCAGGGATTAAATCTATAAAAGAACCTAATTAATGACACAAACAGCAGCAATATTTTTTGCAGCCGTCACTTAAAAGGAAACTTACTGGATACGGATACATGCCTCCAATCTAAAACATTAATGGAGCACTGCACGTTTATAGCATTGAGTTGTGCTTTGAATCACTGCAAATACACCTGTGCATTTGTGCTTATCTGCTTTTTCCTTGGAAGTAAACTGATCTATGATTTGCAAACAATGTTTTCTGGGTTCACTAAATAGTAGAAAAAGGAGGTGAAACATGAAAATGAAACTATAATATGGCTACTAATGCCACTCAGAAAATTCAGAAAAATATTCTACTTTCAGCCAGTTGTGCTAGGAGATCCTTTTCTTAGTCTGTCTTTTTTTAACTACCAGAAATGCCAACAACAAAGCAGGATCTTTTTCTGCTTTTTCACAGTTCTTCTGTCCCTGCAGCTTATTCTTCGTCTAAATTCACGACTCTAGACTGGGACATCACTGTTAATTGCTTCAGAGACCATGAAATGTCAAAAAGTAGGTGGTTTTGAATTGATGCAGGAAATTAAGCATGGGAAACAGCAATTCCTCAAGTCCAAATTCATTAACTGACATTGTTTAAAGCAATTCTCTCTTTCCTGTTTTCTAAGTTTTAAAAATTTTTATGCAATACAGTAATTATATGTGGGGAATTATGATCTTTAGGCTAAATTTTTCCATTTTATTTACCTACTTCAGACTTTGGAAGTGAGAAGTAGGAAGGTGGCAGCTTTATTCTCTTTCATATTTTTAGGCCTCCCACACCTTTCACCACTGAAACTAGCCAACAGATTTGGTGTGCAGTGAATTCTGTTGGATTTTGAATTTTGCTTTGATTAGCTGTAGAAAGAAGCACAGGAGTACCTTTTCAGCTCACACAATATATGCTTTATATTTCCCTCTATTAGCAACCTAGAACAAGGGGGAAAAGTGGAAATTGCTTGTGAAAATAAGTCCAAATATCTGCCTATTAAACCCTTATCCATTCTTCCAACAATGGGGCTAGAGTTGATTACCTTTGAAATTTGCTGTAGATGGCTGCCATATCTAAATTAATTGGCTCTTGCTATGATTCAGACACCGGTTTCCATGCTCCCTGCAGGACCTCCAACAGCTTAGAGGTAGAAAGCAAAGGAAGAGATGCCAAAAAATCCTATTTCCTACCTTTAGCAGAAGTAACAGTTTCTTCAAAATGCCTTTGTAAATTTCAGAACAGCTAGATATTTTATCTGTTTCATTCTTTCAAAGCACAAACACTTTTAAAAATGTTTATTAGCGATGGCATTACAAAGCTAAGTGATCAGAGATGAAGTTGAAAGAGCATCCATTCATTCTGGAGAAAGCAGTCTGCACACCCTCACTACTATGCAGTTTAGGCACAGGAGCTCATTAACAGTGTTTTACCTTGAAGTGCTGGAGTATGTTTATGGACAGCTACCGCCGAGCAGTTAACAACACCAACTTTGTTCACGTGTCTAAACGCTTACACTCTCACAGCTTGAAAGAACTCAGTGAGGTTTGACGTTCGTTGTTAGTTGAGTTTTTTTCTTTTCCTTCCTTTTTAAGATTAAACTCAATTTGATATTTCAGCTTCAAAAACATCATGAGAAAATGAAGATAGTTGCATTACTTGACATACCTCTCTAGTGAATTAAACTTCAATAGAAGAGTTGAATCCAGGCTACTGTACATCATCAGCATTCAAATACACCAGTTTGAAATCAGTATTAAAATTATTTGTTAAGATGAAGAAAAAATAACTTGATCTGAATAAAAGAAGTACAATGTACTGATTTAGCTCACGTCAACCTTAAACAAGTCCAGATGTGTTCAAGCAAGGCTTTTCACTAGTTTACCTAAACGAATTTTTAGCTAAATTGAACAAATTCTGTGCTTTTTCTTTATTTAGTAAAATGACTAGAGAAGGAAAAGCTGGCACCTTCGGATTTTTCTGAAAGACAATGATGATCTTAATGTAATAGTCCTGAAAGAATTCAAAAGGAAAAGAAATTCAATATTCTCTAGTGCTTATACTTGGAAAGCCTATGAACAGGCATAGAGCAGAGAGAGATAAGAATGAACTAAAAAGCCTTCAGTTTACTGGATCAATAATGCTTTAGTCTGTTTTCTTATTAACCAGCATACAGGTCATTCTTTGTAGCAATCCCTTTGATCTGTCTCTGGTCTGCAAATGCTGTTGCACAGAGAATAGTAGATTATATTATTATTATTACTATTACTATTGTTGTTGTTGTTGTTGTTATTTATATACAAGTTATATTTATATTCATTTTAATGACCTTGTATCTCTTCTCTCCTCACATATTTGTACAGCTGGGTAAAGAACAGAACAAGCCAGTGGATTTTTCCTATTCATTTAATCTAATATTAGAAAGAAAAAATTTATAAAATCAGCATAGTGAACAAATTTATATAATCAGCATAGTGACACTGGTCTAAGACAGATTTAACTTTGCTTTGTTTATCTCTGTAGGAAAAATGGGCAAATGCAGAAAACATAAGGTCATCCAAATTATTTCTATCAAGAAAACAGTGTCCTATTGATTTTCTTCTGAAGACCTCCTCTAACGCAATTTGGAATATTCCTCCAGCACAAAGAAATGTCATCCTTCCCCATAGTGTCTATACTTTTTCACTATTGCATGTTTTACATACACAAAGAAAAACTGAGAACACTTTGTTCTTACCTTAAAAATAAAACTGCTATAAAACTAATTGTTTAACAACGTTAAGGGCAAAATGAGAAACTAAAGCCAAGAAGAACACATCACATGTACAGCTTCATATTAATGAAGTCTTTCTTCTTACCAGTTTAGCAGGGAGGGAAATAAATATACTCTTCAGATGGCAAAAAGCTATTCAAACCACAGATTTCTATAAAGGCTTTTTCATTCAATAAGGACTTTACCCCAAAGGTTGTATGGTGTGTCAGCATCTCTTTTGTCGCAGCTGCAAAAGATAGTTTGCTGCACAAGATACTATCACTTCTGTCTCACTTGAAACTACACTTCTGAATGATATGGGCTGGCATGCAGAATGCCCAGATAGTAAATATTATTTCATTTTTAAAAGGCCAAATTAAAATCACTAGTTTAAACATCATCTTAAACTGGAGAGGAAAGCCAAGTCTAATCATTTAACTTCTACATATTTTACTTAGGTTGCTTAAGGAGCACCAGAAGTCATACGAAAAGATTGTACTACAGATGATACAGATAGATAGACATGGTTCTGCAGAGCAAGGGACAAAACACAGCTGCTTAAACCATTAGGTCCAAAAATATTCTAAATATGTCGAAAATGCATGCTGAATGTCTTCAGCCATTAGACAAACTTCCTGAGAACCTAGTTTTGCCCACCTTTGGCTTGGCCTTTGTGAAAATATGAGCTTCTCTGACTCAGAGAATCACAGAATAAGCTGAGTTGGAAGGGACCCACAAAGATCATCGAGTCCAGCTCCTGGCCTTGCACAGGACCTCCCCAAGAGTCACACCATGTGCCTCAGAGCATTGTCCCAATGCTTCCTGAACTCTGTCAGGCTTGGTGCTGTGACCACTTCCCTGGGGAGCCTGTTCCAGTGCCCAAACACCCTCTGGGTGAAGAATCTTCTCCTGATATCCAACCTAAGCCTCTCCTGACACAACTTCAGGCCATTCCCTTGGGTGCTGTCACTGGTCATGACAGAGAAGAAATCAGTGTTTGTCCCCACTGTTTCCTGACTCAAATCACAGCTGAAAACCTCAGGACCACACTGAATTCCTGGCTCCTCTTGAGACCACACCTGCTCTGAAATGAAGAGTGAACTGCTGTCTGGAAGTTACGTCAATAGAGTTAATCAAGATTAGTTCTGAATGCTGAGGGTCCATATATGTTGCTTTGTTTTAGAGAAGATGAATTCAAAAGTCAGGATGCTTTTTTAACAAAACCTGCCAATCACAGAGCAGAACAACTGCTGAAAATCCTATCTGAAACCCACTGCTTCCAAGCATCCATCTGCATTGTTTCTAGATGCTCTACTACCCAGTGTGCCTTCTAATCTTTCTGTTGTCCTCCCCTTGAGCAGGAATTGCTGAAGTTTATTTCATGGGAGAGGCTATGGACATAATTGAATGTCAATATTCAACACCATTGCTCTACCCACACACAAGGGGCCATTTCTCACATATTTTGTCCTATTCTTGTATGACGGACCATTTGACAATATTGAACAATGAGATGGAAAGTACCATCATCATTCTGGCTTACTAGTTTTCCTTTAGTCCATTTCATTCAATGTTTTCATCAGCATATAGCTTCCTCACATTTTTGAGGGAAGCTAACGCTGCATAATTTCAACAAGATAAACATTCTCTATGTTCTAAGAATCTTATCCACACTAGATCATTGCTTTCCCAGCTCCCTATTAAGATGAATTCCCTGGCTTCTGGCCAAAATATAACTGACGAAGATTGAGAAATGAAACATTAATAGCCACAAAATTTACACATTGTTATTGCTGCCTTGTAGGTCCTCTGATTTACACAAGCACAGACCAGCTTCTGCCTCAGTCATTGGAAAATACCGAAATCAGTCACCTGAAATAAGCCATCTTTCAGCTACAAAGGTGTCAAGGTGTGTAATGGTTGTTGGGGGCATGGGGCTTTTGTGGTTTTAATATTGCATAATAGTGTATTCTGTTTTCTGTGCAACGCATCTTTTACCCATCAGGATAAATTTGGGGACACTATCTACTAGGTACTACTAGGTACCTTCACATAGAAAGGTTTCCTTGTCAAGGTTTGCACTGAAACACCAAACTCCAGAGAATCCTCTGACCATCCGAGTCCTTTGCAGGTGTCTGGTTTCTGAGGCTACCTACTTTATTAGAGCTGATTTCAAAACAAACAGGAGAAATTCCCACATACCACCTCTCATCCTGTGGGGCGTTTATGCACTGGGGGTTTATATACATTTTAAAGCAACATTTCCATTTACAGACATAGTAGTTTCCTGTTCTTTGTTACTGTATTTCATTAGCCTCAAAGTATGCAATTATCAAGTGATTGCATCTGAAAACCTGATGATTATAGCAAATTACTTCCATATCATGGAGAGTTTTGCCAGTATTATCCTCATGAGCCATTTTCCACATCTTGCAGGCACCACACTATAAGCCTGATACATATTCTGCAGAGATAATAGCTCTGCCACAGAGTACTGAGTGAGGCATCTTAGGTTTAGTATTAATTGACAAGACATTGATGGTAATAGCAGGGTTTGGAGCAGGAATTGAAGAATCTTCAGTTTTGGTGCTCCTTCCCACTTCCTCTCTGCAGAAAACATAGCAGTCCTCCTCTAACACCCTAGCACACAATACTAGGAGACCCAGGCCCATTTTGGGTCCATGAATAGAAGTACAAGAGACATTTCTCCAGAAATCTTGTTGCTGGAACTTTTTAAATCAAACACATACCAGTTCAAGACTCTTACAATGTTCTCTAAGTAAAGAGAATCTAAATACCCTTCATGGGAAGAAACACTTACTTATTGAAAGGAAGACTAGCAGTCAAGAAAAGAAAGGTTTTGTCCTTTGTGGAGGACAAAATGGAGAGCCACAAATAGTTTGAGCAAGCAATCCTGTTTCCAAGACTTCAGCAAAGATGAGGACACAGTGTGTGCGGGCAGACCTTGGAAGGTTGGTGCCCAGTATATTCAAGACAGTGCAAGAGCATAACTGAAGAAGGAAGAGAGAAAATACTATGGAAGAGGAGAAGTCAGCTCAATTTTTTGTGTTCAAGGGTTCAACTGACTAGAAAGAATAATGACTTATAATCTGTGTCCAAGACTTGTACATCCATCTCAAGGGAACTAGATTGGTAAGAAAAGTATTCTTTTGTTGTCTGTCTGGGGAAAAAAAAACACAGGTGGCAATGCAGACAGGTAAACACGCAGAATCACATGAAAGAGGCAAAGAACTTTGAACTGTGGCACCTCGAAAGGGACAACTGAGAAAGACAGCTCCTAGCTGCTTTTTGAACTAAGATTTATCACCATACCTCCTCTCTAATTGAGGAAGGAAAATGGGACTCAACACTTGTAACATTCTGCAAGCCTTAGCAATCTTGCAACCAGCAATTTTTCACCAATTGGCCAAAGCTAACTTTGTAAGGGAAAGCTGGCCAACAGGTGCATAATTGACAGCACAGGTTTTAAAAAGCAATACAGTTTTTCCCCAAGTGTTCACAATTAATTCCTTGCTGTATCAAACTTCACACTAGATCATTTAGAAGAATATCATATTCTAACAGGAAAATGTTTCCCATTTAAGTATTTAAAAGCACAGTGAATAAAACTATATTCTAACTCATGACCTCTCTCCGGAGAAAAAATGGCCAAGTCACTAAGGCCTTTGAGAAAGGTAAACATGGACAGAACTATCTAATGTTTCTTCCCGAAGTCCCAAAATTTTGGGGAATCTTGAACCAGCTTTAGATATCAAAGTCAAAATCATCACAGAAAATCTCTGAGAAATAATGACAAATAGAAACAGAAGGTAGGTCCTTGCCCTGGATTTCCATGTAATCTAATTAGATATATTTAAGTAATCCATAAAGTCATACCCACTTCAGATACCTAATATGCAGAATGTGGTAGAGTGGAATAGAAAGAACAGAAAAAAGCAGGAGGAGGATACAGTTTTCAAAGAAAAGAAGGTTAAAAAAAATCAAGACAAATTAAAAACTGTTATATTTGCTGCTGCTACTACGAACAGACAAAGTTTTCCAATAACATGATGTTATTCCAGTCTTTCAATATTGAAATATGTTACTTCAGTCTTGACTGGGCAACAACTTTGAATAAAAAACCCAATTTTTGAATGTTCTCAATTTTATGTTTCCTCTTATAGTTTATATTTATACTTCACTTAAAAAACAGCTCCTTGTAAGCCTAGCCTCAGGTAGCTCATTATGTTGTATCAATTATATCATTAAAAATAGTTTTGACATAATTTGAACTCTACTTGTGAGTGATCAAATGCAAACAAAGAATTTCTACAGGTGTCACTATTGAACTAACAAGACAGTTAAACCTTTCTAAAAGATATATGCTGTCATTTACTTTTTCCTGGAATGCAGGAATCTAAAACTGGATGTACCTAGGTAGTTATTCTACAAATGCAACACACATCAAAGCGGCAAAGACTGCAAACAGAAGACAAGAGCAGAAAAAAGCAACTGCACAAAAAATACAAAGCTCACAGTAACTCTCTATGTCAGACACTTTTTTACTGTTTTCCCTATTTTATCCTCCTCCTGCTCTCTATTTTGTATGTTAGACATGTTTACCTTAATGAATAACTATGGCCATACGTGATCTCAGGCAAACACTAGAAATTCAAAAGCTCACCAGTGGCTCTAAAGAAGTCAATGAAGGTTTCTCTGTGGGAGGAAGGAAGGTGGGCGGGATGTGAAGGTTCAGGTGGTGGGTAAGCTCTATGCATATACCAGTACTCCTGCCTTTGAAGAACTTGACCAGAAGACTTTCATGTACCTACCTAAGGTTCAAATTTTTCAGTTTAAATGTGAGACGTCACAAAAATCAGTCCTTTTTTCATATCCTATTGTTTCCATACTTTTTTTTTTTGTAATGAAGATTCACTTTGTTTGCAAAGTGTGAAATACACCATTCATATACTCTTAAAGGACAAAATACTGAAAATATTGTGGGAAATAAGCAAAACTCTAGAAAAGGTTATTCATTCATTGACTTTTAAAAAAGGACTCAAATCCAAATCCAGTAGGAATAGCAAAAATTGTTTTAGTCACTCTCTACCACGTTGTATACACAGTTTATTTGTAACCTGATTATACAGGCTTCACTTTTTTTCTAGCTCCTCAAGTGTACAGTACTGCCATTTCAATTTCAATTGGTACTAAACTGACCCCTGCTGGCATGATTTGTAGTTGTTGAAAACACCTGGCTATTTTAAAAGAGTTCTAAAGATGGAAACAGGTTTTTAATTAGCACACCCGAAAGTGTGCTAATACATTTTCTCATACAAATCTTTGTAACACAAGAACTCAAAAAATTAGTTTCTGAAATGATCCAGAAAGGAGCAATGAGAGTATGGGGAGGAAAAATGAAAGCAGACAGATTACGCGGCTATTCAGCAAGTCTGTGCATGAAATAACGTTTTCTCTCCCACCTTAAAACCATAAAGACTCTTCCTAACAAAATCATGTCACAACAAAAATACTTTAAAATATTAATATAGTCACACATTTTTGAAGTTGCATTAACTGAGGGCTAAGATACTTGACTTTTTTGGGGTTTAGTATCATGTTAGCAGAGAGTGTTGAAACTGATGGTTTTCCTTGGAGAGTTTTTTCTCTCTATAAGGTTATTTTTTCCCAAAGAATGCAAATAGGAGGATGCTTTGGAGTAATAAAATGCCCCCCACCCCCACCCCCCATGGATCCCATGACTGAATTTTCTCAGAAATATAAATTTGAAGGGAAAGTTGATTTTTTGGGTTTGGCCCAAGCTTCAGCATCTCATGCTGAATAAAACTATTCATCAGGAGAAAGGTCATGCAAAAGTTGAAAAACCACTTTTATATTTTCCTACAAGTCTTGAAAGCACTTCTGTTATATTATCTGATTGCACTTCTCCCCGATTTCTAATTCTGCCAAATTTCCTTTATTGCTATACCCCTGTCTTGGGATGGACAGAAAAGGGAGTCCCAGCTAATACAAGGTCTCTTCTCACGTGCACACACGTATGTGTATATAGGTTGGTCCTTTTCTAAAATAAATGAAAAAAAAATGGCATCTAATTCATTCTATGTGTCCATAATTAACATCATCACCATGCTGAAACAAACAGGACAAAATCTGTGTGCGCTTCATATGTGTTTTGGCACTGAAAATTCTTCACACAAACTGAATCCACAAACAGCAGAACTCACAAAGCCTGGTCTCCTTGGCTTTCGTTCACATCTCTCCCTGCTTCAATTATCTTATGTCCATTACTATATTGTGGTGGCCATTTCCTTAGTGAAGACATTAAGGAGTCTCTTTCCTTCTCACCTAAATATCATTTGCCCTGAGGAAGCCAAGCCAAAATCAAATGTGACTTGAAAACAAAGATCACAAAGAAGGAAAAAGGAAGTAAGTTACAGAAGAGAAGCGCTAGAAAGTAATGTGTTTTATTTTGGGAGTTTTTTTTAGGACAGAATAACTAGAGAGTGGCCTGACAGCAAAAGGAAACTGAAAACATTGAATTAACTGCATTGAGAAAATAGGGTCAAAATCCACCCTGCTTTTTAGAGCACCTGTTTTTTCTTGATTCTTTGAAAAAGAACTCAGTCATTTACCTCATACAATAGTTCAGTCCTCTCAAACAACTGCAGTTGTACCATGCAAAGCTGTACATGCTTGGAAAGAAAATACT
Organism: Oriolus oriolus; assembly: GCA_013400235.1. Classification (NCBI taxonomy): domain Eukaryota; kingdom Metazoa; phylum Chordata; class Aves; order Passeriformes; family Corvidae; genus Oriolus; species Oriolus oriolus. The sequence goes on along the minus strand of VXBT01000168.1, from coordinate 203,729 downwards.
GAAAACAGCAAGATGGAGAATAAAGTTTCATGTAATAGACAATACAAACTAAAATTCTCCAAAGACATTATTGGGAAAACTAGAAACAGGAGAAGTTTTATCCCGCCAGGCTCAGAGTACTTTATTCTAGACACGTGTGCACACATCTCCCCAGTAACTGATAAGCAAACTGTTCTTCACATGTTTGAGCATCACATGCACATATGTGGAAAATATAATTATACAAAACTTCAAGAATATATCTGAAACATCTGGAGAGTTGGCATTGATGAAGTGTCATTTGTGAACATGCACATGATAAAGCAAGATCAGCAGTCCTGATAAGCAGCAAATGCCCAGGCATTTATAGCACTCCCAGACAAAGACTACAAAATATGGTCACAACACTGTAAATTAGTCTTAAAAAAACTCTTCATAGTTTTGTTGTTATCTTTAGGTAATGACATGGATTTGGACATTCTGAAATATTACCTTTTATTTAGCATTTAAAAATATTAAGAGTGACAACAGTGAATTAATACACCTTCATATAAGGAAATGATACGGTGCAATTATTAGGATGATCTAAAAATCTTACTGTAAATGAGGATTTTTTAAATTGTTTTTATTTTTTATTTTTAAGATGGATGCAAATGCTATCAAGGCTGTGTATTAGTCTACACACAGGAAAAAAAAAAATCTACGTTTTTTAGTCAGAAGAGAAACATCCTAAAAAGTGACAAAAATATTACTTCAGGCATGGAATTGAGGTGCTCTCTATGTCCATGGGGCATATGCTCCCCCATAGCTTGCAATGATTATGTGCATCTATTCCCTTCCTACCAAACTGAAATCAAAACAAAGCTTCAAATATGACTATTTAAAGAATAGGGGAAAAAAAAGGTAATAATTTTTTCTGACTAAACATCTATTCCCATCCTCCACTTTGCAAATTACTACAGACAAAATTTGTTTGCAAAGTGTACAGAGGTACTGAGAACATCAAAGAGGTTTAGATTCCCATTCTGTTTTGATGAAGGGACATGACCCAAGAAGCACATGCCTTTCATGCATATGCTAGGGTTTTGGGTTTTTTTACAATATCATAATAAAAACTAATGGAGGTAAGTGACAAAACCTATGATCTTTTTAAATTGTATGATACAAATTTGCTGCTGTCACTTACCAGCTGTAAATTTCTTCCAGCCATGTGTCAACCTCATTTCAACAAGGCAAATATAATATATTTCTAAGCATTCAAGTGGAACTGTATGTAGTATGCTACAAGAAAACGAGTCAAGAACACTCTAAAGTAAAATACTGCAGCTAAAGAAAAAAAAACAAAAGCAGAGGGAATGCATAATGCAAAATACACTGTTTAAAAAAAAAATCTCCTACACCAAAACTCAATTCCAGGTTAAAATCTTGAACAAGCAAAATATTAAAGACAGAGTAACCCAACAAGTAAGAGATGTGTCAGCAAGAATTCTAGCGTGTATTATTGATTTTTCAATATACTCGGCAAATAAATTTCTGCCTCAGTTTTTTCATCTCAGCAATATATGCAAAATACTGAAGAAGTTAATAACAGATTAAACAGGAACATTTTAAAGACAAAAAAATCTCAAATAATTCAACAGTAAAAACAGTGTAATATATGTGACAAGTGACAAAGTCTCTGCTTTGTCATCTTGCATCTTCTATTAATCACTCACAAATTTAAAAAAAGCTAAAGACTAAATACATACGCAAGAACATAGGCCCATATAAAATGCCACTGAGCTGAATTAGACAAGCACAATAATTCTCCTTATGACAAGGAAATGCTATTTCAGCTGGTTAGCTGAGAAGGCAAGTCCTCTTGCCTACTCACTCAGTTGCATCTGAGCTTCAGCACCTTGCTGGAATAGATCAGTCTTATTCGTCAAAAGGATAAACTGTTTTGAAAGCAAACACAAGCTTAGGTTGCCCATTTTCTGACTCAGAAGCCAGGGCTGCCTTGGCACTGAGTCCCAGCTAACCAACCCCACCCAGGGAATAACTCAGGTTCACTTCCATGCTAACAGTGCTGGTCTCAGAGCCTCCCACATGGCTCCTGACAGCTTTACAGGAGTACAGTCAAAGCTGCCTGCAAAACACTGTACCAAAATGCTCAGTCTTCTCTTCAGAAAGGGTAATTTTGCATAGGGTATCAAGGAAACTTTAGTCAAATAAGGTTATTTTAAACAAAGACAAAGCAAGTAGAGCACTCTTCACTATACATTTAGAAGAGCGCTACTTGCAAACTGTGTATCTTAAATACAGTTTCTTAGTAAACTATGCCTCTGTCTCTACTTCTGAATACATCTCAAATACAGCAATCATACAGAACTGGTAACTGAAATCCAATGTTTCGTTCTGTAAATGGTATTTACCTGTTCACAGCAGTGGTGAAAGCCTAATCTGTGACTTGCATTTAGCCAGAAGTACTAGACCACATGCTTGGAGGCCATTAGGAGTGTAGGAGGCCCACTGCATCTGGCTCTCTTTGTGATCTGGGTCCTGCTTATTTATATGTGGACTTCAGCTCAGCTTCAGATAAGGTAATTTCCTAAATTAAGATGAATAAATAATGATTCTAAAGACTGCAGCAGTCTTCTTTAGAGATGATAAGAAAGGTAGATGAATGCTGAGAAACTTAGAATACTACCACGTTAAAAATACGTAACCATTTTGCTGACAGAGTTGCTAAGAGTTGTTAAAACAGCTTAGTCGACAAAAATGTCCATATGCCTGGACCACTGAGTGCAACCACAATTTGCACATACAGCATGGGTAATCTATCTTACTGCAAACTGAGCAGACAAAAACATTTTTGACTAGAAACAATACGCCACACTGTTTTAAAAAGTCAACACAGCCACTCAACTGAATAAGGTATCTGGATTTGGGGGTTTTATGGATGCTGACAGATTCTGTTTCAAAAAGCCTTTTTCACCTTTCTCAGAATTACAGTTTCCAGTGTTGATCTGGCACGATGACTGCCACATCTCCTTTCAATACCAAAGATTAAGTCTTCAACAGACCAATTCTAATTAGAGAATCAGGTTTTGGGTGGGGTTCCTCTTGTTTTCTTTCTAATGGAAAAGGCTGATCTGTGAATTCATAACTTCTGCCTGTAGAAGTTTGTTTAGCTTTCACAAGTACATCAGTTTGTTGTCACAGGACTATCATCAGAAAGAATGCAAATTTGAGGGCAGCCTTTCAAAATATTCAGTCAACTGGCACATATAAATCTCTAATGTAGATTTTTAAACTGAATGTAATGGAAAAATAAGTGCTTTCTTGCAGTTCAAACAAGCATATCAACAGGATGACTACATTTTAAGAAATCTGTAGGTTTTCTTTTCTTCTGCTTAATAGAAAAAGAATATACTGGTAATGGATAAAGGAAAAGGTTCTCAGCAACTATAGATCTGAGGCCCTGGAAGTTATGAGCTGTTCTCAGAGGCTCATCTTCCATATCAGTCATCTGTTTTAGCTAACATTTTCAGAGCAGATTGTCAGATTTAGGCTTTCTGTTGGTGTTGTTGATTTGTTGTTGTTGTTTGTTTGGGTTTTTTGTTTGTTTTTCTTTTTGAAAGAATCAGGAGATTGAAAGGGGGAAGAAGTGAAATATTTAGGCAATAATATCTCAAAAATGTTGGGAGCTGACAGAAATATTTTCTTTTGCCCATAAGGGAAAAGAAATCTTGTGATTATTTTGTTGGGTTACTGTAAGACTTCTACACCTTAAAGCAAAATGTTTGAGTCTAAAAATTATTCACCAGAAACCAAACTTATAAGACTTGGAAGAAATATCAGACTAAAAGATTTCAGTACCAATTTGTTAGAGCTGAACCCTCTTCTAGCTTTGCTCCAAATACACATTATTCTCTCAACTCCTACGTGCAACTGAAATTGTATTTGCCACTTTTGGAGCAACTGGCTTTTCATGTCACCTTCCTTACTTCACTTACCTTGTAGTTTTTGAAAACATAGAAATATGTTTATATATTTGTGCAAACAAGCTACTGCAATTGTTTCAGTGAATCCATACTGATCAGGACCACTGTTAAGATCCAAGCAATACTGAAAACGCACAAGAGATCACAGGTTTCAGTTTACGTTCCTACCACACCTCACTGCTGAAAGGCAGATCCAATCGGAAAGTCTAAGTACTCTACACCAGCAAAAAATGGACTAAAGGAAACTCGATCTCTTGTTAAAAATCTCAAACCCTGTAGATGCAAAATGTAATTCAAATTCTTCCCTATTGCAACGGCTTTTCCAAGAATGGAAATATATAAAAGATATCCTTCACATAACTATTGATTAAAGATATGATGCAGAAACTGTAGTAAGGCAAACTTATCTCTATTATGTCGCCAAAATTGTTTTTACCTTCTGTAAATATACTCTTCAATTCAATTGTAATAAGAATGTTGTTAAGCCTCTTTTTTTATCTGAGAGATTTTATTGCCACAGGCTTTTAGTGTTAACAAGAAAATATCTATATGCTTGCCATTTAGACAAAATATCACCAAAGAGCCCAATAAAGCAGCTGACTTACATAAACCTCAGACACTGTCATTCTGAGAACACTGACAGCATTGAAATATACAGCACCAGACCCTGGGGTCACAATACTCACTCCACCTGTAAAATTAAAAGATTTTGACCTTGACATCAAGGTGGGATAAAGCCACTAACCCAGACAGTTGGATTCCCTGGGCAGCCAAGATAAATTGTGAAACAATCACGAGGCGTGCCAAACAGGGGAAGGAGGAAAGGACACGAGGGATCTGAATTCATAAAGGCAGAACAAAGATGAAGCTCAGAGAAAGTAGAGAGATTTTAAAAATGGCTCTCCTAACATATTTTACAAGCAAAGTTAATTTTTGCACTCAAAGATGAGCTTTTTAGCTTTAAGCTTTTCTCAGCTTTCAAATAGATTTTTTTAAAGATTTGCAATGGCATTTCTAGATGCATCAAGGCGTTGAATTTTTATAACTCAAACCATGCTGACTGAACACACACTACATAGGAAGTAAATTAAGTGTTTTGAAGAAGGATGGCCTAATAGAAATCTACTAAGCAATCCTACCACTTCCATGTGAACCAGCAAGGAACATCTCTCCTATATTTTTTACTACCTCTCTTGTTGGAGCTACATCATATATCTCCTCAGCTCTTGCCATCTTCCCAGTTTTGTCACTTCATCTAGTACCTTTTCTCATTTCCTGTCTTTTATTTTCTAACATCTTCAATCATAACATGGGTAGCTCCTCTTACTACCCACTTTTCGCACTCTATGCTCTGCTTGTTATTCGCTCTCCTTGGCCCACTCACTAGTTTGTGTTTCCCCTACAACAGTCACCTATATTTTAAATGGTCTCCTTTCTACCTGGGAAGCAACCTTTTCAAATACTTACTCAAATCTTTCTCTCTTTGTCTGGCTCTCTATTACTGATCCTCACTTCAGTGTGCTCTCCTCCTGCTTTGCTGCCTGATCTTACAAAAAATAATTCTTGCAGGAAAACACTAATTGTATTAAAATGCTGTAGCTCATACCTTCTGTTCAAGATCAGTCAGGGCTGCAGCACCTCAGTAAATGCGACACCTGCAATCTTCCTTTGTGCTGAAATTGCTTTGCTCTGCAAAGTTCCCGGTTCCACTTTATAACACAACATAGTAATTCCTTATTTTCTTCCAAACTCTTCCCTGACACAGAAATGCGTATACTAGCCTTGTGGCATGTTGAATACACAGACTCATTTTCAATTCCCAAAATATGGGGTGGGAATGAAGAAGGCTGGCTAAAGTCCACTATAGGCAGATTCCAAAAAAAAAAATACCAGAAAAGCAAAAGCCAAATCAAAAAATAAAACTACTTATTTTTTGCACTTCTTTCCCAAGCTGTAATTAGCTCACTTCTAAGCCTGTACCATAATACTTTATACTTGGGTTTGGCAAGCATCTGGTTCTGTGCCACTTTGGACTCCTTTCAGTGAAAATAAATTATAGTTTTGTTGGTGTAACTAACCTGCATTTCTTCTGTGTGAAAATAGTTGTGAAATCAACAGCTACCAGAAGAGACCACGCTCCTACCTCTCTTAAAAGCAAAGCAAAGCACAGCTCCTGATTGCTTTCTCTTTCCTACACCTGAGGGAGCTCCTCCTCTTCCTGCTTAATTAGTGAAGAAGGGGGTGATTAAGTGGAATATAACCAGTAGGCATGGAGGAGCAAATGTCAACTGAATCTGCAGAGGAAAGAGAAGAAGCATTGGCATCGCCAAGCAGCCCTTCTTTAGCTACATACTTCCTTGTACTTGCAAGGAAATCGTTATGTTTCTTGTTCTGCTATGTTCTATCCATCTTTCTCTTTATGATGTGTTTTATACACAGGATTATGCAAGTGTACGTGCCAATTTTTATTAATCCAGTGGTCTGCTTTAGCTATCCAGGCTTTGCAACCTCTTACATACGCTTTCAACATTGCCCAAAATAGAAGAACGATGAACTGACTTAACTACACTATAGCTTCATTTCTTGTAAATTGTTACATGGTGTAAATAGCAATTGAGGAGTCTGAAATAGCTCTGGTTACTGTAATCCATGGAGAGTGTCCATGATTTTCAATACCAGATTATACTTGGACACAGAATAAAAGTTTTACATGCAAATCTCAGAACGACTGGTCAGGAAATCCTGAAAAGGGGCGATGCAGAAGAGGAACACATGTTCATGTTTACCTAAGAACTTTAGAATAATTTATTTGAGTCAAAAAAGCACATGACACAATGTGGGGGAAGAGAAGAGGCCACCCAGTTCTATCAGTTCAGGACCCAAGAGGAACTTTTCCCTTCCTATTAGTACATTCACCCCAGGAAATCAGGCTTAACATTCATGACTTGCCAAAAGGCTAATGTTACTGTGGAGTCTTGATAACTATAACTGTTACTGAACAGTCTTGATAACTATAAATTTCCATTGTTAGTTGCAAGAAAATTGATGTTTTTCTGAGGAATCGGGGTGCAATGCTAGAATCTGCAAAAACAACTTTATACCATTCATTATAGCAAAGTAAAGTATATAGATGCCGTCTCTAAAAAGTTACAGACTACAAAACATGTGTGCACCATCCCAATTTTGCCAATAATTATTTCAGTATTCCTGAATCTGAAAAATCAGGAAGTAAAATGCATTATGTCTCAGGACGACTATATATTGAAATAAGCAATCAATGTCTCAGACTGCTGGTCCAGTAACTTTATGATAGATAGATAGATTGATGTCATTCTGGCAAGACAGAGGTGATGAACAGCAGCTTCATAATGGATGACCCTTTGCTATCAGACCAATTACAAGAAATGCCGAACCAGTAGCACAATAGGAGCTAAGGTGTTCCAGCCATGTGAAACAACAAATCCCTTCTCTCTTCTCAGCTGGAGAAGTGCAGCCGAGGCTCATTAGCTGTTGATAAAATGAAGATTCATCAAGCAAAAGGAATCTCACTTCATCATAGGCAACTGTTTCTGTTAAAATGGAGTTAAATGTATTATGTTGTTCAGCTGGTTCTCAGAAAATGGAAGGCAGTATCATAATGCAAACATTATTTTGTTAAATTCTTAATATATCATTTTGTTTTAAAATGCATGCTTAATGCCTTAGCTTTTTCAGCAAGCATCCCTTAACTCTTTACTCCCTTGTATCATGGCCACTGAACAGCACCATATACAAGTACAATGGCATGTAAGAGTCTACTACAAAAAGTCCTAGAGGCAGAACTTATCAGAACAAGTCAGTGTGGAAAAAAGCTGGTTTTATCTTCTTTTCTGTAAGAGGCAAAGGTTTGCATTGCCTATTTTATGTTTGCCAGCAAAATGACATTTAATATTTCGCTAATTTTTTCTCCATCAGATAAGTTTCTTGGCAAGAAAAAAAGTGATACTTTCGCATCTTTAAATGTCAAAAATACATTTACTTTTTGGCTTGCAAACACTGCAGACACATAAAATCCAACCATAGAGGGTTACACAATCTCTCTAGGATTAATTATGCTTTTAATTAAATTAGAAGATTCCTTCTTATGTGACCTCCATATCAGTCCCATATGCACGTTATCTCTTCTCAGGCTTGTCTCAGAGGGCAACAGACTCCCCATTACAGAGCTAGATCATTTTGCCTTTTGTTGCATCTGCCAAGAGGATGTTTGGAATTTAATTCTTGTCCTTATTTATGAATTATAACTTCAAGAACAGTTGTTCATGTGAAAAATATTCTATGAATTTGAATTTTTACTGCAACAGTTATTGTAGAAGAAAAGAAATGCATTAGATTTTCGTCTTGTACCCTGTTTTTGAAGACAAGTACAATCTGCCTTAAAATTAAATTTCATACACCCAAACCAAACTATTTTATCTGAATACTAAACACTCTAGACATCTAATTTAAAACATACACAAACATCTGCATATGTATTTTATGCACAAACTTTTTGAGAGGCTAAATATTCCTGGGAGGTATCAGCAAGCCAAATAGTTTTATACTAGGGGGAAAATTAAAAAAAAAAAAAAAAAAAAAATCAAAGCAGGCATCCAGTGGATACAAAAGAAGCGACAAACTGCAGTGGCATGCAGCACTGCATACACAGCAGGTTAAAAGAAAAAAATGTTGTTCATTAATCATCTTCAGCAGTAGAGGCTGAATAAAATAAACAAACTCCCAAAACTGAATTAGGTATGGTCTGATTAAAAAAGCAAAGCACATGGTGGAATATAAAAGCTGTAAGGAATGGGGTCCTTACATGAAAGCAGTTTTGTAATACAATTCTAGATAACATCCCTTTCCGTTTTTCTCTCTGAGCAGTCACAGCAGCAGCATTAGTTTCTTACAAGCCTGTCACAAAACATGAGGGACTGGAAATCAAACCACTGCACACTGATGAAACAGAAGATAGATTCCTGACAAGTAGCAATCTTTCAGACCTTACCAGTGTTTCTTAAAAGAAAACAAATGGGAATAGGTCAACTCTTTTCCCCATGCACCTCAGCACAGCCTCACTCACATTTAGTTTTGGCTTGGCACACTTAGTTTTATCATAGGTGACTGAACAGGATTGTGGGAAGTGGCATCCATCTCTCACTAAAACCTAAAAAGGACATTATATTATCTCTCTGTAGAAGTCAGCAAGGCACTGGCTCATGATAAATTAACCGCTGGGAAGTGTACTAACAGTATCAAGGACGAGGAGTGCTCCTCTGAGCTGGCCATCACCTCCCTTTCTTGAAGCCACCCACCCCCACAGAAAATCCGCAGTCCAGCACCACCGGCAGCACCAACACAGGCTTCCATGTGCAATGAGCAACAGTTGAGTGGTACAGCTTCTTCCACAGATAGCAGTGAAGAGGCATGCAATATGACCCTTTAATTTAATTTTCAAGATTGGGCACTTATTGGTTAAAAGTAAGCTTGATACCAGGACGGATGAAATCTCTCACCAGTTTTTAATTTATCCAGGCAATTTCTGTTGGTAGCAGGAGTATCAGAGTAGTAGTAAGGTCAAGCAAATTATTAATGAAGCCTTGTTAGGGTCAGAAGGATGATCCATGGCACTACGGGCCCATCGGCCTAACCTCGGTTCCAGGCAAGGTTACAGAAGAGATCATCCTGAGTGCCATAACATATGCAGGACAACCAGGGGGTCAAGCCCAGCCAATATGGATTTACAAATGGAAGGTCCTGTTTGACCAACCCGATCTCCTTCTATGAAAAAGTGACACACTTAATAAATGAAGGGAAGGCTGTGGAAGTCGTTTATCTAGACTTCAGTAAAGCATTTGACAACATTTCCCACAGCATCCTACTAGAAGAACTGGCTGCTCGTGGCTTGGGTGGGTAGAGTAGTAGATGGGTAAAAAACTGGCTGGATAGCCGGGCCCAGAGAGTTGCGGTGAATGGAGCCCAATCCAGTTGGTGGCCGGTCACTAGTGGCGCTCCCCAGGGCTCAGTTTTGTGGCCCAGGTGGCCAAGGCCCGTGGCATCCTGGCCTGTATCAAGAATAGTGTGGCAGCAGGATCAGGAAAATGGCACTAGTGAGGCCATCAGCACTAGGCACTGGGGAGGCCACACCTTGAGTGTTGTGCCCAGTTCTGGGCCCTTCAATGTAAAAAAGTCTTTGAGGTGCTGGAGCATGTCCAGCAAACAGCAAGAAGGCTTGTGAAAGGACTAGAAAACGTGTCTTAAGAGGAACAGCTGAGGGAGCTGGGTTCATTTATTCTCGAGAAAAGGAGGCTCAGGTGGGATCTCATCACTCTCTACAACCACCTGGAAGGAGGCTGTAGTGAGGTGGGGGCCGGTTTCTTCTAATCAGTGAGAGGACCAGAGGAAATGGCCTTCAACTGAGATTGGGGAGATTGAGATTAGACGCTAGAAAAATACTTTTCTCTGTTAGGGTGGTCAGGCATTGGAATAGATTGCCCAGGAAGCTGGTGGAGTCACCATCCCTGGAGGTGTTTAGGAGGCATCTGGATGTGGCACTGGGTGATGGTTTAGTGGTTTAAGAGGTACAGTGGCAGTGCTGCGTGGACAGCTGGATTTAGTGCTTTAAATTATCTTCCAAACTTGATGATTCTGATTATTGTAGAAGGCCTCGTCCAAATATCTCTTAATATACTTAGCTGAAAAATCTGTAGAGCCATGTCTAATTAGAAAGAGAAAAAACCTGCAAGACAGAAAACCCTGACACATGAAACTCAATACTCTCTAGACAAGCCCCACCACTCAGGTAACTGCATTTACTGTTTTGGGCACTAACAAGCCCATGTGCCCCTCAGGAACAACTAACAAATATTTCAAATAGAGCATACAGTTATCATAAAATGATGCCCTACAGACAACATATGGAAAAAAATGAATTTAAGAGGATTGATTCTGAAAAGCAAAAGATAAAGTAAATTTCTTGTATCTAAGATACCTTAATTTTAAAATCAGTTTTAAGATGGATGGTAAAGTGTCGCTTCCTGGAAAGAAGAATTTTGGTAATATATTCCATATTCCTCATTTCAAATTCTCGTTCAGGACTTTTAACAACCTTCTTCATCCAAGCTGTCAAAGCCAACAGCTTCCTCTGCAATGGCTATTCACAGAGTGGTATTTGCTCCTTACACCATTAATTACCTCTGTATTTTGATTGAAATGGGGCAAAGTCCCACTGGTGTATTTTTCTAATATGTCTGTCACTCCGGCATGAAGATGCCACCTGCATACTGAAAAGCAACATGACTGAGCAAAAAAGGCAAAACATCTCCTCCCTCCCCCTCATGGATTTGTTCTACTCTATGGGACAGTGCATCTAATCAGGCATTTTCAGGATGACAATCACTATTCTGCAATTCTTTTACTGGAAGAGCTTATCAGTTAGACAAGAGACTGTGATGTTCCTGGAAACAACGGAACTTCAGTCATTCTTGACCTCAATGCTCAAAGACTCCCCTACTTACCCTCCTGGTACTGGGAGGTGTTCAGGCTAGATCCTGTCCATATGTACCATGTGTATCACACAGATAGGCAGCAAGGAAGATAAGACTTCAAGAAACATGATTTCACCCCGCTACACATTTTTAGTTGAGGATTACTGCCTTAAATCAGATCTTTTCATGGACCAGTGAAAACTGCTGTAACAGACTCTCTTACATGAACTATTTTCAAAGCTAAGAGAAAGTCAGAAAGTTTTTGTATAAAAATTTATTTTTCAGTCCAAAGGTCATTTCAATACTGAAGTGCCATCTGTTCATGCTGTATTGAAACATTTTTTTTATCATTGTATATTTTAAAATTAATGTTATGATGGGAAAAACAACAAATAAATGAATAACAGTTAAAAATATAATTTTAAAATGCTGAGATAATTTTTCAAAAATAATTGTAAGGTGCTGTTTTATAGAAAAATGTAAACTACTTTTAAATTGGTTTGAAAAATGTTGCTTTTTTGGGTTTTTTTTTAATTCAGAGATTTGACCATTTCTAAACTTGAGGGACAAAATTCAGCTTCCCACTCTGCTTGAGATGATCCCAGACTGCAGTAGCAAGCCATAGAAGGGACAGACGTGGATTACTCTAGCAGAACTTTAAATAAATGCATGTATGGAGGTATGGAAAGAAGCCATACTACTTTTTAGCCCAGGAAAAAGTGGAAAAACCCACTCTGTTACTTCTGATAGCAGTAACTGCAACACAAAAGAACAAGATGTAGCTTGGAAACCAGAGAAAGATGCTTTAAATACGGGGCAGAGGGGAAAAGCAGCATACCTCCTATTATTCATCCAAGTGATTTTCCATCCCAATGGAACTTTCTGACAATTTTCAAAATAGAGCTTGTCTTTGGAGAAACTTCTGACTTCTGTAAACAACAGCATGATTTGGAAAGCAACATAAAAGCTAGGAAATGATGAGTTAAACATTGTCCATGTATTAACAGCAGTCAATCCTCTTTCTCCATAAGGCTTCCAGAGGCTCCCTGATGGACTGTCATCACCATACAAATTTCATTTGATTCAGATCTATTTTGGTAAACAATAAAAAATACTCTCTTGAAAGTCATTCTGACGTTGTCAGGATATGATGGTAGTGTACTACTACACTAGAAGATTTCTTAGATCGAAGAAAATCTAGAATTATTTTCAGAAAGAAAGCTTCCAAGTCTAAACCTGAGGTTTTTCCCCTTTTAGTATCAAAAGAACAGCCCTTCTTTACTTTAAAATATATCAGGCTATAGCAAAGTTTCCTGTTCCAGCTAAAAGAAGAGCAAGTAATGCCACTTTTTAATGTAAGGAGATATGAACAGAGTACTACCAGAAAAAGTAAACATATTAAGGGGATGGTTTTCTTTTTTATTTTCTTTCTTCTTTTTTTAACATCTCCCACAGAGTGAATTATCCCAATATCCTGTAATATAAACCGCAACGGTTTCTCATCATTTACCTGTGAATACATTTCTTAGCCTCTTTATTTACAGATTTTCCCTCAAATCTACCTGATAAGGAAATGACAACTCAAAAACCCTACAGAAAGGGGGAAAAATAAATGGCTGAAATGTAATGCATACACTCACGCTCATATACTTCTACAGCTATAGTTTGCTATTTTATTTCCAGGGCAAGTACTACTATTTTTAAAATTACCTCTGTCTGCTAAGACAGAAGTGACCTGGTCTCACTTCTAACATGCTAATGAAATTTCACCCAGAAGCAGCATTCAACCATAGCAGAGCCAAATTACTGAAGTTCTCATTACTTTCTAGCTGGTGCAGAGTCATGGTTGATATATGAGTCCGTCACTCTCAGCATTGATTTGCAGAGCTCTCTGAATGTCTCTGAGCAGTACAGTCCCCTTAAAACATTTTTTCCCTTCTCTCTACCATACATCATAAGTCAAATTGTCAAATCTTATTTAAATTTCTTTGCTACATTTAAAATATTCAGCAGGTAAATCATCATGTTTTAGCTATGCATCTTCTTGCCTTTAAAAAGAGAAAACAACCCAAATCATGGCAACTAAAAGAAGGATAGAGAAACAGCTGATGCAGCAATATAAACCTCTCATGGCTGCCATAATGAGGAATGTTAAAGAAAAATATTGCAGGTATATTTTGCTGAAGTTAAGCAAAGACTTTCTTGTGTCCCATTGTAGACATTGCTCATGTAAGCAGTCTGGGAGTGAAAGTCAATGAATCTTTCACTAAACACTTCATGCTCTCTAGCTCTCCTCTCTGAGAAGAATTACACAGAGTAATTGCATCATCTGCAGGTAAAACACACACAAAAGAATAAGCCTCCTATTTCTTTTAAGACCCAGTATCTTAAGAAACACTGCTTTATTGTGTATATTCATTAACACAACATATTAAATAACAAAATCATTTTTTGACAAAAGTATAGCATGTAAATTCACATCAATATTTACTGACCTAGCAGAAGTTCGTTCTAACAGAAACTGCATGAGTTTAATACTACATAAAACAAGTTAAGATGAATATTCTTCATGGGAGGTAAAGGAAACTGCTCCTCAGCATGTTTACCCAACTTGTGCGCGCCTGCACTACATCTTCAGTAGGTAATCAAATACAAGCATGCCTGTCAAAGGCCAGATGTATTCAGCTGACAAACTGCTCTACTCAAGAAAGAAGGTAGCCAGCATTTTCATTTTCTTTTACCTACATCATACTGAAATAAAATTAAAAGAAAAAATCAGAACAAACTATCAACATAAATGTTTGCCAGCACTCATTACTATAGCTGGCATATGATGGTGCTCTAACAACAAAGGCCCTAGGCAAACACACAAACTGTAGTTTCTCCACATGTATTGTTGTTTATAATTGTTACCACACATGACTTTGCTTACAAGACCTTGTTTCCTTACAATTTTTGGTTACTGACAAAAAGGAGGATGGGGAAGAGAAAAAGAAACTCACCTACAATTCTTGCCACCCAATGAGAAAAACTGGCCTAAATAATATTTACTACTAATTTTAGTATGTCTAAATCTAAATTTAATTTCTTTTTATAAGTGGAAGGATCTGCAGTTCAAATTCTCCCTAAAGCACATGCAGGATAGGACCAAAAAGTCTTGCTTAAACAACCTTCTACTTCATCAGTCTTACCTTAAATTGCTCCATGAATATTCCATGCAATAAAGCACAATAAAGCTTAACATTTTTTCCCTTACTTTCAAAAAATTCCCTTGGCTTTCTCCAGCCAAAAAAGCAACTCAAATACTAGTTACTCTATAGCAAATATCAACCTTTTCATACCACTTCAGAATTGCTGAAAAGTGTGTTTCATTTAAAGGAATGTGATGCAGGAAGAATGAATTCTCAACAACTGGGCCACTATACTTCATTCAGAAATATCAGTATGGTCAATAAGACTTTTACCAAAAGACATTTAGAATCAGATCTTAAAATACTTTGTTTTTCATAATGTAGGATTCCTGATGAATGATTTTAAAACCACAAAGAATGCTCTATTGTATCAAAGGGAAACATGTGAGATCAATTAATTTACTGAAAGGTCACTCACAAATTAATTATAGCAGAAAACACTGAAAAACAAATATGCTAAAAAAACACAAAAGGAATTCTGAACTGCCAAGATACTGCTATGCCTGGACTTATAATTATGACGCCACCTTCAAGCCTACTTTTTTATTTATTACTTTCACAGACCTGGAGACTTTTAAATTCTATGACCTGCTCCATCTCACACAGATGAGACACACTTTCTCTGGATTGGCTTTAACTGGTTCAGACCCTGACTCATCCTTCCATTTTTGGTCAGTTGAGTGCTAACGCTGTGGCAAGGAAGAAGCAACTATGTGGTTAAGGATGGCGAGACAGGGAAATCAGCTGTATCCCCACTTCAGCCTAACTCACACAGTCATGGACTCATGCATTCAGATATAGTTTCCCCCTACAGCTTTATGATCAGGAGTGAATGCCTCCAGCTCAGTCCTGTAGCCCAGTCTTGGCTGTGTCCCATCTCCGCCTTTACTCTCTCCAGGCTCTTGCAGCCCTGCACGTGGAGGATGAGACATTCCCATCAGCTGACACTAGCAACACCCACACACACCCCCCACCCTTTGGAGAATTAGGTTTCCCGATCAGCAAGGTTTCACAGCTAGCTTAGTTTAGTATAGCACCAACACTCTTCTACCCATTTCCATTTCTGGCATAGGCACCTCGCGTCCAGGCACATAAAATCCACCAGTTAACGCCTTCTCTCTCATCAGCCTGGCCTTACTAAACCTATGATTCAAAACATTCTTAGTGTAATAAGAATTCAGATACAAATACACTCTACTGCTAATTTAGGGTCAGGTACACAACCTCAACAGCCAGGCCCACAGCCTGGCCAGACGTTTGTTTGCACAACACAAACACAGTACAGGGCAACAGTGGTGGGGTCCTCAAGAGTCAAATTTACCAGCAGAATAAACATTAAGTAATTTTTCCATGACAAACTTCAACAAACTTTCAGTACTTCATGACTGTACAGTCACCTATTAGAAAAAGACTTAAAACCAAAGTTGAAGTGACAGCCACAATGGTGATTTGTGTACAGGCTCATATGGAAACGTACAGTGATAATTAATCCCTTGTGAGCAAAAGCTGGTTTAGTCCCATAACAAGAGAATTGAAAACTGTCAATTCTGCTCTGATATTATTTTTGGATAGTGATCTAATGTTTAATTATATTCATTTGGTAGCTGACTGGCACTTTTTACAATATCTGTCTTCACCTGAAACCTTTTGAGATTCTTTTCTTATGTGAATGTGAATGCATTAGAAATCTAATTGAAAAATGTGCTTTTTAACAGAGTTTCACTTCATTGTTTGAGATTTAGAAATAAGATTGCGAGTGTGGACTATAATGTGCTGTCTCTGCTATATCAAAATCATTGATCTTGTTTGCTAGAAACACACAAATCAATACAGCAAGTATAGATTGTAACAGACTAGAAATATAGAAGTATACATTTGATTCATGAGAGGAAATAAGCAAATTCAGATAGCTCAAGGATTACTTTTTTTGTAATAGAAATAATTTTAATGGCAGGGAGAACACATTCTTTCAACTGTTTACCGAGGACTGACTTCAATAGACTGTTTTTCCTATAGAAATGTCACTTTTCTGCTGTTACTAGACAGCAGGCTGTATTTCATGCTTCAGAATACCAAACTTTGGTAACAACACATTTTCTGAAGCACCAGCAAGAAAAGGAATGAGAATATGAAATAAATAATTAGAAATAAATAATATGAAATAAATGAAATAAATAATATGAAATAAATAATTAGAAGTAAAATGATAATATCTGTAAAGAAGCTGGCATGGCTCTGGAGCTTCTTATGGAGAATGGAACAAAAATGCTAAAAGGTAAGGAAGACTGAAGCAACAGCTGGGGGGAAAGGGTCCTATTTTACCTGTTTCTCTCTTTTAGGAGTCAAATGCAGATGAAAGAGGTCTCTGTCCAAAGGGAGGAGGTGGTAAAGATAAGGGAATTATTTCAGCATTTTAAGTGGGTTTTGAATAGTTTGGAAAATGTACAGAATCTTCAGGTTCTCCTTTTTTAACCAAAAAAGCTCACTCATTCTGATCACAAATATAATTTCCTTTAAGAAACCTATAAGGTATTCAAACACAGCATCAGTGTGGCATCTACTTCACTTTCAAAGTTTGCTTTTCTTTCTTCAGTTCTTCAATTTAAATACACCACCCAAAGAACTCAGACAGTTACAGAACCAACTTATTTTGCTGAGATAACAAAAATTCAAGCTATTATCATTCCAATTCTTTTCTTGACATTCACCATATGCTGCTTCTCAATTATACCATATTTTCCCTTGTGCCTTCTCATCAAATGCATTTACATTGACTCACACATTTAAAAAAAATCATTTAAATGTTACTAAGTGATGTTGACTGATAGTACACAGAAGTACAAAA
Source organism: Oriolus oriolus (assembly GCA_013400235.1). Classification (NCBI taxonomy): domain Eukaryota; kingdom Metazoa; phylum Chordata; class Aves; order Passeriformes; family Corvidae; genus Oriolus; species Oriolus oriolus. Next base: position 186,223 of record VXBT01000168.1, on the reverse strand, counting down.
AGACAGTCCTGCATTTTTATTTATGACTATAAACATCAGATACTTGATACAATATGTGATCTGTGGTTAAATACATATTGCCTTCCTTCACAAACAAATATACACAGAGGAATAAATGAATAAAATGGAAAGTATTTAATCAGGAAATGTTTCATGAGAATTACAAACATTGTCGGGAGAAAGGTATTTTTGAAATTTTTTTATCTTTGTGTCTGCTTTTTGTGGTCACATTTGTGACTTTCAGACCACTTTCAGATTTCCTAGTGTAGGGGGAAATTGTTCATACTAAAGTAAAAGCTCCCAATGGTAAATACTCTCTTCTAGAAAAGTTAAGAAATGTCGTTTTATCATTGTGTTCTCACTATCTATCTCCTTTTGTCTATTGTTTCCCATTTGTAAGTATTTGAGGAGGGAGGTACATATACTATGTACACACAGAGCACTTGGACACAAACTGTGCCTCCCTTACAGGCAATACCTTTACAGATGTACAGGGGTTAGGATAAGGTTATGAAGTTATTACATCATATGTTTTATATAAAGCTGTTATACAGGATTTTCCTCAAATATTATAAAAAAAAATCAGCAGCATTACTATGTGACAAGATCTACTAAGCAGAAATGTTATGGTTTAGACAAGTTGTAAATCCATGACTGTAAGGACTATACTTCCAACAGCTACAATATTATAATTTGATTTGATGTTTTTTAATGAAATGGCTTCAGGTTTCATTAAAGAAGTGCACAAGCTCATTTTAAGTGACTACAAATAGCAAACTGTTAGCTCTTCACTTAGTAGTGTTGAAACTGGTAAAGGATAGGAAGTACCTGGAATTGCTCTTTCATAAAATGTCTGAGATACCTGGGTCTACACATCTACATGATGTCCAGCCAGCACTCTGCCTTGATCTAAAGGAATAGTATCCCAGAGTAGCAAGGCTAGCTCAGTATTTCCCATTTTCAGCATCAAATTTCATCTCTATAATCTGTAATCAAGTAGTGCATGAAAACCCATTACTACGCATGCGATCAGCACAGTAGAACCTTGTCATAACTCAAAACTTGAAATACTTGGCTAAATCTCACAGCAAGCTGGCATATTAAGCATTTTTGTCCTTCAGCTCTTTTTTTGTGAATTCTGACCACATTTTAAGTACCCACAATTCTTCATACCCTACCTCCTAAAGCATAATTTATTAGAGCACTCTTTCACCAGAAAATTTGAGGCAGGGAGAGGTTACCCTCTGTAGTTTAGGAAACAAAAGCAAAACTCCATAATATGTCACAAAAATGCACAAAACATACATTCATAATACACACAAAAATGGTCATGTCTTATGGGGACCTGATGAACTTAATGAAGAATACCAATATGGAAGCATTTGCAATCACTGATTCAGAAGGACAGGCTGAACTGACCTGCATCCATACAATGCACCAACACTCTAAAATAAACACTAAATAGTGTAAACCATAAAAGAAAAAACTGTTGATATATAAACAGTTTCCAGCAGACAGTGAATGTATTTGTTCTTGGAAATTCCCACAAGCTAGCTACAGAAATTTGCAGCCCCTCTCCCCAAGAGGACAGTACAAAGATTTTATGGCCACTCTTCAGTTCAATAAAAAGACATAACTGGTATGTTTGAAAGGAATTTTGGTCAGGCACAGTTTAATTACACTGATATCATATAATCCTTTGTTCTGGCAGACTGACTTGTGGAAGAACTGAGGGTTGCAATAATTTCTTCAGTCTTGAAGAACATGAATCAGACATACATCTTTCACTGGAGCTACTGACCCCCTGCATGAATGCAGCCAGAAGCTGGACCAGATGCAGATGGCTAAGGCTGCTGAGGCAAAACTGAGCTAATGCCAGAAAGTTGTGGAAATCAATCAGAACAGTAGGGGATTACTTCAACACTTTTGCTTGCCAGTAATAACAAAATTATTGTAATAAGAGTATGGAGCCTTGCTCTGTGGTAGAGCAGTAAGACACAGTGCCATGGCTTCTGTGAAGGCAAACTTAGTAGGAGCAGTGGCCAGGTGAAACCAGTGCAGAGAATATTGGCCCTGTTGCTGAGCTGGTGAAACGGATTTCTAAACAGGACAGAAGGAAACCTTTCCCCTCCCCGGAGCATATACACGGTTGGTCTTTTTACAAAAACTCATAAGTAAATTTTAAAGAGAAGTCCCCAGAAAAAGCCTGTTTCAATCACACGATAAAAGCGTACACAACTGTTCCAGGGAAGAACTAAAATCCATTTCTTTTCATACAAGATCACACCTAAGGGTCTCATTAATTCTTGAGACCTTCCTATTCAAATGGAGAGTCATAAGTTGTAAGCACTACTCTTTTGTCTCTTCTGTTCCTATAGAGAAATATGTAAGAAAAGACAGTTCCAGTTATGTTCATTGCTATGTTTACCAAAGACTGTCACATCAGGAACAGATTACTGTAACGTAATCCAGCCAGACCACACAAGGCCATCTAAAAGCTGAAGGCAGTGCAGAAAACAGCTGCTTGTTTAACTTTGCTATATGCTGGCAAAATAATAGAGCGTGCCTGTAGACTGGCCTCCAGCTATATATTGTTTTTCAGATGGCAGTCACTGTTTAAAGCTCTACACAGGGTACCATTTGTTTACCAGCACACATCAAGCTAACACTCTACTTAATAATCTTTAAACAAAAAGCATAAATGATCAGGTGTTTTCTATGAAAAAATCCTTGATTCCAGAGCTCACTCCTCAGCAGAAGGCAGAGCCTACCAACTTTACCAGACCAAGCTTGCATTTTTTCTCCTCACATGGGAGGGAATGCAGGCTGCAGGGCTTATTAAGAACATTGGTTAAGCTCCATTGAGTGAGAATGTCAAGATTTTCCTTGGGATGTGATGTGAGGATGTAGCATATTTTTAAAAAAGAGTCCACAATTTTTGCCTGTTAGATTTTAAAGATAATAATCTCATGTATATATTATTGAAGTTTCCTTCTCACTTCTAAGAAACATTTCCAATTCTATCAGGTCAAAAATCTACTTTTTAAAATCACCTGCATAAAATGACTGCACAGACATAGATTTATGATAACACAAAGAATTTTCTCGGACAATTTGATTATCAGGAAGAACATCAAAAGATTACTTATCTCCAAATATGAATATGACCTCAGCATAAATTCTGTCAGTAAGCCACAAAAAAATGAGGACACTGTATTTTTTTACTTGCTGTATCTCCCTCTGAAAGTCTCAAATCTACCAAGAAATTCTGCATATTTACTTCCTTCTATGAGGCCAAGATTTGCAAGTTTTAAATAAGCTTTTGTATAATTATTGAATATCATTTTATCAATCATTTTTGTGACTTCCTAATACAAAAGGCTTACATTTGCATAAATCCAAGATTTGCTACCATGATAACCAGAAAATAAGTTACTTAAATGTTTGAAGCATTTTAGCTGTTTTCACTTACTCAAAGTGAACATTTGAGTTCATTCCAAATAAAACATCGTAGAGACAATATCTTTATCTAGTCATGCAAGTAAGTAATAAGCTAGTCCTGTCTGAAGGGGTACAATGAAATTGTGCATGGGGAAAAATCTTTTTAATAAAATGTTAATGTCATTGTAAAACCAATGTCTAGATCAAGGCCATCCATAGTATTTCTATGACTATAAACCCCACAGAAATGTTTGTTTGCAATTCTGCACTTTATGAGACCACCATCTCCTGCTCTTCCACCAGGAATACATGCCATGATGAGGAAAAAGCTGAACATAAGTACACACACACACACACACCCCACCTTTGCTTCTCATCAGTAGCCACTCCTCTCACTAGTACCTAAACTGAAACCTTTAAATCCTAGAGAACAGCTTAAGAAGGAGTGTGTCCCAGCTACTTCTGCTATGGCACACGTGACATTTTGGTAAAGAACTGTCAAGAGAGCACAATGTTCCCAAATCTTTCTGAAGAAGCTAGGAAGTTAAAACTTCAGCTTCAGAGTGAGCAGCATAAGCTTCTGATCTCTATGTCCTTTTCATAGAGAAAAGTAACAAAAGCATTGTCAAATTCAAAGACAGTCCCATGAAAGGTCGTCCAAGCATAATGAAAACATTCAGCTGTAGTAAGACACACTACTGTGGCAATCTGTTGGATGGAGGGAGAAAAACACTGTCTGCCATGCTAGCTTTTAAAACAGAAGACAACGTTTCCTACACACTGATTTAAATAATTCCTTTTGTTTTCTTGGACTTCTAAATAAATGAAAATATTTCAGCTCTGTTTCACTACAGAAACAGAATAATAAAGACTTTAGTCCTGATTTTTTAAAAATCCCTGTAAGTTTGTCACTCTAAGCCCACGAACAATTTCTCTTACAGAATACATGGTTTTGGCCAAGTGAAGATGCAATTCACAGGGTAACAATACAATGGAATAAATATTGTCTGTATTGAAATAAAAAGTTTGAGTTCATCCCAGTGTCTTACCAAACAGCTTTTGTTTAGCCTAGTCTTTTGTTAGTGCTAGGGCAATGTATAAAGTCATCATCGCCTGCAAAGACTCTTACTAAAGTGTTGAATAGCACAAGTTCAAGAATCTACCCCTGTGAGTCAGACATCAAAAAAGCAGGTACAGGGAATATTCTCATTTTCAATGAATGCTATGATAACTGTAAAATTCTTCAAGGCTTTTAGTTAGCCTGTAATCTACTTTTTCCTTAATTTACATGACCAAAAAGATAAAATTTGGTTTAATAGCAGTATTATCTTTCTCCACTAAACATGTAAACCCATCAATAAAACGCTATAATTAGTTTAGCAATGATCTCTTTTCCATAAGGTCACAGAATCACCGGATCATTTAGGCTGGAAAAGACATTTAAAATCAAGTCCAGCCATAAACCTAACACTGCCAAGTCCGCCAATAAACCATGTCCCTAAGTGCCACACTTACACATTGTTTAAACACCACCAGGGATGGTGACTCCAGCACTTCCCTGGGCAGCCTGTTTTAATGCTTGGCAACTCCTTCCACGAAAAAAAATTCTTAATATCCAACCTAACCCTCCCTTTACATAACCTGAGGCCATTTCCTCTTGTCCGACCACCTATTACTTGGAAGAGACTGACACGCCACTCAGGTCTCCCCTGTGCCACCTTTTCTACAGACTAAATCAGTTAAGACTGACGTGGTAACATTTGATTTTTGCCCATATATTGTCTTCATTGAGAATATTTTGTATTCGACAGTACCATTATCATCAGGACAAAGTGGAAAATAACTGATGCGTGCTGAACCTTTTCTTTTTAAATACTGATTGAACATCATCTTTATGGTGAGAAAAAGATACTGAAGCATTAAAATAAGACAAATATTAAAAATAACCAAAAAACCCCAAACAAACAAACTCTCACAACACTTCTTTTGTATTAAATACACTAAAAAAGAACAGCAAAAATACAGACTGGTGTTGTGTATTATTCACTTGTTTATAAATATAACAATAACTGCTAATACTTTAGCCAACAGCTCTGTATTCTCATCTAAAGACCTGCTTAATGTAGTGGGCATGTACATCATCCCTATGAAAAGACAAAAGTAATTTATTTGTTCACTTTCCCACACAAAAATCAAACACAGATAATTTCCACCTACTGACCATAAAATCCATGTTATTAATCAGCTGCCCTCTTGCTAGCGACCATTATACTTTGTTTCTGGAAAGAAGTACAGAGCTGTAGTTCCCAATGCTATCCACTGAAATCGGCAAAGCTATCTCAATTTACACCAGTTAAATGATTTTCACATGGTATGGAGAGAGCATATGAACATACAAAATTGAGCAGTGTGCATTATAAGGATAAAGATTTACAGTGATCGCTACAATTTTGTACACCATTTAGTATCCATCCTGTTTAATAATGTCTTCTATGTAAAAGATTTCTATGCACTTGAAACACATAAGATTTAATTTTACTCTGTTGGGGAGTTTTAATTCTTATTCTTACGAACAAGAGTTGACATGAGAGATTCCAGAGGTAGGGTCACGGATCATCAGGTTACTTTGGATAAACAGGATTAACAGATCATCATTTAAGGACAGCTATTCCAGGTCTAAGCAAATGCGGATGTGCAAGCACAGTAACATGTTTCTGACCAGCCCACACCAGATTCTTTGTGAAAAGGGGTAGTAAATACACAGAGAGAGGGGGATCTTTCCACCAGTATATCCATCCCAGTACCCACCAACGTCTGCCTTAGGAATTTCCTGAGCCAAAGGCTGCATTCATTTTAAAACTGACGGTGATTTTTTTTTCAAATCAGCAGACCAGCAGTCACACAAGTCTAAGACATGACAAATCTGATGTTACCCTCTCCCCTCAGGCCTTACCTTTTGATCTCCAACTTCTTACACATAACAGCACTACAGCAACACAGCATTAGAAACACAGGATGAAACGGCTCCCACAGCTCCACCCCACTTACCAAAGACTGATGAAGTAGAAATATCATGTCAGAGCAGCCAGATGGTACCACTGATGAGGGAGAATATTCCAAAGTCCAAGGTAACAGCTGTCAAGGCAAACCTGCCAACTCGTAACTTGTCTGTAGCTACCCAGCATGTTTGATCCAACGCATATGGACCAAAAGTAAATAAAAGTCACCAAATGAAAAACTTTACTTGTCCTGTTATACTCCTTCTCCTCCCCTTTTCCTGTACCCTTTTATCCACAACAGGGAAAGTGAGGATCAGGGTTCAGCCACAAGAATGAGTTGCCATTTATTCTGTACCACGCCTACCCAAAATATTTTTAAGTTATTAAAAATGTTCTGTAGCATGTCAGAATCACATAAATCTCTTGGTCTGTTTGGTATAGCAACAAAACCAGGGAAAAATCTCCAAATTTAAAACACTAGGTGTTTTACTCCTTTTATAAAGGGCTTCATTAAAACCATTTGCCATAAGATCCAAAGCTTGTTTACTGTGATATGCTACAAAAAATGCAACTGGAACTGGAACTCTGGCCCTTTTCTCATTGATCTGTTATCTCCCTATCTGAAGCTAATCAGGAGAATAGGAAAATGCTACCCAACCCCTTACTTCTGCTTTTCCTGCTTCTTTTCTCCAGGCATGTCAAGCAGTTTCTTGGTTTTCTACTCTCACCTTAAGAATAGTTACTATTTTCTGTATTTAAACAGAAAGGGGAAAAAAAGGGGTTGAGTCAAACATACGAGAGCTTATTTTTTCAGGTTCAAGGTTCAGGAAACGCCAATCTTTTAAATTATACTAATACTTTTAAAAGAAGAAAATCATTGCATTAATATGATTAGATCACAATATACTGACCTAGTTCAGCTTAATTTATTTGATGTTAACAGGCTGTTAGAGAAACCAGAGCTTTGATGTGAACTAGTTATACCCTTTTCAAACCATTTAGTAAGAGACCAGGAACAAACAGAGCCTCCCTTAACAAAGGAGATTCTGAAGATCACATTTAAACACCAGTCATGTTATTCAAAACAGTCCAAACTGGCCAGCAAAAGCTTGATATAGCCCCTTTTCAACAAAGATAAATGAGTTTTAAAACTAATCTATCAAAATGGATTGTGTTTAGTCAAAAAAGAAAAAGTCACTGTGAGCAACAACATCCCTTTAAAGAAAGCCAAAAAGTTTGCCAGCCTTTAATTCACACACAGTAACCTACTGCATCTGGCTTTCCAAGGGCAATCCCAACCCTGTAATTACCCAGCAGTCACAACTGGTTTTCCTAACAAAGCTGAGCCTACACAGAAGTACTAATCATAATAAAGATGCATTGAGATTATTCTTCCCTGTGTTTTCTAATGCTAAAAAAAAGAAATTTCAGATAAATACTGAATGCCAAAAGGAATAAAAACATGAGCAATTCAATCCTAGATCAAGTCATACATGATCAGCATTTCCTGTTTTCTAGCTCAGCTTCCACCAAAGGCAATGATACAAATTAAATTATAAGAAAGAAGAGATCCATTAAGTCTTATGTCACTTCTGTAACAACATACTTTTTAAAGGGCAGAAATAACTCCACTGCAACCATAAAATTCATGAGGGATTTTGCTGAAAATTTCTACATCATGTCATGTCCAAATATAAGTACTGCCTTCACAAAAGCAGCAGGCTGATAGCAAATCATGGTTAAAATAAATAGATTATTTCTTATATTCTTGTTTTATCTCCATGTACTGGTTTCTTGACACACATAGAGTAGCATTATCCAAAACGTAGAAAGCAGTTACAAACAACACTAACATTATTTACATTATGGATTATCTGTTAATCCAGTAACACTTCAAGAAGAGAAAATAAACACTGTGGTACTGTGGTGAAATGTCTTCTTTATTTTATTTTACATCATATTAAAAAAAAATCCATGTTCAAATAACCTTTGGATTGCGCCTTCTGCTCTCTTCAAACCTTCCTAGTCTGTAGGAGATACCCCTGCCTACAGACCTGCTCTGCTCGCAACAATGCTTTCCCACAGCCAGCAATTTCCACGGGATGCAGCTCTGCAAGTGTGGCATTTCCAGTCTCATTGGACAGACCACTGAGAAAGTCATTTAGATCCAAAGAGAAAGACACACCCTTCCTAAAAGAATGGCAATACTAAAGCTGTTTATGAAGTTTTAAGTATCACAAGGGCTCTCTCTTTCCTGTGAAGAAGATCGTGCATTTCAGTTAGGAAAAAAACCCAACATTGATTTAAAGCCCTTAGGAATTCCTCTGTACTAAACACACCACTCACAGAATCTCAGTGTTGTTATCCTAGCCTTGTCTCTACATGTGTATAAGACACAACTGCTGGAAAACAATAAAAATTACTTCAAAAAACTTAATTATTTATTTCACTGTTACTAAATCTTTAAAATTTCAATTCTCCATTTGCTTGGAAATAAGTAAAAAATAAAGATTTGGGTTTTTGCATTTGAATCTAACAATCTTTTTCAGTTTAGGCACTGACAGTTCCTTATAATTAAAAAAGTTTCAGAAATTCCCAAAAGTACTCATTATTAAAATAATTTTATTCGAAGTATTTTGGTGCAATCCAAAAGCTATTTATCTTAGACAGGTAGGCTGCTGGGCAACAGCTGCTGAAACTTAAACTACTAGACATCAGAGAAGGAATTTGTCTCACATTAGAAGATATAAAAGGGAATTGCTTCTTTTAACTTACCAGCTACTAGGAATACATCTGAAATAAGTCCATTAACACAAATAACTGCATAAACAAATGCTGTTTACAGGGTATCTTTTATATCACATGATAGTTGTGAATGGATGAACCCTAGCTCAACATTTGTAATTAACAGTGTATTTTCTATCCCTTACGCTTTTGCATATAAGTCTTAGAACTTATTTCCCAATTATTCAGTCACAGAACCACAAAGCCCTCAAAAAATGAAATGTGCAAGAGTTAATTTGGGAAACGTTTCAACCTCAGAATGAAGCAGCAAATGAGTACATTTTCATCTGCCACTTTTCCTTTCTCAAAAAAAGCTATCAATGATGGCTTCCCTGGCAACAAGGCACAAACACACAACATCACTGATTCAAGCAGCTAATCAAGGACAGATGTCTCAAGACAGCATCAAAGCCGCCTTCTGCATTTCCGAGCATGTCTTACTTTTCTACAAATAAAAATATCCCTATAGCTAGGAAATCCAGTTGAATTCTCAAAGTGAAGACATGGTGATTTGTTTTTCTTTCTAGTGCATCTTTCTATACTTTAATTACAGGTTCCCTGCCAATTTAAATAAAGGAGCAGAAACATTTGTGTCAGCCATATGGAAGCATCAGAGAGCAAGAGTGTTTTCATCCTAATTTCCAAAGTTCTCTAGCATTCCTTTACGATGCTGAGTGCCTTAACTTATAACAAACACATCAATAATATTTTCAAACTCTTTTCAGAGTGTTCTGGCATAAAGTCAAGCTTCATTAAAGGTCTTCTCTTAGGGATTCAAAGATCACAGACTCACATACTCCCTTCTTTAGAACCTACACATACAGAAGTCTTATGTGATCTAGACTTCAGTTTCATTTTCTCTAGAAAATGCATCTGCATCAAGTAAAACGCCAGGCAATCCTGATTTCAGTTACCTTTCTTTTGCACAACAGCATGTGTCTGTTACATATGTGAAAGAGCTTATTGAACAGATTATTGAAAACTTTTTACAGCATATGACTACAGTGTAACATTAATTAGTAACACTTTAATAATAGCAGTGCTAATTAATTCTTCCTAACCTATAGCAAAACACCGTGTGCAATGCTGCTAGTGCTCCCAATCATTCCATGGTGTACATTTCACACTGAGCACACATTGTGCTGAACATAATTCAGATACAATGTCTCCCGAAACACAGAAGAGCTAAGGCAGATACGTGGAGGCAGACTGACGTACCAAGACAGAATGACACGTGAGCAGATGCAGACAGCTTCTGGCAACAAATCAGTGTCGGTAGAATCCAAGATTTGTTCCCTGTTTGCTCTTAAGAAGCAATGAGTACATTCACATCTTGTCCCAAATCCCATTAAATCAGTGATGGGACTCTCAGTTTACTAGAATCTCAACACACAAGGTTGAGCACAAGGTCACAGGGTCAGAATGGATACCCAAGTCAAACAGCACAGACATGCCTGAGCACATGATCCCAGTACATATCTGCAATCTGGACCAGAATACTAGATCACCATCACTATGCAAAATTATCTTTCAGCCTTAAAAATCTTTCAGACATTCTGGATATAAAACTCTGTTGGTTTTCTTTCCATTTACACCCAGTTATAAAATCAGTGCTACTGAAAGAAGAGCAAAACTATTTAAACAAAGCTAGTAAGTTTCCAAAAAGATCAAGTGAACATTGTAGGATCCCATGGCCAGATCTCTTACTGTATCTTTCTTTCTGAGAACTCAGCTTTACTTGGAACAATAAATCAAAGTCACTTTGCCTCACTATTCTAAATTCCACGATAGATCATTACCTGTATTTAATCAACATAATTTGTTTTCATGAGCTAGAATAGCCACCTGCCCTCCCTCTTGAAGGTCCTCCAAATTCTTGTTGGAGTCAGAAATACACAGAGTGATATTCCTCTTGCTGTTTGGAGGAAAAAAACCCCATGTACAATCCAGATTTCAACCTATATCCATGGAGAAAACTGCCTACCCTTTGAGAATCTGTAAAATGCTCTCAAGTGTAAACTAGATAGTAGAATAATATGTAGGATTGTCCCAGGGTGAAAAATCATGTCATTTTGGGGTTGTTAGCAGAGTGCACAGATAATAGTGAAAACTTGCAAAATGGAGGTTTGTTATGCTTTGTACTTCTTCTTCCTTCTTCTCCTACCTCTCCGTTTTTTACCGCACTGGAAGGTTAAAATTATTGGACGAAAAATGCTGCAGTTCCTGCGGAAGCACCGGAGAATTCTGCCAGACATTGGACAGAAAAAGAAACTATCTGTCGTTTCAAGTGTTAATTGGTCAATATGCCTATAAGAACAGGAGGCAGGTTTGGTAAGGGTCCATTTTGGCATTCTAAGCTAGTAACATCAGCTTGCTTGTTAGTGCTCACTGTACTTTTTAAGATAAGACTTAATAAAACACCTGCCTGAGCAAAAGAATGCCTAAGTTTTGTCTGCTTTTCTAAATCTAAGGCAGAGTCCTTGAGGTAAACTCCCCCACCAGGGGAGATACATGACACAGACCGTATCAATTCTCTGTGCAATCCAGAGCTTCTCATTTGCTGAGTACTTTTATTAGTAGCACTGTAACAAGTAAGCAAATTTTGTTGGTCTAAAAGAGTTGTTTCTTTTTCTGCCATAAAGAACTAAGACAATTAACATCTCCCCGCTGAAATGGCAGATGTACAACAGCTACCCACTGGAAAGATGAGACACCAGGAGAAAACTTGCCAAGCTGCAGATACGCCCCTTAATTCATATTGCTACATGAAAATAAATTATTTCATGAGACCCAAGGAGATTTCTAATCACTGAGAATACTAATTACAGAATTATCATCAGACAATCAAGCATTCTGTACTTAATCCTAGGTCAACTAAATATCAATTGCCACTGAATGACAGCATGTAACACACTCCTACCTTCCCATCTTGGAAAGCTGCCTTTACTCTGGAGGAAAACAGTTCAGGAGAAGGCAGCAGATAAATACAAATTACTGGTATTACATGCTTGTTTGATCCAACAAGCTGGATGCAACAAGCTTCATCTTAATTCTGCCTATGCACCATTTCTCCCCTCCACCACAGCGATGCAAAAATGGAGTCCCGAGAAATCTCCTCAAACTGCACACTGACAACAGACCTCCAGTCAAGGGGGTATCAGCAAGACAGCGTGATTAAAAGCATATAGTGCCATATATTCACAACTTCTCACTTCCCCTTGTGTTCAAGTTAATGCTAGCAAAATAATTAACATAGAATATTGTGAACTACACAAATGAGTCGGAACTCACCAGCTTCTCATCACCTTCATTTCTCACACTTAGGCACATTCACTTAAATTTCTACAAATATCTGTATGCTCATTCCAAAAAAAAAAAAACAAGACATGCTCTGGCAACAAACAGTGGTGCTCAAAAGTGCTCAGACTTAACTGGAAAACACCATGCTCCCTTATAAGCAGGCTTGTTTTTCTCTTTCTGTGCCTTTCTTATGAGTCTTCACATTTCTCTCACCCATCTCATCTAGAAATTGAATGATCAGAAAATTAAATTTCCAAATTTAATTTCTTGTGAATCTACAACACTTAGTAGTAAAAAGCATTACTCCAAGTCATACAATTTTGGAGCTACTAAATTGGGCTGGTTGGTTTGCTTATATCACGGACAGGTTTGCCAGCATAAATTTTATTTATTCTGTTTTCTGTAGAGCAGTTCCTTGATTTGAAGATCAAAACCTCAAAGAAATATAGCTGGCAGCACCATCCTTGGAAAGCAGATGCTTACTCTTCTCCCAAACAATAGGTTACTTCATGGTCAAAAATCTCTTGCTGCTGTGGATACTCCAGCTCTTTCAGTTTGCTTTCCCAGCAAATCCGTACCATGGATCACAGTTTCTTCCAGAATACAAAGCTACCAGACACATCTCTATTTATTTCGCAGTATTTTCCTGTATTTACACAATTTGTGTGGTTATGGAGATTTGTTATCTCTCAGGTCTTGTAGCCAGACTCAGATTCGCTTTTAGCCCTGACCCAAGAGCATGCACTATGATTTATTATCTACTGATACCACCAGCAACATCCACGGCCACTGTGAGACATCAGAACTCTACCTAAATTCAGCTGCTTCCAAGAAGATGCAAGCTTGCAACTAAGAACCATTAATGTTGTACAACATCCTGCTGTTACTGAGTGCTTTTTGTTTACATGTTCTTACATTCTCTAGTTTCTGCCATGACAAGATATTACAAAGACAGTTCAATAACATATAGGAAGCATATCCATTAACATCTTCATTAAGCCAAGAAGTTTTTTAGGTAACTGTGTAAAGTTAAAGTTAACCAGAAAAAGATATTTTTTCAAAACCGCAGCTGACACAATTAACCCAAATTGCTTCTATTTTTTATGCCTTGTGCTTCACTCATGCTGAAGGTGATGGTACAAATCTTGCTGTGATACTCAGCAGCCACTGTTAATTCACCTCAAGTATATTCTTTTCATAGGAGATGGTTAAATGCACTTATTCCTGATTTAAGTAACAGGTACAAGGATGTTCATTCTCCTCTTGGTCATTCCTGCCATCACTCAGCTCTGGAATCAGCTGAGATACATGATCTAGGCAATTGTACAAATTCTGGGCCTGAGTAAATGGACAGAATGGGGGCAAACTGGTGAAGTACTGCACTAAGCTTCAGCACTGGAGCTTTTCAGAACTATGGCTTTCCAATCAAATTAACTCATTAAAAACTTACATTAAAAATTACAATCTGACTGTCTGATATGTCTGAAAGGAGAGTTTAATGAAAAAAAGAATTTCTATGGAACGAGAAACATAATGATCTTGTATAACTAAGGCAGCAAATTATGTTGGACTCATATCTGTCATTGGTCCAAATCCACTAGGAAAATTCCAACATTATCATATTCTCACAAGCTGCTTCTTCAGCTACTATATAATTTTTTATAAAACTATACACTAGACTTCCCTTTTTAATACACAAAAAAATAGTCAATACATGCAACATTGATTATAAAACCTAGGCAAATGAAATCTCTCATTTAGAGAGATGCTTGGTTCAAATTTATGCCATTTAAATTATCACCAGGTTGATGGATATTGTTGCAGGTTAAAAAAACCCCAAACATATAAAAAAAAAGTTGGAAGTCTAAAAGCAAAACAAGCAATTCTATGCTGTTGCAACAGCTTCTCACTATCAGCCAGCTCACAGAATTTTACCTCATACTCAAAGTATAACAGCAAACATGACTCTTTCAGAAGATTAGACAGCACAAATGCACACCAGGCAAGCTGCTGTTTCAAATACAGATTTTTTTTAATTTGAAAACGAGCTTAAAGGCTGAAATGACTACAAAATGAGAAACATGTCAGCATTACTTAGTCTACATAATTTCTGCATAGCAGAAAACATTGATGTCACAGACAACGTGTGCACCCGTCTTAACTATCTTCCCAGAGCAGAGGCCCAAACAGGCAAATTTTCATCCACAACACTGAATGAATGTTGACAAAGCAGTGGGTAGCACTTCACCATTTCTATCTTGACTAGTAGCAACACATCACCACATCCTATCTATTTACATTATGAGTGTAGATAACTCTGACTTCCATGACCTTGTGATGCATAAAAATACCCATCAAAGAGTGGGTGTCCAATCCACCCTCCTTTGAAAGCTGAATGAAACTTTGGCCTTGATGGTAATGGAAGAAGCAGGAAGATGAATTTTATATTTGTGAGTACAGGCAAAGCACAAGGTTTGTTGATAGACTGAAGAATATTCTTGTGGAATGGGAGAAGGAAGAAAGCTTTAATACTGCATATTTCTATTTTAAACTAGAAAAATACTGCCACATTTCCAAAAGTGATTCTAAAACTTTAAAAACAGCCCACAATTACTTTAAATTCAGAAGACAGATAAGTTCAAATCCATTATCGGCAGTATCTATGACATTAGGGACACATTTGAATGAACACACTTAAAACTTCAAAAAGCCCATAACCAGCACAGAAAGTTTCAAAGGATCTGTAAGAAGAAATACAATTTATTGGTGATTATAGGCATGAAAAGAGTCTAGTCAATATTTACATAATCAGGAGGAAAGGGGGAGAAAAATTTAAATCACTAAGGCAAATTAGATGTTTTCCTAAAAGAAATATTCCTGGATCTGACTCTGCCAGTCAATCCACATCTAAGTTACCTGGGGACAGCATGGGAAATTCCAGTGTGGGCATGTAGGGAGAGGCAAGCAAGAAAGCTGTGACAAATCATCCTGGCTGTCAATGGCAGAGTTCTTGCACAGTGCTTGCAGGATCTGCTGCCAGCCACTATTGCAGAATATCCATAAGCACTGTCATGTACTTTTTCAGTCCTGAAACTATTTAAGACAGCCTTTGTCAGCTTCAGGTTGCTATGGCACAAGCTAAGTGATCTCACACCAGCCTACAGTGCATCAGTGCTACAACCACATTGTGACAGCTGCTCATCCATACTAAAACACGGGATCAGTTAGATTATAATATTGAACCAGTATCGTGGTCTAATTGTTTCTTTCTCTATCTTATTTCTACAACAAACTTTGGAGTAGTTTTCATGAAATAGAACATGACACACAACAATTACAATTAAAGAAAAAAAGATACAGTCATAACTGGGGAATAGGGAGAGAACACACTTTTGAGGTCTAAATTTTATGTAGGTAGGTATCATTTAATTGACACCCACTGAAATGCCTACATGAGACAGAACTTGTTGCACCCTCAATTGGT
This sequence comes from Oriolus oriolus, assembly GCA_013400235.1. Taxonomy (NCBI): domain Eukaryota; kingdom Metazoa; phylum Chordata; class Aves; order Passeriformes; family Corvidae; genus Oriolus; species Oriolus oriolus. The sequence continues at coordinate 170,215 of VXBT01000168.1, read as the reverse complement.
ACTTACACTGTAGCAGCTATTTAGCTCTACAGCATACCTTAGACAGATGTTTTCCTCATTTTCAGAGAGACTCTGAAGCAGCTCACAATATAGCAAGTCAACAATAGCACCACAAATACCTGGTTCCCCATCCTATATTCAAAAAGCATCCCATATTCCAAGAGCGTGGTATTTTTCAATTGACTATCAATCTACTGCAATGTCATTCTGGAAGGAAAAGAGCTTTTTGCCTTTTAATCTATAAAACATGTTGAACAAGTCTCAGAGCTGATTAGTAATCCTTCTACACAAAATTTGAGCTCTGCCCCAGCCAAAACAAACAAACAAAGTGCTTTAAGCAACCCCACTGCAGGTCATCCTAAAGACAAGGATAGAACACTTTGCTGCCAACAGCATTACAAGCAGTTATCAGGCTTATCCTCCTCAATTAGAGGCTTTTAAAATTGATAGAGGATGTAAATGGTTTTCATTTACTACTTAGATCTTTACTAAACATCTCCATGACCTTGTTTCATGCTGGCTTTTCCTAAACATAGAAGGTGCCTCACCCCACACATTTTTTTGCATGTATTCCAGCTGATACAACCACTAAAAGTTTTTATCATTACTTTTTTTATCATTCCAGTTCACTTTCATAAGGGTGTCAGAAAACAGGCTGGTGTATATCACATGTCAGAGACCACTGGCTTTTTAAACAGTGTGTTTTGTGGATATGCTCTGAGCAGAAGAGCAAAGTAATGGTAATTAAGCTCCTGGCCACCTGGGTCCTTTTCAGTTCTACACTGAAAAATTTAAACAAAACAAAACCGCTCTTACTACGTAAGACAGCAATTCAGAATCAACAACACATGTTAGGCAAGTAATCATTCATGTTTTCTCAGTACAAATATAAAGGTCCATCAGAAAGACTTCTATTATGTTCCCGTAGAATACACTGGAAAAAGAGTACTGAAAAACGCTCCTGAAATTATTTAGGCAGTAACTGAACACAGTATTTCTGATGATTGCAACTCAGTTCTTCACAGCTGTAAGTGTGAAGCTTTCAATAGCTTATAACCACACACACAGAGTACAGGTGAGAGGACACACCATGTCCACATTCCCACCAAACAAAACTTTATCAACAGAAATACTAAATCAATAGCACTATAGGTAAAAAGATAATCACAAATCTCATGCAGTAGACTTACAGATGGCAATAGTCAGAGAAAAAAGTTCTGATATAATTTGATGAGCAGGAATATATTCCAACAACACTAAAATAAAAAGAAGAGTCAAGAAGATTAACAAACAAATCAAAAAGATTAACAAAATGTATGTTGAGCACCTAAGCTTAACCGATGTTGTTTCAGGTATAATAATTACTGGAAGTTGTAAGACTTTGTCATTTATAATAAAAAAAGAACTATCGAAATAAAAAGGTTTTAGCAAAATAGTTTCCTGGGCCATGTCTAAAAATAAATTTGTCAGTACTGGTCTTCAATTTACCATGAGACAGGGTAGCAATGTACATTAGCTTTGAATTACACAAAGAACATTGATGGATTAAACATGCGCTTGCTTTTTTTTCTTGTCTCCAGGAAAAAACTTCACAGCCTCCCAATCACTGCAAAACTGACCAAGTGCATCCAGAGTTAATTAGATTAGCAAGCCTAGCATCAGAAAGCAATCTTCACCTGCATGTCTTCAACAACTCCTAACCTGCTCATAAATTTATCCTAATATTTCTTTTGACTTTCTTGATACAAATAATTTTAACTTCCCTGATTACATGAATTACTACGTTAACCAGTGAATCCTAAGTAAGAGTAACCCACTGAAGGCATTACTGAAGAATATCTTGACCAGGCAGCTGTATCTTGTATTCCAAGGTCTTCTCAGAGAACACACGCTCTCTGATGCCTAAAAGATCTGAAGGAGCAACGTGAAGATCAAACTTACTTCATCAGTCATATCATTAAGTATCTCCTTCAACTTGCACATAAAACAACACAAATAAATTACCATAATTTAGTATTCAGACTTTACAAAGGCCAAGTGACACTGCTCAGCTCCTAGTTCTCTTCTGCCTATGCAGATACATACCAAAACCCTTTTAACAGTGAGATTTCTTTTTAATTGGTACTAATACCTTTTATGTTGAAAAGAAATTCTTTCAAAGCATTGAGTGGAATAAAAAGTAAGTACAGAAAAGTTAGAAGAACAAGTAAAATATATCTAAATTGTGATAGGAGAAATAAACAAAGGAATTTAAAGAGATTAGGACACCGCCTCTTGAGGGATGTACCTCTGCACTTTATAGAGCCTCCTCACTGCTTCTGAAGTTAGAAACAAAATCAACTACACCAACAGCCTAAATGGACAACTGGTCTTTTGGTTAAAACTTTTTGTGGGCACAGAGACTGGCCTACAGCATCAAACTTGTATCTCTTCTTCACTCTAATGTCAATTTCACAAACCTCAAAAAAGTGAGATGAAAAGAAATTAGTCTGACATATGAAAGTTGCACACAATTCTAATAAATACAGATTCATCTTTTCCTACTATCCCAGACTTACAGCTCTACAGTCATTCAGACCCGTTTCTGCTCTTTGATCTGTGTCAATTCTAAACTGACCTGAAAAGGGAAGAGTAGAACAGCACCTGAGAGGAGGGTGGTGAGGAGCACATCCACCACCTGCATAAAGAGGACTACTCACCTCCCACACACACAGGTGTGTGACCTCTCCAGTGAACTGAAAGAAAGCAGCACACCTACTTTCAAAGCAGAATCTGTTCATAACAAAAAGGTGTCAAGATTGGAACTGCAGGAAAGATTGAAAAATTCAGAAAGCTAAAAATCCTTTGTCTAGTCCCTATCACGCCATGTGTGGTTAAAATACTGTCCAGAAAGTGAAATTTTGCACAACAGAAAAATTAGAAACACTCTGATTTCAAGAGTCAAGTATCATCTCTGCTCTATGGGGTTCCCAAAAATCTTCAATCCAGCATCCTTTCCCAAAAGGTTTATCAACAGTTTCATCAAAACATGCTGTAGAAAACTTCTTTCCAATAAAATTCTGTTTTAAGTTGACTAAACAACTCTAGAAGTCTACTTAAAACAGTTCATTAACTGTCATTGGATTTTATCTTACTGATAGTTAATGACAGAGGTGGCATATATCTTACTATTCTTATAAATGTGAAGACCTGAGATTAGGAGATCTTTAAAATGGCTATCATTCTATCAAACACCAGAATCTCTTTTATTTCCCATTAATTGGAAAAGAAATTTTCAAACTATTTCAAAATGCTCAAAAAGTCAATTCTGACACAGTATGAGTAGCTGTAATTCTATGTAAAACATCAAGTCTACATTTTGTCTAAAAGAAGTCACCTTCGGCCTGATTCCTGTCGGTAGAGTCACTCACAGTTTCACAGTCAACAGGGTAGGCACAGAGTTTATTCAATGTCTTAAAGTGGTTCACATGGTTCTGTCTGCTAGTATAAAAAGAACCATAAATGTATACAGAAAATTTAATTCTTTATCCCTCATCCATTAAATGTCTCAAAGGACTCCCAGCCACCTCCTCACACATGTAAGTAAAAGGTGAAGAATAAAAAGCAAGGACTGATTTTATCTCAAGGTTATGAAAACATCATTAAACCATAAAACCACGCTGTCAAAAATTTATCTTGACATTCGAAAATGTCTCAGTGGAGTTAAAGCCTTACCATGTAATTAGCTGCAGATAATTCTGTTTAATACTGAGGATCAGAATTTTAAAACAGTCACAACCTTGATAAATGGCATGTTAAATAAACTGAAGCTTCCAAAAAGTGATCAGATAACAAAAATGAGAAAATTCAACTCCGGCTCAAAGGACAGTTGATACAAAAAGCAAATTGTCTAGTAAGGACAGGGCAACACCGTCAGAAAGAAAGGTATATAACCCTTCTGAAACACCTCCCCATCCAGTACAGCTGGTATTTTCCACAGGTCTTATGAAAACTAAAAATACTTTGGGGTGAAATTCTGCTCCCATGGAAAGAAATGGCAGAATTTTCTTTGATTTTCAATGGGCAGTTTCTACAAATGTGCACTCAGGGGGATTCTCTGCCTATTAAGCATCATAATCAAGTGAATAAAACTGTAATTAATTTTCACAAAGACAAGAGAAGTGGACAGCAGAGAAGGAAGACTGTTTAAAAGAGCTTCCGAGAAGCTCTTCTGACCTAAATCAGGTTGGAGATTTTCCAAGAACCATCTGGAACTTAGTCACCTCCCTGCAGGATAATTTTTCTCTTTTGTCTGGCAGTCTGTTTATTTTCCTTCTTGAGGATCCAGCATCAAACAGAATAAAAAATGACCTTTGATTGGATCTTTTTGTGGCATGCAATGAAAGAACTGATCCAAAAAAGTTTAATGTTCGAATAAGCACCTACTGAACTTGAAAGGAATGTTGGAAGTGGCTGGGAAAACAAGATTACATCTTGAAGTCATGTATCTGTAGTATTTCTTTATTCTATGACCACACAGTTGGAAGTCATCACAGCTGGTCTTCTTTAGAGTTATACTACAGAGAAGAGACTGCGAAAGTCTACCAGAGACTTTACAGTTCCAAAGTCTTAAATTCTACCTGATGAGAATAAGCATCCCTATTCAGCTTAAAAAAAAAAAAAAAATTGCATGGGCATCCAGCTTATCTTCCAAAGAACATTCCATGAGAACGGGAGAAAATGTCTGCTGCTACCTCACTAGGGATGGAGGCATACTAAATTAATATTTTAACACAATATCACACTTCATAACACACTTGTTTGACCACCAAATTGGGAAGGCTGTAAAATGCCACACGGAAAATCAGAGAGTGACAACAAGGTCTTACAAAAAGCTTGACAGTTGTGCTTGACTGAACTCTGAACGAGAGACTAATTTTACTCATGTAAAGTGCATGGCTGTTGACAGCTCTTTTCTCCCAACCACTCACCTGTCCAGTCAGATTCTCCCATCCCTTCTGCCAGTTCTTTTTAGTATAAATTATATCAAGTATGTGTACACATGACAGGTCTATGTCATTTGCTCTCCATTTTCCCAGGGCAGACTATCACACAGACTAAATAAAACTAGCAAAAGAAGGAAATGAGCCCTTCTTTAATGGACAAAAAAACTCCAGACCAAAGAATAACAACTTAAAAACTCAGTACTTTGCACTACATTCAGTACGGTGGGGAAAAATTCACAGTCAACATATGGAATACATCAAGTTAAAAATATCTTTGTGATATCAAAGCTATAGTGGGGCAAATGTTGTCATTAACAGGAGCATTCCCACTTCTCCAGTTAACAAGATATGGAGCTAGGAAGTCTTGGCGTTCACTCTGCCCTTGATGGCAAGGTACATCACCTTGGTAAAATACATGGGAGGGGAGAGGAGGTGCACATATGTGCGCATGCTTGTGCATGTGTGTACATAAAAAATTTAAAAGCCTTCTGTATTTTCCTCACCAGTGCTCCAGTGTGTTTAGTAATCATCACACTGTTTCTGTAAAGCCACCGTGGCCAGTCTCCATCTCAAGCTTATTATTACATAGAAGGCAACAACATTCTTACAAGCTGCAACTCAATTCAAACTGAGTAGGCAGTGATCATCTTCTGATAATCAGTTTTATCTCCAGCTGCACAAAGTCTCTACACCCAATAACACAACGTGCATGTTTCATGTGAAATGCATCTGACAAAGCTCAGGACAAACCAGCATGCCAACAAAGACAGTAAAACAGCTTGAGTGGAGACGAGTTAGTACACAAGGGGTTTTATCTATACAACATTTTGACTGGGTCTATTTCAGACTTTTCAGTAATTTTTCAGGTAAAATTACAACTTTACATCACAGCAGTCTACTCACCAATAAAAAAAAAAATCCAGCAAAATAATACAGTTGATTATATTGTTCCTACTCCTGTCCACAGCAAAAAAAGAAAGTTCCATAACTTTGCAAACAGATATTTTAAAAATGTTAAAAAAAATTAATTTATAGCATTTTTATGTCATTTCTCTCAAAGAAGCTCTTTCTTTTATTTATACCAGAAGAAAAAGAAATGTTATAGTTTGGCTTACTTCATAAGAATACACTTACCAAAACAACCAAAACATAAATAACTTAAGATAAATCTTACGGTAGAATTTATCAATCAATTAGGAATCAAAAAAATTAAATGGAGTTTAAGCTATGAGTACTCTTCATGTAAAATATTTCTGCTAGCATTGTTTGAGTTTACCTTCCTGACTTGAAAGTAATAAAATATCTACACCAAAAGCCAACAATATCTAGTTAGTAACACAATAAACATTTTACATACTGTGGAAACTAACTTTAAATACTTTACATGTAGTCTTTCAGAATAAATAATCCACAACACCTCTGGAAAAAGCAGGTCGTAGGATACAGTGCTATCACAAACATTAGCATACACTACTAAATGCCAAAATAGGATGGGAGTATATCTGCAAATACATTTCACTTTGCAGAAAAATTCTAGGCTGAAGAGTGATGTTATACGCTCTTTATTACTGTGAAAAAATTACTTAGGTTGATTGACTCAATTATATTTGAACTTCCTTGCTTTTTTTTCACCAACAGCTTTAACACGATAATTTAAAAAAAAGAAAAGAAAGAATATCCTCTGGGTACTGCTTTAATTCTGAAGTATTGCAATTATATAAAAGATATGATTAAATACTGACTGAATTAAAAAAATGGTTTGAATTCACTTTGTCATATATCACACTCTGAACATATTTACTGAACTCCCAGTCAGAAATAAATAGCAAACACGAGGAAAGGATAATTTATGAGTTGTCAAGCAACCAGATTTTAACACTTACTTTTGTGAAGATCTGAAAAAAGTCAATTGCAGGTGGCAGTTGAGACTCATCCTGGATCTCAGTTTTCAAATACAGTTGCAAAGTCTGTGCAAGGTGCCTGAGGCCATCTTTCATTTCTTCACTTAAACGTTCAGTGTCTTATGGGGAAAGGGAAAAAAAAGTAGACCATGTCATAAACAGAACATTTCACCAACATTTTGAAAATGTCCAATGGCAGCCATACAGTCTAGACATTTCCAGTCCCAGAGTTAATCTTGACAGAGGGCAATTTTGACAGAGGGCAGACATTTCTCATTTTTTGTGACAATTACCTATCAACACACAGTAGAGTTTATCAGGTTGCTACTGCCAAATCAAATGAACACGATGGCGAGTTAAAGATCAAAAGCCAATAGATAAAGCAGATGTGTAAGCAGACGCAAGACATTACATACAAAAATTAGGCATCTGGGTTTGTAACATTACCCACATTGGAAATATGCTTGGAACTTTATGCAGCAGTACATACTTTTATACTGTATAGATGTGTCAGTAACTTTATGCTAGCAGATGAAACAGAAACATATTTATGAACAAAAGGAGTTTCATACAGAGCCACTGGTAAACAATGAATATGAAAGAATAGGAAGTAAATATCACTTTATTATAAAGCACCACTATTCATGTTTTACAGATAGAAATCCTGAAGCAGATAGAATCACAGTGCCTGATCTTCTAATTAAGCGATTATGCATGCATCAGGTCTCTGATAACATGGAAAGTGAAACTGCTGCTGCCCTAGTAAGTTCACTGCCTGATTACCTGCTTCACATTTTCTTATTCCTATCAGTTAGTGCAAAATGGAGAATGTGCAGCTGAACATTCAAGAACCAGTCTATAACAAAAAGCAGAGATTTATTATGCACTATGAATCAGTTTTATCTCTGCAATTTTATTATAAACATCTCTAGCTGCCCACAGCACTACCTATGTGCAATTAACAGTGTGGATGTTTGCAGGTGATTTTGCGAGCATGAATGAATATAAATGTTAGAAATCCAGACATGTATGTTGTTCACAATGTACAGAAAATCTCTGCTATAGAAAAGTATACTATCTCTGAGAACTGTGTCTTCAAGAGAAGCAGCAAACTTTTAGGTGACTGAATCAAGTTTAAAAAATATAAAAGAAAAATCATAAACACACACTTGCATTTCTTATATAATATTCCTTTGAAACTAAAAATGCTTTTCTCCTTCAAATGTAATTATTCAAGACAACATGTGATTGACCTTAAACCAACTATAATACACTGCGAAATGTATTATAACAAAGAGAGGAAGGCATGGTTTGTTTCAGTACTGGCAAATAAAACAACCCTAGACTAAAGAAGAGAAATTATATAAGAAGCATGTTATAAATGGACACTGTAGCTTAGGACAGATGTGAACATGAATACCAAAACCAACTGGAACTTCAGGGAGAACTGATAGAGATGGGAGCAGAATGCAATCATCCACACTGGAATCTGTCCAGGACATCAGAGCTAATGATCCAGAAAAAAGTCCCATGGGAACCTTAATGGAAAATGATCAAGACCTCGTTTTCAAAGCACATAAGAAAACAAGGCCAAAAGCAAAATGAAATTAAATTTGTGGATGTTTTCATTTTTTTGTTTTTAAGAAACTTTTTTCAATTGTTTAAGAAACCTGGTGTGGGAGACAAAATGCAATAAAAGGCTGATGGAAAGTTTTCTAAATAAGGCGTGGGGATTTAATTATGCAACTTTGATACTTACACAAGTAAAGTATAAAATAGCAAAATATCTGCCCCATAGTACAGCACACAAACTATTTTCTGAGTACTGAGTCTTCGTAGGTAAAAACAAAGATGATTTCTGAATTACTGTAATGTACAGAGAGCCCAGAGAACTAAGGAAGGAAGGAATTGTCTAAAGATAAATGAGAACTAGCAAAAGTAACAATGCTCAGAGATATCCCTCCTACTTAATCTGAGTTTCAGGGTATATAAAGGAATTTCAAGGAACTATGGAGATTGGAAAAGAACTTTATAAAGGGCTGGATGCCTCCATATGCTTTGTGGGTTTTTCATGTATCACATATTTAAGCAGATAATTATTCAGTAAGTGTATAAAACTTTATATGCTTCTATTCAGTTTATATGTCTCCCACACTAAAAATCAAACAACAGTATAAAGTAATGTTGAAAAGTAACAGTGTAAAGCAAACTGAGACAGCATAGTGACAATAACAATTTTCAAATAAAATATTTTGGAATTCCGAGCGAGGGAAAAAAAACCAAAACCAAAAAAAGATGAAAGGAGTATCAGTTAGAATTCTGTCACATTTCTGATTAGTGTTGAAACATTATCTCTTCTATTACAAAGATGCTTCCTGAGAATGTTTTTGCTTCAGATTACAGCCTGAATTCATAGTTAATGTGATTCTCTTCAAAGAAATCTTTTCTCCTATATATTTAGGTCTCTAATAAAAATGCATTTCTGACTTTCGTATAGATTCCACTAAGCACAGAAAAAATAAAAAACTTCACCAACACCATTCATAAATTGTGCAGCAAATGGGGAAAGTGTTATGAAATAACAGGAGCTTTTGAAGCATACAGAGGCAGCAAAAAGCATCACAGCTACTTCAAGTTCTCACACCAACCCAAAACACTCGTGGATTATTTCAACTCCAAAACCATAGAGACCATCTATTCACTCTAACAAGGAAGCCAGGAAAACAACACAAGTAAAAACCTTTACATAAAATTATACATAGACCATTTGTACTGTAGCCTGTTAAGTATCAGCTTCAGTTAATGTGTTAATGTCCTAAACACTTGGTGCTGTGGTGTTAAGAAGATTCCACAGGAATTGTTATTAAAAGTCAGAGTAAATACAGATGAAAGACTAAATGTAGATCTCTCATTTGCCTTCTCCTAAACTAACTGGCTATGGACCAGTTGTTTCTGTATCAGTGAGAGGATGGTGATCCCATCAGTATCACAGGCCATACTACCATTTCCTTCAGAATGAGAATTTTAGCAGAAGCTTCTGGCCACTCTACAGACTTTTGTACCATTTATCCACTGCAGCTCAGGCCTGTTCAACACCAAGCTTCTCTCCAGACAACTTATCACGCTATTCCCCATGTATTCAGTCAAGCCAAGGAGAGCTGAGATCATCTCCTGAAGGGTACTGAGAAACCCCAGTTTGTATGATCAGTTACAAAAAAATCTTTGCCTACACTAGAGACAGCTGCTGTACAAGTGATCAGTATTTAACTTTTAAAGAGAGATTCTTCCCTCCAGTTCCTCCTGTGCCACTCTGCAATCAGCCATTGGTACAATAAAGACTTGTATCCCAGCAGTGTCACGAGGCATAAAAGTCCATAGTCTTCATCCCTTTAACTTAATTTGAAGCATCTGTTCTCCATAAATATTTGTTACATGATTTGAGAATATCCATTGCAGAAAAGCACTATGTTTTAAATAATTGAAATGTATTCCTTCTACCCATTTTAATCTGCTGCCTTATTAAGGTCTTTGTCCTTGCAGTTTGGGAGAAGGCAGCAGAATGTCAGGGTGTTCAGAAGTAAAATTAATACTATATATTGCATTTTCTACGTTTATGTGGGTTTTATTTCTAACTAACTATACCAATAGATCAAGTTGGTTTGTAGCCAAAACTCTCAACAATACTAAAAAACATTGAGGTAATGAAAATATTCACATTACTCTCCAGAAAATCCCTCTAAACAAGATGCAAAAATGAACCAAGGATGTATTTCTTCCTTTCTAAGTCTTCAAGTTGCCACAAAATATGGAAAAAATGTTTTCTATTTCAGTATTTTCTCTGCTGAGAGATTGTAATGAGCATCTTTTTCTACCCAAGCAGCTGAAACTTGTGAAGCCACAAAAGTAATAACTGTACAATTTCATCTTTTTTCTCTATTGAAAAGTCATGTAGAAGAAAAATACAAACATATCCCTTTTAAATTTAACTTTCCTTCCTATTTCTGGAAGTCATTTTGAAGCTTTATGCAATAGCACGTAAGTACTAAAAAAGTAAAACCTCAGTGTAAAAATATATGTATTTTTGTATATGTACGTAAAGATATTGACAATGTACATAGTATGGCAGACACTGGGTAAATTAAAAAATGAGCAGGCAAGATGCGCATTGTACAATGAGAAAATAAAAATATTAAAGCGAAACATCAGGTGAAAGTTTTGCTTGAAGACAACAGACATGTTTTTCCTTTTATCTTTGAAATAACTGTTCTTTCCCTCAAAGGTTTTTGTCTTTGATTCTGTTACTCTACAGAGCAAACCTTCAGAAGGCAAGCTGCAAGAAAATCAGATGGCCCTTTTGTAAAGCAGACCTTGGAAGTATTTCCTGAAATCTGGCTGGCAATTACTTACTCGACTGAAGATCGGAAAAAGAGTAGAGTCTCTCAGAAGGGCATACTGATTGTCTGAGCTGTAGAGAAAAACAGATAATTAACACTTACATAGCATGTTTTGTCTTGAAAACACTCCACAAGATTGATTATTCCATACGATAAACCGATAAGATAATTAGGTAAGGCCAACAGCATCAACGTAAATCCAGGACTTTGCATAAACTATCCTAAAAAACCTAAATTTTTTTGTTGCTATAACACTTTCTACCAATTTTAATTTTTTAACACTTTGGCAGCTTACCTTTAGTAACTTACTTTGGCCTTTCAGAGCATAATTGAAATCAGTTTATGAGGTTTGTAGCTTCGGAGTTCATGTGACTATAATTAATGCACAGTATTACGAGGTACATATTTGCCCTTTAAAAACTATCATGCACAAACCCTTCCCAACAATGTATAAAATAAATGTGAAATCATATTTCATCACCTCAGACCACAACAAATGCCCGCACTTTTATCCAACACAGACAGCGTCACAGCAGGTTCAGCAAAAAAATGAGCAAATCCCTTTTGATTTACAATCCCACATATTCATAAGCTGCTTAAACTAACAGAAAACATAGTCCATATAAAGTAATCAAACAATGGGAATGTCAAACACCCAGGACTTCCAAGGCAGTTTAGAAAAATATTAAAAAAGGTAATTGAGATTAAGAGAACCCAACATGGAAAGCATGGCATTATGCCCTCTAAAGAAAGGGCTAGCTACCAGTGCTTCTGTCCTCACCACTCATTCAAACAACATGGAATGAGGCTTCCATTAAGTTAATAGAAAAGCACCAATAACTTCAGTAGTATTAAAGGGAAAACAGTATCTCCCTATGTTTTCCTTCCAGGCAGGAATAAGCTCAGAATGCTACCACATAGGCATAAGAAAAGAAAGTCAATAAACATGTCCCTTGAGCTTAATTATGTCCATTTTGGTATCTCTTGATCCTTTCAGCATTTCTGCAAATTAATGAGTTAACTTGTAATGTAATTTGCAGTCCAATTTTTTTCAGCATTCTCAGTCACTTCAGCCTTGTAGCTTATAATTACATTAAAAATGTAGAGTGAGAAAACATTTATCAGAATCTGCTGCACTGAATCAATCTAAAAGAATGTCACTTACTAGTTTAAAAACAATCCTGCCAGCAAGTCTGACAGAGTCTGGAGGAAAATTGGGCTCGATGCTCTTAAGACACCTGCATTCCTGCTTGTGGTCCAGCCAAGCTTCTTTCTATCAGGATTTTTTTAAAAAGGAAGAAAAAGAAAATAAAGAGCATTTTATTTTACATAACCTGTATCCTATTTTTTTATATATACACACATATTTTATACACACAGTTATCTATAGTTACATATGCGCACAAACGCGCTCAAAGCAACGCGCACTGATTCTCGTTTGTTGTGGCATGAAGCAGCAACAGTATGTAGTTGCTTACTTCACAAGATTGGAGAGAACTAGAAAGGATGCTAACTAACACACATAAAACTCTAGGCACGTGTTCACTCAGCAGTCAAGACTGCAGAGGCCTTCAGACTCCATTCACTTCACTAAATGCAGCTGCTACAATGCAATGGTCAAGTTTTCAGTGCTGCAAAAACTCTCCCCAAACACCCCTGAGCTGATGAGGTGCCAATGCCCACAGCTGGGAGGACTGGTGGTGATATTTTTCACAGTTCAGACCAAGAGTGGTCGCTGAAACCAAAACAGAAGACGGAACCAAAAATATTTTAGTTGCATATATTACCCAAACCTGCAATTTTTGTTTTGTGGGCCACTTTGATTAGAATAGCAGAGAGAGACTAACACTTCCATAGCAGAGAAGAGTCAAGATGACAAGATAAAGGAAAGCTGCTATACATTGAATTATGTCTCTTTTTCTCTACCATTCATTGTTGCCCCAAGATTAGTGCAGAAGAGCAAAAAGAACAAGTTTTCAGCTAAAGAAACATGTTGGAAGAAACAATTTCTGATCACTTTTTACTCTTGTCTTCTGTCTCTACAAGCACAAAATTCTGTTTGTAATATACAAAAACTCCAAGTCCATCTCATTAACATACTACATATTTACACATCTTATTTGCATATTCACAGTTTATGTTTGCAGCCACACAGCTGTTTCAAATAGTTTTAAAAGCAAATTAAAAGAACAGGGCACAAGAAAAATCTGCTACAATGACAAGTACTCAGACCCAAGGGCTTCTGAAGGTGACATTTTCTCGCAAATACGCAGTAAGGGAAAAAAACATGAACTCAGAAAAACAGTTTCTGTGAGGTGAGTGCCACAGAGAAAATGATTGCCTAATGTTAAGTACGTGTTCAGCAATTTAAAAAAAAAGAGAAAATGGCAGAGCTTCATGTAAGGGCACATGAGATCTGGAGATGGTGACATGCAATTTACAAAGTTTCCAAAGGCAATCACACCATTTTTTCTTAAGCTGAATTTAAGTGAAGGAATTGTTTCAGGTTTCAGGAACTAGGTTTCAGTGCCAGTAGCATTTATGCTATTTAATTTAGGATATTTTTCCCCTGTGGCTTGCACATAATAAATAAACTGAACTTTTTATTTCTTTCAGATACATAGGAGATTTGTGATTTCATTTCTTTTACCCATAACTCTGCAAGGGAAAATATGACACCAAGAAGGCATTAATCCAAATACAGTTAGTGTCACATGCTGTCTGACAAATAAAAGTTAAGTATTTAGTGCTGAATAGAATTATCCTTGTCTAGAAAAAACAAAGTCATGTTTGTAAATATCCAGACATCATTCTGTGTAATATAGTTACATCGGCATTTTTATTCAACGTAAACTAAAAATGTTCCTAGGAGTAAGCCTTTATCTGTCAAATTTTTTCCTCTACATAAATGTTGCACAGAATTTTAAGCATGTTAGAGGTGACAACAAAATGATTAATAACTTACCCAACCAATAAAGCCCTAATGAGATGAAAATATGCTGCACCACATAGCATCATATGCCATGTTTCTTTGAGAGCATTCCCATGTGATAAGAATTGTTCAAACACATGCCTTCCATGAAACAGCACTTTGGCCAAAACTGATACCAAAACGGAATCACTCTGATTCCTCCGCAGAAGGAGCTGGAATGGGGACTGCCAGTCACTTATTCTCAGCTGGTCAGGGAGAGAGAGGAAAGCTCCAAATGCATTAAATATAATGAAATTCAACAATATTTTTTCTTACTACCAATACAACATGGATGCAAATTACAGGACAATGTGAGAACAAAGATTAGTGACTCTGGAGAGACCTAATTTTAAAGTCAGTCTCTAACAATACTTATTGGTTGGGTTTATGTTAGTCCCACATTTCTTCGTGGGAGGGTTTTCTTAATTCTGTGTATCCTGGCCTTCAGTCAAGGTTTTATATCCTATACCCAGCACAAGTATAAACACTGTAGTGCAGACACATGACTCTTCTCCTCCATGCCAGGGAAGGTCTTCCAATTTTGCAAAGATTTCTTTTTCCCCTGTAAATGAACACTAATAGAGGGAGGCAAAAAAAGGCAAGTGCACAGTGCAGGGCAATATAAAACTCTCCTCCTCCAGGCTTCACTACATTTAAGAACTTGGAAAGAATATCCTTCCGTTTATCTCCTCCCAAAGCATTGTCTCTCCTTCAACCTCAATGTGTCCCAAGTGCAAATCCTCAGGCTTTCCCCAAGTGAAAACAGTCAGTGCCCACACGGCTTCAGAGGTGGCGCGGCACGGAGATGGTGCACATTTACTGCTGGCAGATTGAGTCTGCCCGCTGAACCAGCCCCACACTAACTCCAAAGCCTCCCTGCACAGCCCAGGCGCAGGATCACCTCCTGCTGCCTCAGGTCATGGGCAAAGACCCCTCACAAACGCCTGCAATGTCTTGCATATTTTCAGCTGAGTGATTTTGCCAACGCGCACCCATTCTTTCACAGACATATGCTATTGCTGTCTCCCCACAGAGCCGGAATCTACAAAAGATCTTAAACCCATGCTGATGAAACAAAGGTTTCCCTTGTCTTCTATGCAAGGTCAAAAAAAATGAATGCTTCCTGCAGATTAATGTGCTAATAAAAAGCTGTTCAAGACCAGAGCTGATTACAAAAAAAAACCCCAAAAAAACCCAAAAAAAAGAACAAAAAAACCCCAAAAAACACCCCCAAAAAAATCAAAGGATATTTTTCCATTGGAAGGTTTTGATCTGTTAAAAGCAAATAATCTGTAATTTCCACAGGACTGTTTGAATTTTTACAGAATGTCTTTTTTTTAATTATGACATTTTACTTTCATTACATTATTTCAATAATGTCTGATAATGTCACATAAAAAAGGCAGGCAGCCCATGAAATTAGGCATCAACAAGTGGGAAAGGGGCTACAACAGGGGAATGTCAAATAGGGGCAAAAACCAATGAGTTCTGACTGAAAGAAAAAAAAAATTACAAGCAAAAAATCTATATGTACCTTATCTTGAAATTAGAATTCAGTTGAAGAAGGTCACTCTAAAGGATCCCTTGTGGTAAGTTCCAGTTCAATATTTCTAATATTTTTTAAAGTAAATTTAAGTGGTAAAAGTGCAAACAGCTTGCTTCAACTGGCCTGAAAAATAATGGGAATTTTTGACTCACTCATAATCTTCAATATAGACACTATGGAGATTTGTAAAAACTGGATATTCTGATTTGTATATAGGTTTTTTTAAGGACTCCTGGCTCTGCATACATATTTTCCCTTAAATGATAACTATTCTCTCTGCAATTCCCCAAAAAGAGAGACATTTCAAAAGACTATTTCTTCTCTTTAATGTTAGCCTGAAGATAGCTTTTTGTACCACTTGACATTTTAAAACAAATGAAGATGTTTACAAGATATTTGCAGCTTTAAAAATGGCTCTTTTTGGTACACTCTGAAATAGAAATCCCTTGCTGCATTTACATTGAAGTTTCTTCCACAAAATCCACCTTTATTCTAAACCCAGTACACCTACTGAGATTTTTTTTTTTAAGTCAGATTTTTGTATTAATTCTGATTTCATGTAATGCATTAATTACAAAACTCCAGAAAAATAACAGGTTTGAAGCCTAAGTGTTTCGAGTTGCAGTATCACACATCCAAAAATAATCAAATCATTCTGCAACCAAGTGTAAACTGCAAATTCAACTGCATAATTTGCATTTCAGTTATCTGTATTTCTAAAACTAAAATAGTCCTGTTTTGCCAATATTCACTTTTTAAAATGTGCAAACTGCAGTTTCATCAATACCCTGCTGTTTATTTGTTGACCAATTAGTTCAATTAGAAGTGCACATATTAACAAATTGCACTTAACCCACAGAAGCTAAGTAGGGCACAAAGCATTTGGTTTAGCTTCCCTAACAGCTGCTCTAAAACCAGAGCAGCACAATACTTTAGCTGGTTTATTAGAATAAATAGGAATCAGAGGACAGTTCTCAAGAGCAAAGAGATCTGGCTGGTCTGTTTTATCTGGATCATCTGTTTCAAGTCATCCATCCCAATGAATTCACTGCTTTGACTAAAAAATAACTTTTTTTCCCTGTTATTCTCTATCGCTACCTAATATCACAGGATATTACATATATTAATTCAATATTAATTTATTTGTATTAATAGTTCAAGAAATTATGTACCTGCAAACCCACAGCATGTTAAATGCAGATTACTTTTAGCAGCAGAAGCCTGTCTCACTGAAATCCATACCAGCAACTATGGATGGCTTCAAGCTGAGAAGCTCCCCAGAGCTTGAAGCACAAAGCAAAGATACTCAAGATGGCTTCAGGCTATCTCTTATGAATCCTTGAAGAATGTTTACACAGTTGTGCTTCTCAAAGAGGAAGCTCCAGTTCCTACCTCCACTGCCTCTACACCTAAGTTGGAACAGATTAATGCGTTACATCTTGCGGATTTGATCGTGCAGATCAGTGCCAGCACAGTCTCATTTCACATTAGAGACCTGCCAACAGAAGCTTTACCAATGACTCTCCTAGAAGATACTTGTTTTAAACTTCCCTTGCAAATACTCTGATCTTTTATAGTCTTTACGGCCATGTTTTCCTTATGATCTCCCACAATAAATCTACCTGTGGCATTATTATTGATGCTACAGTAAGCACCTAATGTACGTTGCACACATTTGCCATACGATGAATCAAAATGACATATCTTCCTCTTTTCCCTCTCCATATGTTTTAATCTCCAAAAGGAGGCATTTGTGGCATCTTGAGAACACTACAGCATATACTAAAGCAGAATTGTTTGTAGAAGCACGTGATATGTGACAAGATCAGCCCTGAGGAGAAACCCTTGGGGGTGTTGATTGACAAGAAGCCCAACATGACCCAGCAATGTGCACTCAGAGCCCAGAAAGCAACAGCACCCTGGGCTGCATCCAAAGCAACCTGGGCAGCAGGGCGAGGAGGGGATTCTGCCCCTCTGCTGTGCTCTGGTGAGACCTCACAGAACACTGCATCCAGCTCTGGGGCCCCCAGCACAAGAAGAACATGGGGCCTGTTGGGGCGAGTCCAGAGGAGGGACACAAAGATGACCAGAGAGCTGGAGCACCTCTCCTATGGAGACAGCCTGAGAGACCTTGCAGCAGCCTTCCAGGACCTTAAGGGGTCCTACAAAAGAGCTGGTGAGGGACAGTTTACAAGGGCATGTAGTGATAGGACAAGGGAGAATGGCTTCAAACTGAGAGTATACTTAGCTTAGACATTAGGAAGAACTTCTTTACTGTGAGGGTAGTGAGGCACTGGAACAGGCTGCCCAGAGAAGCTGTGGATGCCCCTTCCCTGGAAGTGTTCAGTGCCAGGTTGAATGGGGCTTTGAGCAACCTGGTCCAGTGGAAGGTGTGTCCACCCATGGAACTAGATGATCTCTAAGGTCCCTTCCAACCCAAACCATTCTATGATGCTTTCATTCCATGATCACTGTAATGTCAAAGACTTAACTTTAAAAGTTAAATTCATTTCCATTTTATACACTATCACTACTAATCTGTTTTGACCAGTTTCTTTTCTTCATTTTTCTCTATTTAGGAAAAGAAAAATAAAAAAAACAACCACCCCCATCCCAAAAAAACAACCACTACCAACCCTCACACTCCCCCCCAAAAAAGAAATCATAATGCAAAACTATGAGGAACCATTTAAAACTTCAAGTGTTCTATAAGGCACTCTTCAAGGTTCAAACCTCAGATGCCTGCTTCTCTGCTCTATTCGGCCCAGTCATTTATGCCTTGCATGTTTTTTATACCTTACAAAGTCCTGCCAATTGCTGCATACATGCCTAAGTGACAAAACAAGTCAAATATAAAAGTTAAGATTTTAGGCCTGAACACCTTTGAGAACTATCTCACAGGATAGAATCACAGGATGAGTCAGGTTGAGTGGATCTATGGAAATCTCTAGTTGCAAAGCAGGGTCAGCTCTGGGGTTAGACCCAGCTCAGAGCTTTATCCAGTTGGGTCTCTGAACCCTCAAACACACAGATCACACAAACACCCTGGCCAGCCCATTCCACCTCTTGGCTGTCAAGAGCTTTTCCTTGTATCCCACATGAACCTCTGGTCTTTCAGCTTAAGCCTGTTGTTCCTTGTCCTCCTGCCATGCACCACTTTGAAAATCTCCTCAGAGATGCAGTTTTCCTTAAGGCCTTCTCTTCTCAACACATTCTTGACCCTTATTTCCTCTTAAAAAGCTGGAATATAGAATTTACCATTATAAAAAGTACGCTTGAAATACAAATACTTTTACTGCAAAATTGACTTAGAGCTTTCAGTCTACTGACAAGGAAGCTTAAGAATTATTCCTCCCCATCTCACCAAGCAGTCAAACACCACATTTTTCAACTTTGCTTTGTCTTTTGTACTGATCACAATCTTACATTTGTAGCTATAAAAATACTCAAAGTTACCCACCCTGTCCAAAACTACAAATAAATTGCAGTATGGAGGTATGACAACATGCAAAATGCATGGAGATCCTGTTAAAAAAGTATTCAAATACCTATTTTCTTAAACCCTTTATAGCTGTTATTTTTCATCTTACCTGACAAGATCTACCACAGTATTTAGCAACCTTGCACTGAGAGCACCTGTGCAGATTTTCATTCCTGTTTAAGAAAAAAAAATAAAAAAGGGTTATAAATACAAATGGAGTTCTGTATTTATCCTTCTTACCTAACAATTTCCAAATATTCCAATTAAAAAAAATACCTTAAAACCAAGAATAGTCTAGAATGCACTGTAATGCAAGAAGAAATTGTACATAGTTATGTTCAAAGGTATAGTCACAACCCCTTATTTGTGTCACTCAGCACCTCTGGGGCCACTTTGGATCAACAGGAAAGTTATCAAATGTGCTTTTGTCATGCAGCTGTAGCTCTGAGGAGTTTGATTTGTAGATAACATCATAATTAGAGCTGTGCAATACAGCTAGCTAATCTATTTACTATCTTAAGCTATTACTATTGTCTTAAGCAAGCGTGACTATCTGTCTCAAATAAGACCTTGCTGTGAACCTGCAGGTGTGACATCAAATTTTATCTTTATAACAGAGTCCAAAGTTGACATGTCAGCAAAAATTTATATTCTAAGAAAACACTTCTGATCAGTGGACAATGAGAACAAAATAAAAATCCAATGAAAACTAGAAGGAGAACTCAGACCTCTACATCACAATCTAAAGGTTAAAAGCACCTCTTGACTGTAGTACTGTTTTCTGATACTGTCTTAATTTAGTTATATGACTTAAGAAAACGTCACTGAAGTTCTGTACATTTTTAGACAGTAAGTAAGCATTAAATGGGAAAGCACACACAGAGCAAATCTTGCACCTCAAATATATAAGTAAAGATATTTACTTCAGGTGAGTAGAAATGAGGCAGATTTTGAGGCTTCCCTTCCCTCTTATTTTCCTGTAGAAGATACTGAACATGATACGTTGTTCTGGTAACGCTGCAAAGTGTTCACTTCCATTTCTCAACATGCAAGCTGCTTATGTGAGTTTTGGTCATTCATTAGGCCAGGAAAACAGTATAATTTTTTTGTTGTTAAAACTGAAGGCAGGTGATTTACATTACAGACACAACAATTATCTGGGCTCTGTGGACTGCACACAACCCTTACTACTTCCCCTCAGACTTCCTCCTGGCCACCCCTCTGACCTTAGTGAAGCACAGGCACCTCACTGGGTGCCACTATTCCCTTGTGAGCTGCACACGGCTGAACGCGGCTCACACCCAACAAGCTGTCACCAGGAGTTATTCCTCAGAACCCCCTTCTCTGTCCTTCTACAAGGCAAGGAAAGGTGTCAGTCATGCCACTGTACTCCTCCAAAGGTAATTTTAGTAATGGTATCTTTGTGTTGCGATAGTGTTTTACATTTAGCTGCCTCAAATCTTATTATATAGATTAATTCAGCTTTCCAATTTAACTGAGAGATAACGAGGTGTCTGAACCAGCCCATTTCAAACTGAAGGGGCAAGTTTAAATGATCAGATGAAGGGCTTTACTTTGCAAGATCCCTGGTGTCTGCACATCAGTACCAGGCGTGCTCTTTTTGCTTGCACTCCCGATTGATGCAATTAAAAGATGTAATTTGCTGTCTCTGCTGTCACCAAAAGAAAACTCCTCTGCTGTGGTCAGCAGTCTAGAGGCTGCATACCATATAGTCAGATTCCCAGACCAGCTGCTTTACAATGTGACCTGTATTTCTTCTTTTACTTACACCACTCAGTTGTTCCCAAATTTTAACTTCTGTAGGTGACTTCAAAAAGGTAGAACAATATCGATACAAAGGCCACATGCAAACCAGACAGAACCAACATGCCCATAAACTTCAATCTAGAACTTCTGGATAAACAACCTAGCCCACTTATTTCAGCTGTGACACCAAAACTGAAAAGTAGGGGCACAGCATCAGAAATACCATGGAGAATCCTCTAGCACAAACCAACCTCTCCCTTCCCTCAAGTTGCACAAGTGGGAAAGGTATTTTGCTGATATATCAAAGTTTACTATTATTGAATTATTAAAAGTAAGAGCTGATGCATTATCTTAGGACTCACAGGCATTTGGTGAGTTTAGACAGCTGCATTGGTCAAAGATTGAGAAGAGCATTATGAACAGATCATTACAATCAAGTAAAAATATTTTCATTTGTACTGCATAAAAATCCCTATTTTGTCACACAATATTTTGTAGGCATTCATACTAACTACCAGGAAAAAACTAATTTATAAACATTTCAGATATAAGTACATGTTTTCCTACAGCATCCTTTATCTTCCCGCCTGAAAAGCCAGCCTTGGAGACAGAAAAAACTAGCAACTGTTGGATTTCTATAAACAGAATCTAAAACCTTGTGCATGCACAATAGGTTTTTGATTTTAAGGTGCAATGCCTGAGGATGATTCAGAGTTAGAAACAAGTGTGAAATCTTCATTTTGCCAGCTGGGGAGAGCTGCTTCATCTTCAAGGTTGAGCAATGACACAACCACATTCTGATAGAGGAGGATATATTTCTCAATTTAGATGAGAAGCTCACGTCAGAGTAACCTAGAACAACAAAAGACAGCCAAACAGGTAAAACTTGTGTTTGCTCTTCAGCTCCCCATATGCACAGCTACAGCCCTCGAGATGGTCACTCTGCAGCGTGTCCCTGTTGCCTTTAATAAGTCTGTTTTACCTGGTTCTACAGAGTCACAGAGAGGTTACTAAAGACTTTTTGGCCACTCTGTCTCTAGATACCTCCTTTGTATTCAATATTCTACACTCTCGCCAGCAGCCTCTGTGAAACTTCTCTTTATTGTTACACAGTATTAGCTGAATGTCTAAGTGCTCACCCTACTAGAGAATGACTGAGCAAAAACATTTTGAAGGCAGACTTTGTTTGTTCTACATGTTATTCATCAAAAGACAATAATGAGTTCAGAGCCTGATAATGGAGCAAGTGCAATTTTAGCCCCAAACACCCTGAAGTACCACATAGTCCCAGCAGCAACAGGTAAGATGCCGATTTCCAAAGCAGACTAATTAAAACTTTTTGGAACCTGAATTTAAATGAATGAATACCCACAACAATCAGAGAAGTCTTTCCTACAGTTTTCACATTCTTCCATGAGAAGGCTAGATCCAATAGCTTTACTACACTGCAAGCATCCTTTGCCTTGGTAGACCTCTTGGTAATTTTCCAAGAGATGCCAGGATTTACTGGAATCATTAGTGTCAAGTCACCAACACATATTCGATCTTTCTTTTGTAACACAACTAGTAGAGGTGTCACCACACAGCACCAAACTCCCTCAGCATCCAGGGAAGCTTCAATACTTTACAGGGCTATTTCCTTTGTATCCTTTGTGCCTAAGGGTTAACGCTGTAGTGACAAACACATACACACACACATTCCTGGTGCCATTTAATGAATGAATTATCCATTCATCTTTGATGTTTCTTTGAACGACGAGTAGATGTAGAATGCCTGTCAGAGAGCTGAATAGTAAAGCTGCTAATGAAGTCATTGCTTTCTCTTCCAATTCTTCTTCCCCCTCCTGGACTAAAAAAATTCCCTTATAACATCTCTGTATCTTGCTACATGGCATACTAAGTGTAACACAGCATTATCTAAAACACTAACTCTTAAATCCCTTATATTCAGATTCATGTACTCATATATAGAGGACTTGTGTATTTTAGAACATTTTAAGAAGTAAGGCAATTTCCCTGGTTTATTTCTGTCCTTCTCAATGTTTTATTGATGTCATAGGCTTTATTAAAGGAATTTTAAAGTCACTGTGAGATACTCTCATGCATTTTTTATTACCTGTAATGTTCACCTGGAGATAGTATCAAGTTCCTTACAAGGTACCTACTGTATCTCACCTAATGTGACTAATTTCATGGATGAGAAAATGCACAAAATTTGATCTAATGGACTCAGTAATACTTTAGTCTCTAAAAAAGTTTCCGCTACAACAAAAAAGGAAAGATGCAGTAATCAAAAATAAATTATTAATTTTCCAACACAGTGTAAACAAGATTTTGCAAATGACCACAACTCCTTATAAAACAAGCACGAGTGAGCATCTTAGCCTGTACTAAAAAAAACAGCTAAAACCAAAAACAACAACAAAAATCAAAACCAAAACCCACATGAGTAAAGTAGGCAGGGGTTGTCAGCTGACCTCTAGCATGGTATTACAGTCAGGTTAAGAATCTTTCCTCTGAGGAATTTGGTTATTGCTAAATCTTTTCATCATTATAGTTTACAAACACCATTCATAGAATTAGCTCTCCCAATGTGTACTGAGAAGGCAAAAAACCAACCCAAAATGTAGAGGAGGGCAGAGGAATTTCCAAGAGATTGATATGGACAGGAAACAAAAGAAAACCTATGAGACAGGTAAAAAACTAGTAAGACAGTTCGACTGGAATTGCCCCAGTGGGCACACCCTCCCCAGCAAGTTTTTTTTCTTTTGTTTTTTAGCACGTTTAAAATCTTATGAAGAAGGTGAAGAGATTGGCAAGGGTTTGCCTGGACTCTCAGGTCCTATCAGAGCCACACCTGCACAATCATAACTTTAAAAATACGTGCCCTTTTAAAAACATCACATAATACTTCTGCTTGCCAGGAAATGGCCTAATACAATTTCAAATACCACAACAAAAGTCAACCAAATACAATTAGACAACTTAATTTATAATGGAAATGTATCTACACTCCTCTGCTGATTGCAGGCACTTGACTTTCAGCCCTACTCACAAGATAAGTGTCAGATATAACAGAACATTTGATTACCAGACGGCATTCAATGTGCCTTTCTATATAGTTTATTCACACTTCTGCTTCTGCCACATCTTGCAGGAAAACAGGACTATCTCACACTATCTCCTACTGCATTTTAGTTGTTTGTATTGTTTTTCAGTTAATAATCCTGCCCTGTATACATGAATGAAAAGAGCAGCTCTTTCCAATGCGTGTCAAGTTGAACCAATTTCCTGAACAAATTCTTAGACCTTTACAATTCAGTCAAACCTGTCAAGTGCATAAAGTCTACTTGGATTTTCTCAAGCAAGTGCATTTCAGACCCGTCACAAAGTGAAAGCAATCAATACCTACAATAAGCAAACAAGACATTCATCATTTTAACGAATATGCCTCTGTCTTCTAATAATAAAAATAAAGTTGTGAACAGCAAACAGCCACCTTTTATTTGGTAGATTTGAGAACACAGGGGTTATGTTAAATGCAGCTACAGCTTTCTCTCCACACCTCCCTCCCAATAATGAGGCGTAGCAACACAGTTGGTCCCCAGCTGTTACCCCGCTGCTGACCCACACGGGCACCAGACACTGTGGGGAAGATGGCTCTGGGGACAAGGATGAACAGTGCTGAGGGCCAGGCAGCACAGCCCGGGGGCATACGCGCCTCAACATCCCAAATCCAAGCCCTTGGCAAGCAACAACTCTGCAGCCAGCGAGCCATGCCCACAGCTGGGGTTCCGAGCCCCTCTGGTGCCCTGGGTGCCGACTTGGGACAGCTTGGCAGGTTCATGGCTTCCCCTTCTCCCTTGCCAGGACCCTGGGCCTGCTGTGTGGTCTCGGATGAGCTGGCAGAGGAGAAGACATCTTCCATAAGGCCCATGGCCCACAGCCTCTGAAATAAGGCTGCCAGGCTTTTCTGCCCTAAGGTTATTCTGTACCCTGCTCTCAGGCCTCACATTGGATCTGGGCAAGCAAGAGTACACCAGGTAAGAAGCCTTTGAATTCCATGTTCCTAAAAGTAAAAAAGTCTCACATATTCTCCACTTGCATGCTTCATTGTATTACGGATATGAATTAGTATTTTTTAACCTAAGAGCAGTACTGGGAAGTACCTTTCTGGGAGGTAGAATTAGAGTCAAAAGATAGCAACTACAGCTAACCATCAATGATCAGATAAGATCAAGTGAGAACTAAGACCTTTTATATAAGGAAAACACACCTACTTTATTTCCAAACAAAATGATCATCTACTTCATACCTGAACATTCTACAGAAGTGGTACTGCATTGTCCAGGTTAAAAAAAAAAAAA
>VXBT01000168.1:89943-144782 GCA_013400235.1 Oriolus oriolus | reverse complement strand
AAAAAAAAAAAAAAAAAAGAGGGAACACATGAACAACCAAAGCACCTACCCTGTGATAAAAGGTTAGTTAAGACAATTTGCACTCTAAAGGACACCACTAACAGAAACAAAAATTCGGCACTCAGGATGACTCCCCGTAACTTAAATCTTGACCTCTGAAGTCTTACTAGTAACCCTGAATGCCCATTTGCATGTTATTTTCCTTAATTCTTGTTCTACCCAGACATGTACTTAACACCCTGAAACATTTCTGCATGCGTTCTACAAGGAAAAATTAGAATTCAAATGGATGAGGAGAAAGATGATCCTTCTGCTTAGAATGGGTGTCAGTTCTGTTCAGGTCTTACAAATATTTTTTACCCATGTACTATCTGTATTTGGTTTTAAAATATACACTCAACAGATGTATGGGTCATAGGACTTCAGCTGACAAGCTTCTGCATCTTATTTTTTCTCTTGTTTTGTGTGTTAAGTACATCTCCCATCATTTTCTGCATCTTACTTTTTCTTCTGAAGAATACCTGGTCTGCAAATTGTGAAAAACATATCCTAAGTAAAAGTTGTAAGGGTCTACAGTCATTTCTTCGTTGCCTTCGTATGCCTTCGTATAACCTTTTCTGACAATTTAAATTGGAATTTTAGCTTTTTCTTCTTTTGGAGTTTGCAGGAGCCAAAGTCAAGGCTGGAGAAAAACAATAAAAAGACATCCAAATACTACTTCCATGTAGAAACTGTTCTTTGTATTCACACAGTGATTGAAGTATTGCCAAATTTGGATAAGAAAATGTTTATTTTTCAAAACTTCTTTGCACTAGTTTGAAAAAGATTGATTTTTTTTTTTAAACAGTACTCAGAATGGTGAGAGATCCTTTACTGAAACTGAAAAGTTATCTAGAGCCACAAAGAGAGGATGCTCCCATGGTTAAACTGACAAAAATAAAAAAACACATTGATTTTTGTAAATTGGGACACTAGAAGTGTAGTATTTATTCTGATACAACCAAGAACAGAATTATACCCCTCTCCACTAAGCTGGCAAATGATGCAAAGCTTTGCATGCAGTGCTTTCCAATAAAATTAGTGAAGGAATTTATAAGAGGAAATACCAAAAAATACGGCCCTCAAATAGGCATGAAATTTAAACTTACCTTTGAATTCTACTTCTTCATTCAACATTTACCTCTCATCCTAACCTACACAAGAAAATACAAGAAAGTCTCTCTACTGAAACCCAAAAGATTTACCTTAGAAGGAATTTCAGTAGTACAAGGCCCTTTAACTTGTTCAGGAGAAGCACTCAGCACATCCCAAAATAGTGGTTTTTTGTTCTAGAAGACAGACTGGCTTTGGAATAAAATACCTTTTACATTTATGTAAGTACACACAGGGTATATGTACATACACACACCTTATCAACGTGCACAATGAACAAAAACACCATCACCACTGAAATCAGTGGTTGTGTGAAAACACTGCAATTTTCCCCTGAGCAACACTCACAGCTGTCTTCCACTGAGAGCACTGAAACAGACTCATTGCAGAAGTTGGCTCCAAGAGCATCAGGTAACTACTACAAACTGTCTCTGGCATCTCCTTGCCCTGCAAAGCTACTTCGACACAACTGCCTTCAAATCAAGGCCATCTCCAGGGTTTCCCTGCAGTGGGCACGCCAATACGCCTCCAGCAATTCCAGGCTTAAACAGATTATTTTCAGTCACACAGCACATTCATTCCACCTTTGGATTTCAATCAAAGAAGAAAGCCAAATACTGTCGAAGACTAAGATTGTATTTCAAAATATGAAAAGGTCATATCTATAACTCAGAAACCTGGAGAAGAAAAGCTACATGCAATATTTTTAAATGCTCATTTCTGGAACATGTGGTTAAAATCCAATGAAGCCAAGTATAATAAAACATCCCATCTTTCACTTTTCCCTGTAAAAATGATTAATTTGTTCATTAATCTGCTGTATATCTAAGTAGTTTTTTCTTCAAGCCATAGGTCAATGTTCCACCAAAACAAAGCTGTTACCCTAAAATATCATACTGATGTAAATATTTACATCCTGCTAGTATTACCTCCGGGTTCATATGGAAGTATCATTTTCAATGAAATACAAACCCCTTTGACCCTCTCAGAGAAGAATATATCTTCATGAGCTTTTTTCTTTCTTAGCTTGTTTCCTTTCTTGACCACATTTATATTCTTAGCATAAACATTTTTTAGAGGTCCTGCAATGCCTATTTACTTGCTTTTCTTTTTCCAAATGTGAACGTCTACGCCCAAAAGTCCTTTCATTCCCTATGGAACACATTTTGAAAGTGATGAACAAAAAAATAAAATATTTCAGGCAAAAAACTTTGACAGACAAAGTAATACAGATAGGCTCAAAATAAATTCCAGTGCTTTTTGCCCTATAGATTTAGAACTGGGAAAGGATATACATCAAGTGAACTCTTCATTTTCTACCTGTTTAGCCTTTATGGTCAGATCACACCCAAGTTAAGATTCAAATGCAGGTAACTGGAACAGAATAGTCAGTTCTGCTTACTTACAAGCTGCAAAACCTACAAAGACAGAAAACAGGAGTAAAACTCAGGAAAAATCTCCTTCTATCAAACAGAAGAAAGGGCAGATAAACAGCTTGTTTCCCTCTGCTCAGGTGCAATTTGATATCGTGAGGTCTCGCAAGACATCTGAAGTGGTCTTGTCACGAACTCATAAAATCCCACTGAAAACTTTTGCATTAGAAGAACGTGAAAATGTTCTTGACATCTGTAATTCTGCTTCCCACTTCGATCGAGCCCTCCGCAGAAGGACGGTTTTCTGCTGTACCTGTTTCTCTTGGGATGCACTTTAAACGCATGTAAGTTTCCTTCAGACAAAAGCATTTCTGATATCGAGTCCATCTTCACCTCTCAGAAATGCAGACTATTCCTGAGAGTCCCACTGCTGGATCTCCAAAACTATTCTGCACAACTATGAGACACTGGGGGAACTTGAAGAAAGATCACTTTTAGCAAATCTACAAACACCTGTAATAAATTCACAAATAGTTGCCTAACCAGTTCTCTCTCAATCTAGTTGGATGGACAGTCTTTTAAATTACCATTAACTGACACATTCCATCACATTTTTCTTCAAATCTCCTGTATTTTATCAGTTCTTTTCCTGTCACTTCATTATCTCCAGCTTTGCAGGCATTGTGGTTAGCTTGTCACTGTTTATATTTTTTCTCTGATTTACTCTATTTCAACACCTTTGCCATTTCAGAATCTCTTTCTCCTTTTCTAGATTACAAAGGCATTGTCTTTTATCTCCAAGAAGTCTTATTTTTTTCCCCACCAGGCCCAAATCATTTTTCACTTCACACTCCTTCCACCAGTTTTCATTTCACATCAGAGTGGCACTTCCAAGCACTGATCTGAAAACATTTTACGAAGTTTCTTCCTATCAAGTGCTTAAATAAAATCTCTTATGTCACATCTCTCACTTCTTTCTCCAACAGATTCTGGATGTCAATTCAGAAGGGATGTCTTCCCATCTGTGTGCCTCCTTTACATGTCAGTGAAAGGTGGATTCCATGGGTCCCACACTAAAGCCTTAATTTTGGAAATGTTCACCAATAAGAATGAAGGTATTTTGTATTAGCATAGGAACAGCAATGCTACATAGAAATTATTCAGCAAATGCACAACATATATATACACACACACACACATGTTTACTATCGACTCCTATAAGGCAGTTAAAACAGATTGCTATTTTCATAGAGCTGCATTGCACCATTACTGATAGAAAGCAAGACCTTCAAGCAGGACTACACATATAATAGCTAGAACTTAAAGGTAAGCTTTACAACTGCCCTAAAGTCCATTTATGATGCCACATTGCCTGGAAGAAATCTTACTATTAAAAAATGTACTCACTAAACTTTTTGCATCTCATAGCATAAAGTCCTTAAAGACTCACTGGAGCCTCATCTGGTTCTCAAGGTGTTTCTAAGGTTCTCCTGTGCTTCAATTAACCTGTTTGTACTGAAACTCCTGCAAACGCCCCCAAACTCAGCTGAGCCACTGCGGGTGCAGTGTTTGCAGCAAAGCCCAGGCAGTGCCCAGGGCTGCCCAAAAGGCACCTGACAGAGCCGAGACCATGCCCCACACAGCTGGCAGGGCACCACCACCCAACAGCGGGAAGCAAATGAGGTACAGGAGCTAATTGGCAATCCCAGCACAGTGTGTGCAGTGGGGACACAAGTTGTCTTCAAGGCCTCTGCCAAGTATGCCACTCTAACAGGCAGAGGAATACCAAGGTTGAAGCGTGTGCTGATATTAATTCACCTTTTGTTTGCTTCCTCCCCTGCTTCAGTGGTGTCAATGCCCCTACAGTTGCAGGACGAGGTGCTGAACCCATTTTGCACTCAATATTCTGAGTTTGAAAGAGTCACAGACATGATGAAACTGGCCAAGCTGCTGAGACTACTGATCTCAGAAAGCCTCTGGAGGGCTGGAGCCTTCCCAGTCCAAAATAAACAGACAAGGGAAGTCATAAATCTATTCCACATAATCTAATATTTACTCTCTGTACTCTGCTGACACCTGACGGCTAAAAGCGTAATAGATACTTCTTCAGTTTCAAAGAGCAGTTACCCAAGTTTCCCTTTTCTCTTTTTTCAGTAGAGAAGCAAAAAAATTGTCAAAAGAAATGCCTCTAACTATAGTGACATCCATATGTTTTCAGAAAAAAAAAAGTAATTGTAATTCAACAGCTGTGAGCAGTAGTGTTAATTTGCCTAAGTCTACTTCCCACCCATTCTACATAATCTTTCAGTACGCAAAACCTATACATTCTTCAAAGTTTTAAAATTTGCCCATTTCCAGGAAAAAGGTCTTTTTAAAGAAACTGGCCCATTTCCAAAATGTATTTTAGAGCCCCACGTCATCACTAGCTTCAGTACAATTTTTCCTGCCAAAGAATTAACAGTTTGACCGGGAAGGCATCAAACCCCAGGAGCAATCCTGAAAATTTCCATCTCACTAACTGATGTACTTGAAAGTATGCACATGCTCAGGCATGCCTGTGAATGGCAGCCCTCTCTCACAAACTGGTTCTGTAATTGTATTGCTACTTTTCTAACTACAGTCAATACCTTCGCAAAAGAGACCTACTTAAACTAAGGAAGTGTCAAAATAATTTAGTGTCTCCCAGAAACCATTTTTGAGAGGAAGCACAGATTAACACTTGCAAAAAAGTTTTAATAAATTCTTATGGAACTGTAGAAACGAAGATAAAACTTGAACTACTTTTGTTCCATCTAAAATTTTTAATAAAAATTCCCACATATTTTTGAAGTGAAAGCTTCTCTGTTTCTAGCTCATTCTATCAGGCAAAAATAATGATGTTGTATCAACATGAGAAATAACCAAGTGCTTTTTAAAAATCTGAAGCTATTACTTTAATATAAAAACCTATTTCTTAATTAAGTCATGGGAATTTCAATATACAGCATTGCTTCTCCACATTTAGCTACTGGTTCTCATGTTTCTCTTACAGCATTCCATAGCAAATGTTAAAAGAAGAGGAGCTGCCAAGCCATAATAGCTCATAAGACAAGAGATTGCCATTTACCTTCCTGCTGATTTGTCCCAATGACAATATATCAGTGCACACATTTCCATTTCAAAAATTGCCACTGCTATTGAAGAAGCTTCAAATAGGCATAGATACAGCAAGGAGGTTTTAACTAATAAGGAAAATCACAAATTGATATGGATTGGCCATGGATTTTGCATAATTATCTAGTTAAAATTGGGTTTTATGTTCCAGAAGGTACTACTTTTACATCATTATAAGTCTTCAGTTAAATTTCATTTTCTCCATGGCCAAGAAATATGAGCCTTTAATCATTATACCATAGCTTTAGGAATGGGTCATGAGTGAAATCAGATTATTTGTTTCAGTTCAACAACCATGGAATGAGACTCTGTAGAGCGCAGTACAAGAAAATGAGAAATATGTTATTCCTTATTTGCAAAGGAATAAAGTGAAGGTTTATTGTGATAGGCAATTGCTGGGAGAGAGCTGGAGATTTTGTTAATGTATGTCAGTGCTGATACGGCTTATAGGTATCAGTAAAAGTTAAATAATCAAAAGCAATGCTCTGCTTTGCAGAATAAAAGAAAGGCCTGCAGTACATGTTGGAGAAAAATGAGCATCTGGTAATTTCTAAAGTTAACCATGCCTCAAATCAATGAGCTGGAAAAGCTTGTGGAAGAAATGATCCATCGCAACCACACTTTTATAAAAATGTCACTTTCATCAAGATTGCAAAATAAAAAGTTTTTTAAGTGCATGCATATACATGAATATATTTTTATCTATACATATACTACCTCTACTGGCATTTTATTCCTATTCTGACTTTTTCATCTCATATTTGTTATTTCCTCCTGTATCTCCTGGATATGTTACAGTCTAACTCATCATCTTTTCTGAACATTAACCACCACTGCTGCAGTAATACAGTGAAACTCAGAAGAGGTTCCTCACCACCTTGGGCACCTGCCCCCTTCAACAGCTCTGTTGGTACACACAAGTGACTTGTGCACATTAGAAAGGCTGGTACAGTATCAGAGGTATCTATATAAACCCCATATTTAGCTTATTTTACTGCTTGAATTCTGGTCTCCAGTCAGACTTTACATCCAAATTGGTTACTTTGTCATTATAAATGCAGGGAGAGCCAGATGTTCTTCTCCTATGCATGCTTCACTCAAACACACTGCAGCATGCCAAAAGCTTTAAGTAGCTTATGTTCAGTCCCCACTGTTGTTACATGACTGCAACAGGTACTTAAGTTAAAAGTGATTTGAGTATTTCTTATGAAAGCATCAATATGTGTTAGTTGTACACGAGAGATGCAGAGAAAATGTTCTTCCACAGGACAGGTGCAAGACCAAGCAGCTTGCAAACTGAGGGGAAAACACCCAACCCCTGTCACTCTGGTTCCTTAGGCTGTGCAGGAAATACGCCCTCGAGAAGGTAATTTTTTAATGTCTGACCAAGAAAAGCAAAGTTGAATTGTCAGCATAAACAGGAGATGCAGGTGTAGTTTTGGGTTATGGGATTTTCGGTTTGCTTCATTTTAATCAAGACACTAGCTGTTAATAACTGGGGGTATTTCTCAGCTAGCAAGCGGATTAAAGCCTCTGATTAATTTCACATAGATTATTAAAACAGCTAAAAGAACCCAAATTACACCTACAATTTTAGTTGAATATAAGAATTCCACATGTAATTATTTGATTTCTCCTTTTGGTGGAGTTCTCAAAACCTGAACACACCATCTGAAAAAGAGATCAGCTGGGTTCACAAAGAAGCAGCAAAGGGAACACAGCTCAGTCAAACACAAAAACAAGTCCCACTACAAAAATATTTGACAAATACCAGGACTTATGCATTTATAAGTGCTGCTTGTATATGCAGTACTCTGCTAATACAAAATAAAAATGTTAAAAACATTCCAATACAGGAAGGATAAAACTAACGACAAAAAGGTGAAGAATGCCTTTAACCCAGCACAATGCAGCTCCTGTTACCATGGCAAAATTCAACTTTGAGGACAATGAGATTTCTTCACAGCTCCAAACCATGGCATAAAAGTCCACTCAGTCAAGGAACCATTCAGATTTCAAGTCCAAAATCTAACCCATAGATGATCCACACTAATTTGGTACAAGTAAACTGTATTTTGAAACGGCAAGTAGTGCATATTCCACTGGCATGCTGGCTTTCACACTGAACAGGTTATGTTTAAAGAATTTATGTTTGTTCAGGGCAGTCAATTAGAGAAATTACATATTTTAATTAAGCTGTGCTCTTACTTCCAAATAATTATTGTTTTCTTCCTTAAAGCAGACTGAATTTTCGGTCTGCTGTTATATAGGTATTTCTGCTGTCATGGAACACCCTCACTCAGCAGGGCTGAGGTTGTGGCATCCCCTCTGCTGTGCACCAGTGTTACTGAAGTCAGGCTAAGTGCATGCTGTTTACATGGCAATTAATAAAATGTGGTTATCTTCACATCAGTAACCCCCAGATTTTGCAGAATTTCTTTACAACAGAAATGTTCACAAAACTGAAAAGCTTTCCTTTATGCTACTATATATAAACATATAGACATATGTATGCCAGGTGTTTCCCAACTAAGCCACTTTAAATTGGGAGCATATTATAGAAGACACTGGCAAAGAATAATTTCTTGAACCAGGGCCATGTTTTTGTACTTCATATAATGCTACTTTTTCACCTAATTGGATAAGAAGTTCCCTGCATGATACTAGGTCTTTGCACTGTTGCAGATGAGCCCTTCTTCAAGAGATAAAAAAAAACTCTAAGGCTCTGATCACAGCCTTCATTTTAAAACAAACAAAAAAATATCCACAAGTTCAGTTTTTTGGCCAAAAAAATTCAAAAACAAAAGGCAAAAAGCAAACATGATAAGACAAGGACTGATGGGTGAATCACACACACAACCATCTTACACTATTTTTCTACATTCCTCAGCCTAAACTATGGCTAAGGTGAGCAGCAGCAGTGACTCAACCAACAAGAGACAGCAGAAATTCCTTAACCTGCCTGAGTGGAAAGGGGAACTGCCAGGTTCATATTCATAACGACTTTTAAGAAACTTGGGTGGAAATCTGGATTAGAGCATATTTCCTATTAATTGTTCTTGTAAAACTCGTGAACCTTGAAAACATCTGTGAACATTTTAAGCTAAAATGTGAAGTGAGCTTACAAGACTAATTTGTGTTGGCAATCTCCATGACAGAATTACAAACAGATGTTCTAGGTCTGTCTGGAAAACGAAGGGATTTGGGGATAAAAGTCTTCTGAACGATTTATGATATTGCCAAAATAAATAAATATGCGGTCATCTGCTAAAACTAAATATATATAAACACATAACCCCAAACCAAAGTATAAATCCTATGAAAATATCAGATGGATTAATATAAACTAGGCAGTGCCAAAACAGTTCTTTTAGGACACCAGAAGAACGAGCTACAACTCCCTTTTAGAGTGAAATTATTATATTCTTAATAGTGCCACCACATACCAAAAAAATACATCTGGGAAAAAAAAAGTCATTGAGGTCTGGACTCTGTTAGCTAAGGATAAAAACAGACTATCAATTTATTAACACTTGTACGTGGCCTTAGAAGGTGCTTTTATTTTCACAGGGACACTGACTTTGAAAAGAAAATTAGATTATTTTTTTTTTAAGTGTAGATATTTTAGAATGCTGG
This sequence comes from Oriolus oriolus, assembly GCA_013400235.1. Taxonomy (NCBI): domain Eukaryota; kingdom Metazoa; phylum Chordata; class Aves; order Passeriformes; family Corvidae; genus Oriolus; species Oriolus oriolus. Next base: position 135,468 of record VXBT01000168.1, on the reverse strand, counting down.
CAAGAAAAATGAAATCCTCAATTAAGTACATAATTATATTTAATTTCTGTAGTATTAAAACAACATATTCAGTATAGCCTAAATTAACTGCACACAGAGAAACTGGCAAAATAAAGCATCCTACCATCCTATAATCCCTATAATGTTTAACTGGAATTCTTATAAAAACATAAACCAAAAATCAGTTTATACCATTTTTGTAGTGAATACATGTCACGTATTTCGAAAAAGGAATTACTTGTTCTAGGATCTCTCCTGCTCTTAAAATTTTCTCATTCAGTGTAATTACGAAAAAAAGACAACAACTCTCCTAGTTACGACATTAATTCTCCAAATACTTACTGGATTTGAACTGTTCAAGCACATTTTCTAAGATAAGAAAAATTTTGTTTATGAAAGCATACTTAGGATGTATACGTCACAAACATTTACACATTAGCATTTTCTAGTGGAAAACGTGTTTGTTGGATGAGTGGAGACCTGCAGATAAAAATACTGGATAAAGGTAACTACGTAAATGAAAGGAGGAAAACTGCCTACTCTGGGAATGGGAACTGGTGTTTTCTCCAGTGCTAATTTCTGAGTCCAAAAGCCCCGACCTACACAGTAGAATGCCACGACCTTGCTCAGCAATGGACTTCTACTGTACCACTGAAGTCTTTGAAAAAGTTTTCACCAACTACACTACTGCTGGAGGATGAATGCAGTAGTAGAAAAACAAGTTACGCAACTGAGTCAGTTTCTTCCAGCAAAGATTACTCTCCTCTGACCAGCGAAAAAGTAAATCAGCATTGACACCAGAAGCACAACCTCTAGGTTTCAGGCCAGACCAGAGTAGATGAACTGTCCACTAATACAATGCAAAAAAATCCCCGCTTTCTGATGGTGTTAGCTGGGGAAAATGGGGTAATTATGAGCTGCAGCCCTTGTGCTATGGCCCAGCTGAAACCAGCAGTCAACCCAGCACATCTAAACCTTCAGGTACCCGCAGTACTCTCCAGTCAGTCACCCTGCAGCACAGAGACACATTCAGTTGTACATTTTGTAACAAAAACACCCCAAAACCTGATCTTGGGAAAGAAAGTATTTTACAAAAACTTCAGCATTAATGGAAAGCTGTTTAAATGATTGTTATTCATAAGTAAACCACCTACATAATGATAGCCAGAAGTTAGTCCATTCTCCAAATGTAAGACTCATTGACTTATTTGTCAATAAACACCACAGCTACAGGCATCTGTGGTTCAGGGACTAGGAAAACAAAGGGAATAAGGGAAAAGCACGTATAGATTAGACCAGCCTAAGGGAAGATTTCTAAAGATTTTCAATTCAAACCAAGTTTTGCGGGGACCATTCTCAGGCCCCCTCGTACCTCCAAGGAGAAAGCAGCATGCAGCTGTGGAGAGATGCTTACACCACAACTCAGCATAGACATCACAGAACCAGTTAAATCAGTTAAGTTTTGTGAAACCTCTGAAAGTCACCATGTCCCACCTCCTGACTTCAGAGGCTGATAAGGTGCAGAACAGTCTGCTCTGCTTAAGTGCCAATGAAAACCCCACAATCATCAACTCCACTGGTCTTGCTATGTACATCCATATATTCATCTCTCCATAATGAGTCCGAACCATTTACTTGTACCAGGCGAGCAGCTACCAACATGAGTTGGGTCACCAATTCCTTTTGGTGACATCTAGGAGATACTGACACTGAAATTGCCACCCTGGGATCCAGGAGCAATTATAGAGAATCAAGAGTGAGTACAGAAGGACAGAGCCGATCTCTCTTTGTGACAGCTACTAGAAGAGGTCATTATGTAGCATCAATAGGCATAGGTTATATATACACCACCTGAAAATCCAGTTCTTTCAAACGGTTTGAAGACTCTAAAGGAACACTATCAAGTATACATGACACATTTTCACAATCTCTTTCTATACAACAAAAGAAAAAACCCACAAACAAACAAAAAAATAAATCACAAAAAAAGGAGGGGGGGAAAAAAAGCACACACAAACTACCACCAAAAAAATCAAAAGAAGAAGCAAAAGAAATCGATTCCTTTACATATCCACACATTCAAGAATTGTATTGTTGGGGGCAAATGGATAGAAAAAGTAGTAACTAAAAGTACAACTAATCCTTACTATTAAAAAAAAAAAATCAATATACATATTTAATCAAACTAAGTCAGTATCTATAAATGCCAGAAATTACATAATTTTTTTGTACACCAGAAAGCTTACTACATTTAGGATACAAACTCAAAGTGCTTGCAATTACCTATTCATTCAACAACTACACAAATACTGTTAAAAAAATAAAGCAGTTCTTCATCTGGTGAAACAATTTAGCAAATCCATCTGAAAGAGAATAGGGCATCCATATACAATAACTTTGTGAGTTTGTGACAGAGATTCCTCCATTCATCATACCAAAAAAGGAAAGGAAAGGTTATACAAGTTAAGAGATACCGAATATCCGTAATTGACTTTGTTCTTCACTACACACACAGCACCTTCCAATGATCACTGACCTGTTGGAAAATTTGTATGAATCAATGGTTTTTCCACGTTCAAGATACAAAACTATGACAACAAACTATAATTATACAAATCTTTACTACAATACATAATTTTAAGACAGTATCTATTTAAGACAGTAACGAGGACAAACATATCCTTAATTATAGATGTTCAAATGTCAGTGACAGCTTAAATACAAGATACAACCTGAAAACCTACATTTTCACACTAAAGATTACCTTTTCTGATACAATACTTGCAGTTATGAAGGACAGCTTTCTGCCCAAATCCTCCTCCATCCCTCACTTCGTGGGGGCTGAGGGGGAATTCTTTATTTTCTCCCCTGCAGCTGATCACTTGCAGGTTCAGTTGAACCTCTAAATGAACAGGTATCAATGAATTTCACTCACTTCATTGTTTTGAGGTCTATGCAACTGGTTATTTTCCACAAAGCAGGAAGAGGTATTGGATCACTGTCACAAATCCTTGAAAATTTTTAAGTACTGTGGCATCAGTATAAATTCTGAACTCGCATTACAGGAGGAAATTAACTTTTATTTGTTTGGAGAGCAACAAAACAGAGAATGAAACAGGAAACAACGTAAAAGCATCAAGCAGAATGCAAGGAATAAGAAGGCAGACAAGAAAACCATGCAACTTTAAAAAACCCAAGTTCAAAAGAGCCCAGGGCAGTGATTTAGAGGAAGAGCCACAGCTGTTGATCACCCACGCTGGCAGCAGACCAGCTTTTGCAGAGAAAGGCAATGTGGCCAGACTCAGAGCAACACCACCTTCAGGCCTCTGCCTTTCCACCACTGTTTAGTGAACAAATACCACAAGAAATGCAGACAGCTGCACAGGTGGACACATGCACCCTGCTTGCCAAGGACATGCTGCCTCTCCCTCTTCCACAGGTGCAATTTGGAGCACCCCAATTTTCTCTTGCAACCAGTCACTGCTACCACAAAATCCTTTTATGTGCTGGAGGCTTCAATGAGCTCAAACACCCAAAAGTATCACCAAGCCCTGTGGGTGGCACTGGCATTACACATTAGGCAGCTTGACTGACTTCAGTGCTACACAGGGAACTGCTCTAAAGAAAGACAAATGTAGCTAACCTGTGAAGGTTTGATACTTAATGGAAGACAAACTCTAGAATAAACCCAAGTCAGAATAGTAAAGCAGACTTGTAGATAGGCTTTTTAGGCATTTCATCTCATCTCCATTTGTATGTTACCCCATGATGTACTTTTATAAAATTTGGCAAGAAAATCTTCCAGCGAAATAACAGTTGAGCTGTGTTTGCATGCCCCAAAGGAGTCACAGAAAGACTGATGCTCTCACTAATGTATATAAATGACTGCCTGAAGGTTGCACAGATGCTCCACTGTGCATCTGCACAGATGATGTGGTCATTTTGAAAAGCCTTTTCCCAATCTGTTACAGAATACCTGTTTCTAGCTTCCTGACTTGGGGAATAAACTTCACCATCAAATGGCTTACTGATAATTGCCTCATGGTCAATCTGTTACGAATAAAATGCACGCTACTCCTGCCTCACTTTGAAGAACAGTTGCACATAAAGCAGGTGGAGAACTCACAGTAGCGTTTAGGTAGATGATACACATGGCAATTTAATACATTCCAGAGTCTGCACTTTAGTTCCTCCACACAAGTCATGCAGCTTTTAATAACTGACAAATTTTCCCCTCCAACATGGCTCCAACCATACTGCCTGTGAGCACTAATTACAGACTAATCAATGTTAGCCCATACTCCTTCCTAAATGGTTTACAAAGAATGAATAATAAAAGCCTATTGCAAATGGAAACAGATTACCTTATTATCATAGATTCTGGGTCTGCATTCAACCATTTGCTATCATGATAACAAGAATTAATCCACAGTAAAATTTCTTTGCTCTCGTCAAGTAGAAAACTGGGTATTTACTGCTTATGCATGGAGGGTTGAATGCAAGAGTTCTCAAAGATAACCTTAATCTAGCAGCAAAATGACTAATAACAAAAAAAAAAAATAAGAACAGCATGAAATTTAAGATCACAGGGACAGAAAATTGTTGCACTTATCACTGCTACTTCCACATTATTCCATTTGTGTCCAATGATTTACAATGACCCAGGATCCAAAAATGTCCCCTATAACAGACAAAGCTGCAATAATAGAGAAGAATTCATCTCACACACTGTTACACTAAATCTTCGCTAATTTTTCAGGTACTCTGCCACTCTCACCTTAAAATTTGGGAAAAATAAATGTCTTCAAAAAACCCTGGTGTGTATAAAAATAACTTTTACTGCTTCCTACACTGCTCATTTCAAAGGTGTGTTTGTTACCATATCTGAAAATACCATCTAAGTAGCACTGGGTACCTAAAAGCTTTCCAAAAGGTATCACGAAATTGGATGTTCCACAGTGCAAAGGAGACCAAAGTGAAGGGGCACCAGCTTGCACAGAGGTCACAGATGAGACCTGAAGGCACCTCTATACAAAAGGGATGTGCACACAGAAAGGAAAGAGAAAGGGAGGGGAGCAGCACCATCCCGGTGCAGCAAAATACTGCCAGCCCTTCTGTGGCTGCTCAGTGAACAAACAGAAACTGGTCTCAGGCAGAAGCACTGACCTTCACCCCTGTGGTTTTGAAAGGGTGTTTGGCTTTTTATTGTGCCCACAATTCCAATATTTTTCCCCTTTGACTGCAGGCTCACACACATCTCAGTGTTTGCAAGCAATCCTCACGGGCAGGATTCAGAAGTGCTGCTCCCAGGTAGGAGAATTATGGTTCAGATGCCTTAACTATGAAACAGGTTGTCCTGACCGTCTATTTTTATTCTGCAGAGGTTTGGTTTCACTTTGATCATGTTTTATTTAAAAAAAAAAAAATTAAAGTACATTTTTCTTCAAATGTATATGCAGATTTGGATTTCACAGAAGCTGATGATGAGTCAACAACTGCAGGTGATAAAGCCCATACTTCTGTCAGAAGAAAAAAAGTTGATAATGTTGATAACTTGACTATTTTGTAGAGGACAGGAATGATTTGCAACTAAACTGAGTTTTGAATGCAACTAAATTAAGTGTTCAGCTGCTATGTAAGAACTGTACCAAAATAATCACATTCCTACTCCAAAAAGAAGGAAAATTATTATTTGAACATATATCCAGATGTGGATCTGACTAAAGTTACTTTGTTTCACTGAATACCTTTTAATATTCAATATTTTAACATATGTGCATACTGGAATCTCTCAAATATATATCACCTAACCAAGCTTGGGCAGAAATACTTTATATATGTAAAAGCTATAAACCAATTTAAAAGGCAATCTGTTAAAGTTTCCATTGAAAATGGTGCACAATTTCTAGTTTTCCTGCCTGTTTCCCTATCTAAACATGAAACAGACAATATAATATTGGTTCAAAACACAAACACTGAATGAGATGACACATTTTATACCACTTGTAAATTTAGAGTGAATGAGTTCAACGGGATTTATACTGCACAGAATAAAAGCTATGTCTTTTATGCTATTTTTGCCATAAGGATTATTACTACAGTAATGTTCTCATCATGAAAGTATTATAATTAGTGAATATTAATTGCAGGCATAAATAGCTAAGGCAAATGCCCCCAAAATAAACTGCCAATTATTTTTAACCATTAAAAAAAAAAAACAAGAGATATTAGTTCAAGGGATATGCCTGTTAATTATAACCTGAATTTCTTTTTTCCTCTGTTTATCAAAAATTAGTCAGTCATAGGGTAATTTTTGTTCAAAAATAAACACACACACGGCCATCAATATGTATAGTAAGTTTCTTCTTTCTCCTTTTTCTAAGGGCCATGTGGCAGCAGCCCGACTAACCAATTAAAACAAAGATTTAAAATGGGAGTTGGCAAACCCATAATTTTTTTGGGTTTTATAAAGCAGTGATAGTATCAAGAACAAACACATTGAGTACGAGTTAAACCCAGGAAGGCAAAAGTAAAGTCTCTGATAATTGATACCTAAGCACCGCTTTGGGAGAATTACCTGTGAACTTAAAATCACCTTGAAGCTTAGAAATGTCTTGTAAGATTGTTTGTACTATCAAACCTATCTAATAAGGGCAAAGTGCATGGTGACCACTGTCAAACTAATTGTTCAATCAAGAATCAGTAAGTAAAAGGCATTAACTCTGTTATGCTCCATTGCATAGAGTTACATCTTTGATAACTGCCCCATGGAGGTTTATGGATCCTACATGACCCTTGTCGAAACTCAATTGACTTCTTCCCTGCAAATTCTATTAGAATTGGTCCCTGCATCACTGCCCACAATAATCAAGAGCAGAGAGACTGATTTATATATAAGCATTTTGTTTTAGTCAATAGAATATAAAATAGACGAGGTTACGAGATGGCTGTTTAAAAAAAAATAGTCAACTGCACCCCATTCTGTACCACAAATATAAAAAAAGAAAAAGATATTTTAACTCTTTAGTTTAAAAACTGGAAAAGCTTCAGGAACAAAGGGAAGGGGAAAGGAAAAAGAACTTTGTCTAAATATCAGTCGTTCAAAAAGTACCATCATTCACCAAAAAAAAAATCATAAACAATAATATAGCATGCAAATGTAATAGCTCTGAAATTTACTCACAGCAACAAGCATTACTCTTACAGATTTTAAAAGCTCCTAGTAGGAGCAAAACCAATTAATTTATTGAGAAAGCATATGGTATTTATTAGCAAGTTTAAATACCTGGGTTAACCCTTTTTCATAGACTTGGAAACCTCAAACAAAGAGCCCATAATCCTTCATTAGGAAGAGTTATTGACTTTCCTCTGCTATAAATATTTAGCACTGTTCAACTCCTCAGCTCAGCTTCTATTTTTAGGACAGTAAAACCAACCAACAACCTAAAATCTTCATAACATGGAACATAGGTACAACAAAGGCACTAACAGAACTTTAGGTATTTCTTTTTCATTTTTTTCATTTTACTCCTGAATTTCTACAGTTTAAGTGCTCCTACAAAGAACAATCCAAGTAGCTTTACATATAGAAGTTGCTCTCACAATTATGAAAGTTCTACTAAAATCTTCTGAAAATAATTATCAAATGATGAGGAGTACATATTTACAGAAGAAAAGCAGATAAATTTAATTAGCCAAATGTCATACTCCAATACACAGGACAGTGAAAGCAAGAAATACATCAGTTTGGAAATAAGAGAATGATTGAACATAACCATACTGAAAGTTCAGGAGGTTATGATGAAGGTTATAAAAGTTAGGAAGGGACCATTCTCAGGAATGTTTACGCATATGGAAAACAGAAGGGCAATATAACACAAAATGCAAGAGATAAGCAGACTACATCAAAACCAAAAACATTTAACTACTGCTAGTTTAAATGCATTTTGGAAGCAATTTGAAGCCATGCAAAGATAGCCAGATTTCAAAGAGTAGATACCTTAAACACTTGAACTAGATACCAACACAGAAGCTCTGGAAAAGTTAAGCCACCAACGTAGAAACTGAAGGGAACAATTTGAACAGTCCCAACCACAGGAATGATGTACCTACAATGCAGAGATTAGAAAACTTGCAAAAACAGCAGAACTGATACTGAGAACAGAGCCTTGCATAGGCTGACTTCACTATCCTAACAGCAGAGCCCCTCTGCTGGTTTGTTTCAAATGGATAAATCCTTCCATTAAATATTTTAGCTGCATCCTAATTTTAACCAGAGAGCAACCAATATGTCCCTGAGATTATATAAAAAATCCACACAGCTCATTAACCAGGTAACTGTCTTTACTGCCATTATCCTGACCACTAAAGTCAAGATGCATCTCTCAATCAAGCTTGTTTCACTGTAGCTTCATGAATCCAGAACATATCTGTCTAAATCAAATCGATCCAAAACTTGGGACTAAAGACAGCAAAAGTTAAATTCAGATAAATACATCCTGGTTGCCAGAACACCACATATTTACAGTAAGTTTTTCTTTAAGAACAAATCTTACAGTTTTGTAGCCCAAATGTGCTATTATGTGCTATATGTTATATGACCATAAGCCTACCCATCCAAAGAACTAAACATTTAGTCTTCCTCCAGTGGCATGCAGATGTTCAAATGCCAATAAAAATATCTTGGATGTGACCAGATCAGCTGGTAACCATTCTTCAGCTACATACACTGGAAGTGCTCTTCTTGAAATACTGTTTTGCACAACTCCTCTACTCTTGCTCTCTCTCACAAAAAGTGATCTGTACAGGTGCTCACATGTCGCCCCTGTGAGCTCCACACCCCATCCCTCCCAGCAAACTGCAGCACACAGGGTCCATTACACTGCTGGCCGGCATGCTGTGCCACCCCACTCAAACTAAAGCACACACATCTCTCCAGGCAAATTTCTCCACTTAATGCTCCATCTCAGCAACTTCAAATTGTGTATCTAACAGCTCTGCAAAACCCTGAGCAGAGGGGCTTAGCCCACCCTGAGCTGGACAGAATCCACCGTCACATAATGTCATTGTATTTCCCTGTGCAAACTTAACCAACAAAGCAAGCCATATTCTAACAAGAAAAATACCTAGGAAAAAAAACCTTTCAAAGTCTAAATAAAAGTATGAAGGCCTTAAGTAAGGGAGTATTTATTAAAGCCCCTATGCTGGCATGAATTTCAATTCATGTAGGGTACAGTTACTGAGACCAGTTGGGAATAAGATCAAAACAGTGACAGCAGAAAAAAACTTGCATATTTGAATAGCTTCAAATCATTTTAAGTATCACAAATAGACCAGTCTTAAAAAAATGCCTGCAGCAGATACCTGCCATATATTAAAAAACAAACAAACGAAATTACAACCTGGATTCTCATTTTAAATCTGCCCCACAGAGAATATTTATTAATTGCACTTATGAAATACAAGCCTCTGTCACACAAAATATTTAATATCCATGCAAAACCTACTTCTTTTATCAAAATAAAAAATAAAATACAAATCCTAAAAATACACTAAAGCCACATGGCAGAAAAACTGCACAGTGTTTGCATATGACAAACATTACAGTCTTTAAAAGAATATATAAATAATTCAGACTGCCTAAGAATCTTGGAATTTTATCCATTTATTTGGAAGACCTTACACAATGATTGTAGCAGTTGTGGGATGCCTAGAAGGAGTCTGTTAACATTTCTCACTTATAGTCATTATTGTACTTTCCATACTCTAAAGACTGATTACAAGTTTAAATCTGCTTTTTAAGGAAAAAATCCTGCTTCAGAGGAAGAATGACCACATCAAAGTCAATAATTATGTTCTCACAAAGACCGTTTTCTTAATGAAAGAAATTAAGAGGAATACTTAATCTGAATAAATTTATTGTCCAAGACTAAATACATTACCCAGGAATTAACTTGAAACAGAACTTTTTTTCCTACTACTGTAAGTACACTCTTGAAAATGTCTTCATTTGTAATCACAGATGACTTTTCACAGACAAATAGTCTCAAGTCTGTTTTTTTTTAATGCAGTTCTATATTTAAAGTATCAGTTGCACAAGAAAATAAATTCTAATATTTGGATACAACGTTTGCTCTGGCAAAGTAAAGTCACCCTTTGTAAACCAGGAAATACTCATGGGACTCCAAACCTTGTCAGCCACCATGCAGTGCTATAAGGGCCACAGACACCCAGCCTGGTGATTAGCACCATAAAGGCTGCCTCACTGCATGAACACCGGACAAACAACTTTAAAAGAAATGTTATTCTTGGCATTGCACACAATTGGGGTCAGTCTACACCAGTTAAAATCTGAGTTTTACTCTACCAAAACTACTTCACAATTTGTCTTTTGGAAACAAACCAATCCAGTTTTCAGGCTCAAAATCCATACCTTAGGCATAGATCTAAAGTCTATTTCTACCAGTTATTCTTTTCTTTAGTTTCCAAAACATTCTGAATTTTGAACAAATCTGAAAATGCACACATATATTTGTATGCATTTAAAAGTTATTGGCTTTGCTCAGAAAAGTATATACTTCTAACAAATACCTAACTCAACAAAGTTAACAAAGGTAACAAAGTCTGAAACCTAACCTTTTTTTTTTTTATTGCTTGCTACATAAACCCACTACCAAAGAGTAGTTGGAAACCATAGCCCAGATATTTGTCACTACCCTGTGCCCTGCAGAGCACCCGAAGGCCGGGTTCGGTGCTGTACTGCTGGCCCCCAGTGAACAGAGTAGCCCCACTGCTGACCTCATACCAAAACAACACCCTACGGGCTTCTCCTGAGGAATCCCACCTACTCAGTCATAGCAGGTACACGAGAAACAAAGAGTTCACTTCTCACAGGGTTTTGAAGAAATCATAATTGTCTCCTCTAAGGGGACAGTTCTCATCATTCAGATCAGTAGACACGCTGCATGTGATAGACTATGAATACAGATTACTTGAAGCTATAAACACATCTTGGAGGACTCCCCGTAATCTTTGAATAAATTTGCATTTATTGTCATTGATTTGGATTGTTCTGTAGGAGAGGACAACCATAGCATCAGTTTAGATAATAATTCTACTATGTCTAAAATAAGACGTGCATGACCTACCACAAAAATTAATGTAAAAAAATTACCATTAAAATTCATAACTGACTCTTGAGAAAATGGGATCCATGGAACATCAGAAACAGCTAAGGAAGTTGTAAAATAAACACAATTGAACAAACAGAGCCAGGACAATTTGCATATGATGAAGCCCAGATCCAGCATCTAACGGAAGTAAACTCCAAGGTTCATGTACTAATTAAGAAGAAACAAAGCACAGTTTGCTCTGTTTCTTTTTTAGTATTAGCAAGACAAAGTTTCTGGATAAAAGGGAAAAGCTTGAGGCTTTTAACCACACTGCACCTGATGGAAACAGGCAATAGAATGAGGGAGCCATCAATCTTACCCTACCCTTGGGCCACCAGTTACTGCCAGGCTGCGATGTCCCAGCCATGACACATATACCCGGTTCTTTAGCTCATTAGTTGCCAGCCCACCAACAAAACAGGGCTCCTTAGACCTCCCTGCTACCATTTCCTTTGTGTCACTTCTGCAACAATCTACTGCAATGCATTCTTTCCCAGTGTTACTCTTGAAGGCCAGCTGAAACTTCCTATTATTTCAGGTTACTCCAGCCAGGCTGCAGAGGGGAAGGTTTGGTATGCAGAGTCTACCCTTACTTCATCAACTGCTCTAATTCACAAACATTTCTGGATGCAATTACAGGCAACTGGAAATCGGTGCAGTGAGCCAAGACAGATGCAATGTTCACACTGTTCTGAAAGACAAGCAGCAGAATTAGCTTTCCCCTGTCAATCCTGAAATAACACAGCACAGTTGAATGGCACGTGGCTGAAGGATACACTGCAGTCCTGTAACTTCCAATCAAGATATTAGTGGGGTGGGGAGGGAGGTTTGTGCATCTTTAAGGAACACCTTTAAAGGACACAGGAAATACAAGGATGCTCAGATAGCAGGAGGTAAGTCATGTATTCCACATTTTTGGTTCTATTTTGTGTTAAGTTTTGGGGCTCTTTTTTAAACAGCATGTCACCTGGGGTGCCACTAGGCATCATGTTAGAGGGGACATTATAACAGCTCCACAGGGGGTAATATCCTATTGCTTACTAAAATTGGTCCGTTCTCTCAATAATCAGAAAACAAGTTCAACTATCCTCTGCAGAGGCAACAGCAGCAGTATCATGTGGCTCCCCTCAGCTTTCAGTTCTTGAGCTCACCCTTCTATGGACTCCTGCCCCCCCCAAACAAACCTTTACCTTAAGATGCCAGGCACATTCTCTTTTAAAAACATATTTCATTTTGTTCACCAATGCTCTGGCATTATTTTAACCTAGGTTCCCCTACAATTACAGACTGTAACTAATTACAGCTGAAATCACTCTTCCCCTTATATTTTCCCAGTTAGCAACAGATGTCCCTCACCAGAATTGTTACCCTTTTTTAATCATTTGTTTTATCACAGAGTAGGATGCTACTTGTTATCACAGAACAGCTGAAGAATACATGATGCAAACTAGTCTAAGGAAAATAGTCCTGAATTGCAAAGCTAAAGCTAAATAAAAGCTCTGTCCTTCTCTATGGCATTTTTTTTTTCATCTGGTATGTATGACAACCATGAAGAAAGAACATCTTTTAACTAGAACTGGCACTGAATTGACTCTGGCATAAGTTAAGACAGAACTGCAACATTCAACTCCCTTAAAATCCATACACATGTAAGAGATCCGTGAGCAGAAAGAAAAACAGCTGGCAAAGTCTTTTTTTATCAAATCAATCTTTCCTCACACAAGTGTGTCACATGATCATGTAACTGTTCCACTCTACCCTGTATGCTTTAAATTAATTCTGAGCCACCAAAAACATTTCACACAAACTTCTACAGCCACCAAAGTGATCACGTAGAGGCGAATGACGTGAAAGACACTCAAGTTATAGCAACCACAGGTTATACAGATTTTGGACACAGCCTGTTACAACTGAACATGCAAGACTATAATACCACCTAATTTTTACTTAATAAAATCCACAACTTTTTTTTCTAGTCACAGGTTACTTGTTATTTATTTCATTTAGCAACAGAGCATGTAAATTTTATATCCTATATCATATATTCCAAATGGGGGCGGGGGGGTAGAAGTAGAATCTGCACTGCTTTTCCACAGCCTAACTCATCCTTCATAATTTCAGTTCTTTGTAGTCATTTTGTTTCCCATTAGCAAATAGATTTCTTAGCTGGCAGAGTAATCAACAAATGCATCAAGCATTAAGAGCCAGACCAAAGAAATAATTATTTCTCAGATAGGTACAGAGCTTTAGATGATAGCTAATATCTGCAGTAGTTTTAAACATTTCAGCACTGTAAGTGACTGGTTCCTGATTTAAGACCTCAATAACTGAGCATTTTCTAGTCACAGAGTGGCCCATATTCATTGCTCACATTCTGCTAAACAATTCCCAATAAAACAGATCTGTCACTAGAAGACAATTTTGCATTTCAGTGTTGACCATGCTTCCTCATCTGCCAGAAAATAATCTATGAACATTGAGGGTATGTTTATATCTGGAGGAGAATCTGCAGATTAAAGCCGATGTGTCTGAACACAAGGAACTGACCCCATCTCATATGATCAGTGTGACTGGACACCTCCTCAACTTTTTGTTTTGAAATTTCTTCTCCTTTCCCAGTGGGGTTGGGTTTTTTGAGTAATCCTGCAGAGATAACCTCCAGAAAAGTATCAGTCATCCAGTGTCATAGGATGGGATCAGCGATGAGGAAGGAACAAAGATACATAAGCACAACTGCATCAATAGTAACAAAGACAATTTATCAAAATCTTCACTCGTTATTAGTAACGGAAAAAAACGGAGGCACATCTGAAGATATACATCATCTATTACTGAAAACTTCTCAGCATTAGGATATTTAATATACTAACATTCAGAAAAACAGTCTAATATCTTTTGGTACCAAAAGGAATCAACATTTTATATCAAAAATGTTATACAGAATAGTTCACAAAATCGTGAGGGAAAAAAACCCTAACAAAGAGATCCTCCTGTACATAAATTCAAACTTAATTTTCTAAGCAAAATCCAAAACCACAGTCCAAGTTTTTATCAGAAGTAACTTTGGCAAATTAATTGTTTAAAAATCCTACAGTCCTGAAAAATGCTGCAGGCTTACTTTTAGGTCTTCTGCAAATAAGAGAGGAAGAATTTAAGAGAGAAAAGAAAAATGCTGAAGGGGTTAAATAAAAAAGCAACTCCAAAATATATGGAGATCTAAAGGATTTATTTTTCTTGTGGCAGGCATGTGAAATGCACATTTCACTAGTACTGTAACAGATGTTCTGAGTTCTCATGTACTCTTGCAGTATAATTTTCTAATTCATCGCAGCATCTTGTAGAAATGAAATGGCAAGAGTAAACATTCATTTCCTGAAACTTGAGTTCAAACACTGATTAGGTCAGAACTGAAGTGGAATGGCTCAATCCAACAAGATGACCCATCCCCTGTACCGTATCTCCCATGTCAAATCCCTTCAACAGGAGTGGATACACCTAAACACCTCCTAAGGTCAGACCTTGTGTTCACAGAGAATAGAAAGCTACAAACCTAACTCTTGCTGAGAAATCTGATTGCAACTGCAAAATATCTTTAAAATAGAGCATAATTTCAAATTTCAGATTAGTTGAAGCCTGTGGAAGACATCAACCAAAATCAGCATTGAAGAGAACCACCTCCTATTTTGTCAGAAAGAGGTACACAAGTGTACTTTGGCCACTTAGAAAACAAAACCAAAGTATCATGAAGCCACAGTTAATTTAATTTTGGTGGGTTTAACTTACTTTTCTTGCTGCTAGCCATTTTGGAAGCGAGTAGACAAGCTTCACTTGTAATTTCTCCTTCTATTTTAATTTTAATCTTATCTACACAGAGAAATTCAACATCTGTCATGAAAGATGAAGTTGTCTAAGTCTTACAGCCTAACTTAACACTGTTTCTGTGTCTGGCATCGATCTTTTTAATGATCATCTTTTCAGTGAAACTGAGCATGCAATTAAATAACCTAATCATGCTACTGAGACTTTTTAGACAAATTAGCTTTTTTAATGTTGAGTATTTAAAGTGAGTTTAGGAAGAACATTAGTAAAATGCAACTTAAAATTGTCAGTTAGGTTAAAAAAGAAAGCACAAACAGAATAATGCTTTTGAATGACATAAAAAAGCAATTTTATTTCTGGATAAATGTTGCTTTTTTCCTAAAATTAAGGTCATTGTAAGTTAGGCTTTCTCCAGGCATATTTTTAAATCCCAGTAATGTCCATTCACTTCTTCAAACTATATTAATCCCCCTGAATGTTCATTCCCTGGGCTGCTACTACCTGTGCTCACCAGAAACAGCTTCCCTTCACAACATCCTGGAAAAATTCTTCATCTTATTGGGAAACAACTTTGTTTACACAAGAAACCAGGACACATCAGCCCTCCCTATGGAAACATTTTGACTGTGGAGGCCCCAAAAAAACAAGCCACAGAGGGTCTCAGTCACTGGTGAAACCCTAACAGTTAAATTCAAGTGGTGAAAGGACAGCACACTTCCTGAAGACAGGGCCAGGCTCTGCTTGGAGCAGGTAATCCAGACACAATGTGGAGCACCTGACCTCCACACGGAGCACCCAGCAGCACCTACCACAGCACCGCCTAAACACCACTTTGGGGGGGTTTAATGCAAAGCGCAGGAGCAGCAGCTGCACTGACAGCCCCCAACCCCACAGCACAATTAAGCAGTTTACAGTCTTTCAGCATGAGGAGAAGGGGCACCTGCCTCCAAGTAAAGTCCAGTGCTGAAACAGGCTAAGGAACTAGACTGAGTGGTTGGAAAACATCGCTGCTCACGGACAGTTCTATAGGAACTACAGTCACATCACCATACAATGTTTATGGTGACTGCACACATTTCAGAGTCAACTTTCTGTCAGTGAGGCTCTGTCAACACACAACAATGCAAAAGATGAAAAACTAGTACGACACAAGAAGAGAGTCCAAATGTTTTTACTGTTTTTCCAGTAAATGCTATGACATTTTTTAAATAAAAAAATATATAGCTTTTATTTGAAGGGTTCCTCCAAAAGCCCGATATTGAAGCCAATACTGTACAAAGCTTTGTGTTAAATCTCATTAAGTAACAGGTCTATTTGATGGCCTACCACCACCACACTACCTTGCACAGAGTGCCAACAGTAACTGCGCTGCTTTAGTAAAAACTTGTTTCCTCAAATGCACACCATATTTATCTGTTAAATATAACCTCAGTAACTTTAAAATAAAGATCAAGAAGAAGGAATTAATGGATTTTTGTAATTAATTTAATCTAAAATTGATTGGGAAATAACTTCACAGAATTAAGAACTAAATTATTTAAAGACTGTTATAATTATTTTTTTCAGCTATGAAGTAAGTTTAAGAGAACATTATTCTTCCAATTAAAATTAATCCAGAGATTTTTTTTTTACATAAGAAGCATACGTATGCAAAAAAAGAAAACACACCTGAACAAAAAAAAATGCACTTGCAGAAATTATCAGTTCTAGGAGTCATACAAGCTGAACAAAATTTAAACCTTTTTCTGTCTTTATTCTAATAGGAGATAACTGCAGGGGTGAGTCCACGGAGATTTTATTCTTCCTTATTGTGAACTCACATCCCCAACATCAGTAAACATGAGATACACACGTCAAGGACAGACTTTATTTCATAGGTATGAGCCTAGGAAAAACTGGAGGTCATTCATTTTCACCAGTCAGGATAAACACTAAGGACTCACCACAAGATAAAGACGAAACACCTGCTCTATTAAAAGCTACTGTAAGTTTGTGGCAAAATTGGAAGCATTTCAAAGCAGAGAAAAGTTCTGCTCGCAGAATGGGGCAGGATGGCAGGGTAGGAGAAGATTTCTGTTGTGGAGTCCCGAGAGAAAGCACAGCCTGGAAACGACATTCTTAAACCTACAACCACTGATTAAACATTGTCTTAAGGCAAAAATTCTACACAATGAGCTTAAGCATGCATTACGGGTTTAAGGTAAGTTATTATCTGCAATAAAGTGATAACCATTCATTAACTTCTGAGCATAAGAGACAACTGGCAAGCTATTTCATGCCTCAAAGAATTTACAGCAAAAGGGAGGCAAACACACAGTGCAGGTGACTTTGTACTGGGAAAATAAAATGAATATTTAAAAATGCCATCACCTTCGAGCTGTAAAATGGATCGACACTAAGATGTTCCAACAAATGCAGTTTTTAAAACTCATTCTGAATCCTTATGTGCTATAAGCAGAAAAGTAAGCATAGTCTTTCAATTAATAACAAACAGCTATTAGTAAAGTACTTTTTAGTGAAAATTAATTTTATTATCAAGGCACATATGAACAAGTACCAAATATGTACTTCACAAGCAACCCTAACTACAAGGGTCATAAAATAGTATGTGTACTGACAGATACAGCTTATAAGACTCCATGGGGGGAGGTTAAAAAGAAAATATGAAAATTAAAAATTAATAAGTCTACAGTAGAGTAGTTCTGAACAGACGTATTCCCAAAGTCACAACTTCCAAGGCAATCTCTAAGGACAAGATCTTTGGCTCCATAATAATTTCTGAAGCACTTGAGAGTTCTGTAAATTATTTCATCTGCCTCAAAGCAGATTAAGGGAAGGAAAATTGCAGGAGTGACCAGAACCCTACATCAGGTCCCCCAGCAGAAAGCCAAACATCACTGTACTCTGTGCACACCAAACACTGACATTGCTGAGAGCTACTTGTTCAAAGACAAAATATGTCCTTTAATAATTCAACTCCTCCTGAGACTCAGAAAAAAAATAAGAGGCTAAAACAAACTTTGAAACAGGATATTCAGAATTGCAGGTAACATCCACGTTCATTGGCACAGACTGTGATACCCTATGTGATTTTCTGCCACCAGGCAGCACAGCCACCCCAATGCCACGATGCAAACAGCCCCAGGCCCTCCAGCTACGTGCCTTGCATTGGTGCTTTCCTCTCACAGCCCTCCTGACCAAACACAAAGACACAACTTTCTACTGCCAGGCTCAAAATTCAGTTCCCTCCACACCAGTTTGCCTACAAGTTCATAGAGACCTTTTAAATCAAAAAATATCTTGTCCATTTAAACCATCTCTACCCTCTCTGTAAGATGCTTTGCAACTTCTGGAAATTCAAATCTTGGGAAGAAATTATGAATCTCTTCCCAGTCCTGTATTTTCCTTGTCATTTTTTCAAATTTTCCCATGAATCACACAGAGGGCCACAGCCACATAGCCTTCCAGGGAAAACTAGGACTTCAGGTCTCACCTTTCCAAATGTCTCTGAAATTTTTGCACAAAAATCGGAAAGCATTTTTCATAGCTTTTCATACCATAAATACACTGTTAACTTTAGCTTCCAGCTGCTAAATTCTTCCTTTGATTTGGTAATTGATTTATACCACATCATCCACACCAGACCAGTACTTTAAAAAACTGCTGTGTTCTTCCCTTATGATCAGTTTTTTCCAGAAATATTTAATATCCCTTCTGCTATGAGCAGCTTCCCAGGTTATGTCTCCTGAGTCCATTTCAAGTAAACAACTTTTCCCACTGACATTTTCTTTAGTCTGTTGTAATTCACATTCCACTGGCCTCTTTACTGTTCCTTCTATGGTATCAGTTAAGCTGCATTTTTTCCCACACAAACCCTTTTTTTTGGCCAAGGACAAGCAAGTTTCTCAGCTTTTGAAACTGAAAGGAACAATCGTATCATCCAGCAAATTGCAAGGACCATTAACTTTTGCATGGCAAAGCTTTCAGCTCTGGCAGAATTAGGATGTATTTTACCAATTTTAAAAAGCCATGTTAATTCCAAGTATACACATAAACCTGTTGGCGTTGGACTGTTTCCTAGTGGTACTGTTAAATTTATGGCAGATAGGCTTTCTGCTGCCTACAATCACTTTTTAAGATTTTCAAGTGTGTTAAGGTCAAATATTGCCCTTAAGGTGATATACAAACATATAATTAAAATATTTTTATTTGACATGCTATCAACAACTTCTAAATAGATGGGTGAATGCAATAAACCTCAAACCACTCTCAAACAGATAATCAAGAAAAGACCTTATTAAATTTAACAGACAAAAGAAGAGCTGTAATCCTCCAATTATGTACCTGAACTACAAGGTTATCCTCCACTTGCCACGCTCCTCACACATGCATTAAAATATACACATCAGCTGACCATATCTTCAGTTTTATACATGAGCAAGACATTAAAAAAAGAGGCGATTCTTTGATTTTACTGACTCCCTTCTCCCAAGTTGTGTTCAAAGACTGTCATGAAGGAGAAAGGGGAAAAATGACAACCAGTCCTTACCAGTGGGTTGTAAACACAAGTAATGTGATGTGTATTATTGCAAAGGGTATTTTTTAGAAATGCAGTGAACAGCACCAGGAAAGTAAATGATGCCTTAAATACTGAATAAAACCAACACCATCAAAATAAAATCTTGAAAAATCCAGTAACTTCCCAATCAATGAAAAATTAGTTGAATATGCAATTCAGCACACACATAGCACATTCCACACATTCATTTATTTTTTATCCTAAATTCCATAAGGGGCATTAACTCAGCACTAATGAATCCAACCTGTGTCACATTTTATATACATGCAACAGGATTCTCCTGTCAGTACACTTTTCAGTAGAAATGTGAATTCAGTAAAACAACCCCACTCCAAATTTTAACAGTCTTTAGAGGGGTCTAATTTTTTTGCATACAATGCTCAGCAAGTCTGCACTCCTTATGGAGTTTCATTAAAAACCAAATTTAAGTAGTTTTGACTTATCAGAACACAGAATAAAGCAGTAATCACGTAAAACAGTCAGTGCAATTCAATCAAAATGACTGCCAAAGCAGCAAAGGCTATTAACTGGCAGCAAAACCCACATATAAGCAATACATAGACTGATTACATATCTAATAAAATACTAGGTATCCATTAGGAGTTGCAAGAATAACTTCTTTCAGCAACTGGGTTGCTAACTAACAGCCTCTATAACTTTTCTGCTATTTTTATTCCTGTCACTCTTTTTAGTGCTTATCAGCACAATCATCTACTTTCTTAGCCACAGAAAGGGACATTTTTAGAGTACGAGATACTTACTTACATAAGTATGATGTGCTTATTTTGTGGAACAAAACCAAAACAAAAACAAAAAAAAATACCTAACGTAATACTGTAAAAGATCTTACTGATGATAAAATACATTTCATTGCTGTATCTGTTTTATACCTGATATCATACATATCTTGTGTGGATTACTGCACAGCCTCTTTTTCCTGGGGCAAAGACTTCAGACAAATCAAGCAGCACATGTTGAGTTTCATACAGTATTTCAAGAAATTGTTTCTATGACTATTCTGTCTGTTGTGCAGGAATATCAACTACTATGATTGTTTTAATATGAGAAGTGGATAAAATTCATAAATAGCTGAGTAGCCAGTCTCATTTGTTAAAACAACATAGATGCTTCTGACCATAAATCTCTGAGGTGGTTTTCTGTCTCACTTCAATTTTTCTTTTGAATCTTTTAATCTGGTTTTGCTTTTTCAGAAATCTGGACTAAGACACTTTAAACAGCTGGAGAACTTGGGAGTCAATACATCACAGAAATCAAAGCCAGCTACACAAAGTACAAACCCACACCAACATTCACTCAGTGCTTAAAATATCTGTATCCAGAGTTTGATCAAAAAAAATCTTAACTTTTTTTCCAGAGGAAATGAAACTGTAGTGTATTGGCCTGGCACAAACTTTCTCATCCCACGCAATATTTAATAAAGATTTCAAACACAACAATCTGCAAAGTGGAATTTATTTCTCACACACAAGGTGCATAGAAATGGAGGAGATGAAACTGATGAGATATACTTTTATACACAGCAAGTCTTCCTTTGTACACCACTTATCTCAGAAGGAGTAGCAGCCTCTATTTCTGTGATGGAAAACAGCAGTCAGGCCACAGAAGGAAGAACAGGTGTCGTAGTTTATCTTACCAGAGAGGAGTAGTACTTAAAACAGAACACCACACTGGGGGGAAAAAAAAAAACAAACCAAAAAAAAACCCACCAAGACAGCACTCCAGTTTGAACCTTTATGTTGAAGTGAGCTGCTTTCAAGCTCTTCTTGACTAATAAATAAAAACAAGTTTCTGCCTGAGAAGCACAAAATACACTGAACAAGTATTTTACCCTAGAAACATACACAGTTTATTTCATGCTCAGTATTTCCTGAGACAAATCCTTCCTCCCTGAGGACCATGCTTCACCAAACATCTCAAATACTTTCTCCCTACGCTACCATGCTCCTTCCCACTACCAAGAATGCCATCACCACAGAAGCTGTCCTTTCAGTGACACACTCACCACTGTACACTCTGAGCAGCTGAATGAGACATTTGAATTAGATTATATGAAGGAGCCATATTTGGGTGAATTGCAAGAAGGAGTTTAAAGTCGATAAGACCATTTTCATTTCCTCTTTTTACTCAGTGATGATCTTTTACTCCTTTTCTGCACTTCTGCATCTTCTGTGATTCTGAGATCATAACCACTCCTAGTCACACCCTCATAACTAGTGCTCAACACACTTGCTGGCTTTTTTCCTTTGAATGTTAAACCTGATGACAGAGGCAGCACACAAACACTACACAAACACCCAGGGGCAAGCCTGCCCTGAGTGATGCCAAAATTGTATTTCCTATCACTGACTGCAGGATCAGGTACTCAGAGGCCAAGAAGATACTTTTAAAAAATACTCAGTCTTTAATTTCACTTAAGCTTGAACAATGAAATTAATAGCAAAGCAAGCCCTGAGATGAAGGCACCTAGCAGTTATGATGATAAACAGGAAAGCTAAATATTGCATGAATAGGGGATTGCAGCTTGAGTTAGCAGAGGAATTACTGGTTTTCAACCAACTGGACTGCTTGACGTTGACCCTACAGTCATCAAGATACCCTTGGGAATGATTCAAAACTTCAACTGGGCCTCTAAATAAAATCTCCCATTCAGCCACAGAGGCACTGTGAGAATTGTGATTGCTGGAATTAAGCAGAGATCCCAAAATAAGTAAAATTAGTTTCAAAAACGAAGTCAGAAAAGTTGAGACACTCCCATGTAACCAAGACTTCAGTCAAAGAGAAAATATTTTCTTTGTGGTAAGAAACAACAGCAAATGTCTGCGATGCTTCTTCTGCTAAACTGAAGCTAGGAAATGCTTCTGAGGAAGTAAAATATGAGTGAAACATGACTTGGTAAAGAAATGAGGGTGGGGTCTCACAGGCCAGGACTAGACTGGACTACAAGGCAGAAAAAACTGTCCTCAACACTAACAAGCCAGTCAATCCCGCACACCTGAAAGCCCTACTTCTCCTAAAAACATCCATAGGAGCTCTGAAATTCCCCTAACTGTCCATCTTACAGTTTCATTTTTAGCTACAGCAGACTAAAGGCCACCTACTACCAGACAGCACAGCCCTGACCATCAGACCTCGACCCCCGTTCAATGGCCAGTTCTGCTCTCTTCCCTCAGCATCAAGCTGATTCAAGGGCAGTAAGACTTTTCTATTTTGGTAAAGTATGTTTTCTGCCAGTTTATTTCTCTGCACCAGTGTATCATAGGTCATATAAAGCCGCAAAGTGCCAAATGAGAAGCAGAAGGTGCATGCAGGAAGGAGAGCAAGGACTCAGGAGAGCAGTAAGAATGCCTGCCCTTTCAGCAGCTCCTAGCCAGCACAGCAGGTAAGTTGTTATGCAGATCCATAACCCACTTCAAAACATGAATGGGTGGGGCAGAAAGACATGGAAAATTCTATCAGCCTCACCCATCTAATTTTGGATAATTCGAAACAGCTGTGGCAAGTGGTTCTGAAGACAAGCAGATTCTTCAAAGGAAAACTGCATTATTCCATACACCATAAAGGCAAATGCATGGAGTGGCTTTTGAGTACAGCCACAATGGAAGCAACCACTAACAATTCATGAATTCCAGTACCTATGGACAAGATATCATAACCATTCTTAACGAATTTAAACAATAAACTCCTAATGCAGTACAAAACTTTGAGCAACTTACATATAATGAAAAACTTTCTTTGGGAAATATCTGGAACTAACTGTGTCGTTACATTAGCTAGAGGTTACCATATTTTAATCACTCATGTTTTCCCTCGTAGTGCTGATTAAAATTTTGTACTTGCACAATTACAGTTCACCCTATGGGAATGCATACTAAAGACAATCCAATCCACAAACTTATTTTCATTGTTTTATCAATAACTACAAGCAAAGAGTATTTATGCAGAGCATATTAATACTTTGAAATGGTAATATTACATATATTATAAATATAGGGCTCTGCACCATGCAGAACAGAAATACAGTATCAGGCGTGGATTGCAGATACACAGTAAAACCTAAATGGAGTACAATCTGCAAGATAACTACAAATTAAATGGTCAGTCACAGCTTGACAGGACAACAATTTTGATATAATACCTTTCAAATTACAGAGCAGTATAAGCATGAAAATTGTATACACAAAATCCCAACACAGTAATAGATTTAGGGCCCTTTAAAGCATGTCTAAAATTTTCATTTTCCATAAATGACAGGAGTGGCAATAAAAACTCTTGACCTGGGAGAATTTATTTTTAACAATGCCTCTCCCTTTTCTATTTCTCCTATTATTAACAGGAGCAGAGCCAGGTTGGCAGCAGCAGACAAGAACAACAGTCTCAAGACCACAAGGCAGGGGAGGAGGGGAAGAAGGAGATCAGCAGTGACCACATATTACCTAAAGCAAGCCCAGAGTACTCAAAGCAGTGAGGAGGGACCAATTGAAGACCAAAATACCATGCAATGAAAAGAAGGGTTTACAGCTAACAGAACCTGAATTATATTCTCAAAACAAGCCTCCAGGATAAATAAACAGTCGGTCAAAAACACATACACCAAGGGATATTCCTACCAGCAACACATGAAACTCCTGACCACATAAAAAAGGGTGCTGTGAGCAAAGTAAACCAAATAAACAGGCAGGCCAGGACAACTTCTTACGAATGCTATCCTGATTGCCAGAGTTTCCTTCTTCCCCACCTTCAACCTGACTCCAAACAGAAGGAATTGGAGATGGAGACTGTAATTTCTGCTACAGACCTTCTCTGGACGAGACACTGCAGGAAAGCACAGTGTGTCTTCACTCAGTCTCGCAGATTTTCCTGGCCACATGGGAGAGCAGCCTGAAAGCCACTTCTATGCGTCCTGCTGCCATGAGGGCAGAAAAAAAGCATTTCTCTACTGCTTTTCATAAAGTTGCTTCAGCACTATGGGAGTAAGTTGAGATGGGGGAGGGAGAGTCTCTTCTCAGGAAAATGCTGCCTTTTTTCAGGCTGTCATTCAGCTCCAGAGAGAAACGTTGCTGCTGCTGGTGGTGGTGGTGTTCAGTTCCTCAGGTCTTGGGAACCATTCTCACAAATGTACATGGAACCTGAAATTATGATACTTTGTATAGCTCCTGTCTCACATACAATTTTGTTCCGCATGCTTTGCTCTTACTTGACCCTTCAGGTGCACCAAGAGACAGCGCTGCAATTTCACTCCTAACTAATGGTCCATCAAGTTAGAGCATGTCATTCCCAGGATTATCCTACCCCCGAAGCATAAAAACATTCCTGCTCCTAATACTCACACTATGATTAACACTAATAAGATTTTTTTATATTCCTCTACTCCACAAGAGGTTATGCATCTTGAAAACTACTGGAACTCTTTCTAGAATTTCGACTGTCACTGAAGGGACATGAAACACACCATACTTCTCACATCTAAAAAACCTTGTTGACTTATAGATATGGCACCAAGTCATGCTGACCAACTTTATTCATTTATGTGGTAAGTCTAAGAATTATGTTCTTACATATGTTTAAGGAATTTTAAAAACGTTGTCCTTCCATTCTATAAATGACCATGGAAATACACAATTCTACAGGAGGGGAAAAAGCCCAAAACACCGTTTCATACAAGCAAACCACAAAACATGGCTATTGTTTTATATCTAAAGAACTATAATACTTAGCTATCTTCATTTGAGAATGGATGAAAAGTTAAAAGTTAAAGAATGTATCATATAATATTAGTTTTTCACACTTTAGAATCCCTGTAGAACAAAAGGTAACTATACTAGGAACACCTAGAGCAACAAAACAGGATGTTTTCAAGAAACTAGGGTAAATTTAAAGCTGTTTCTGTATTAAACAGCAACAGAAGTATTTTTCAGATATAAATGAGGAGGCAGTGTAGATTTTATAGCCTTGTGCATCACCGGAAGTCTCATACATGCTAAACATCACATAATGAAAGAGCATCCATTAGCTTGCACCTAATCACCCAGCAAAGCTGGAAGCAGCAGGACTTGGATGCTGCGCGAAGAGAGACGCTCTCTTTGGTGCTTAAGGAAGCATCTTAGCTTTACTGGGGAATGACAGAACCTTCGTGGAGAAACTCCCATGGCTACAGAGCCAAAATAATGAGCTCCTCTCTTCTCTTGACCTCCCTGCTGCAGTGTGAAGAAGTGCACTTGAACAGGTAACAACTAGTTGTCCTCAGGCAGAATCACACAACTCCAAGCCAGGGTTGCAGTGGTAGGAAGGATCACACAATCCCAACCACCTCCCTTGTCACTCTCTTTCTCAGTCAAATCCTGCTTCTCTCTACTTAAAAAATTCCACACCATGGTTAAAACTGAACAGTATTTTTGTACCTTCAGGCTGCCATTAACTCAGGCATTCCATACTTTAACAGTGGTATGCCAACTTTCATGGTGATGATGATGATAACAATAACACAATGTTGTATTAGTAGCAGTAGTCGTAACAGTAGTAATGATAATAACAAAGTAGTGTGTCAATGCTGAAGACACAGGACTGAACACACAGTTCTGAATGCAAAGGTATTTCCACTTGGCTATTTTTAAATCGGCTGAAATCGAGCAAGGAGCACACAATTGCTGGCCTGTGTTTACTACCCTGTAATTACACAACTATTGAGGCAATTCTTGGTTATATTTCCCATACTGCAATAATATTTGCTGTCACATCTAGCTTATCACCACTCCTAGTTTTAATGCTCTTTAATGCTTTTTCTCTTTCTAAACATGTTTAGAAAACTTGTAGTCATTCAAAAATACATTCATTCTTCCTGTTAATCCACTTCCAGAGCCTGTACCTCTGAACTTACCCAAACAAGAAACACTAATGCCTTTCATTTCATAGTCTATACATAATATTGTTCATTACTTATTCTCATATATTTATTTCCCTTAAAGGCAGAAGTGGTATAGCATTTTGAAATAGGATGGTGTTACCTCTTTTTTTCTACTTTTTCTGAGACTCAGATTCTAGAATGTTTGTTTGCTTGTTTGCTCCTAAGTATCAACCAGGACTTAAATTTTCTTGCATTGGATTCTTGTAACTACAAGGCATCACAGAAATGTTCTGTGAAAGGCAAACAAACACCAAAGGTATAACTGACTTTCACTTCATTTTGATTCCCAATCTATAGCAGGCTGGGTATATTTTCAATTCAAAATCTGAAAGTCAGACAAACATTAAAGAGGTATTAAAGCATGAAAGAAGACATACAGAGAACCTTTAATCAGTAAGAGAAGAATAATCTTTTCTGTTGCTTTCCCCAGGAAATTGTTGGGAAAAGATGCTGGCCATTCAAATTGTGTCAGATCTCCATAAAAGTAAAACCAGCATGTTTCCAGATGACTGACCTGAACACTACAGATACTCTTGCAAAAAACATAACATCATGCAATACATCATGTTCTCCCAAGAGACTGCTTCCATAGAAATACACACTGTCAACACTCTTCTTTATCAAAATTTGTACTTCAGAGCAAATCTTTATTATGTATCCTATTTCAGGACAGTATTTTTTATAATTGCTAACAGAATACCATTCAAACAGCTACGCTATCATATTAAACCATCTAGAGCAGAGTATTTTAGCCCAGCCTTATATAAAAAAACATGAACCTCTTCATTAGAAAATACAGGGCTCTATTTGAAGTAAGAAGAAATCACAAAATGGGAGACAGTTACAAAAATCTGCCATCTGGTCTACAACATAGACCTAACAAAACTGTCAAAAAAAATTTATTGTCACTATAAAAACAGTACCAACAGCCCAATACAAAAAGGATGGGTTGTTAATCTTTCTACCATTAGATGCATTATGTGCATGCACATATATATATATATATATGTCCTTGTGTATAAATACTTCAGCACTTTAAATCCACAATAATATTCACTTTAATTCACGTAAGACTAAGCAGAACTACTGCACTATCTGAGCCTTCCTCTCTGAAACAGAGCAGCAAACTGCCCCCAACAGCCAGCCTTACCCTGCTTTGGTACATCAGACCCTTGCTGTAGGAACTCAGCCACGGTCATAGAGTAAGTCAGCACCATCACAAGCCTATGACCCCCAAATCCTGGCAAGACCATGCTGCCTCTCAGCAGGCAGTCCAGCAGGAAGATACTCTGCACTTCATTACCCATCTTCTGGCTCACACAGCACTTCTCATTCAGCCTAAAACTGCATCAAAAAACATTCACTACTACAAGCCAAGAGACAAAAGCAAGCACAGAATTACATGTCACAGCATAAAGCCTCAAACGTTAATTAAACATATAAAAGGATTGCTAAAACAGTAAGTCAGTGTTAAGAACTAGACTTTTTAAAATTTGTGTTCCTGTACTGCCACCTAAAGATCAGAGTCAAAAACACTAGTGGACAAAGTGACATATCCATAGTCCTGGAAATGAGCAGTAACGTTCTTCTGGTACATCACTTTGAACAAAGACCACACCAGATGCAACCAGATCAAAACCAGATTGATGAAACAGTTCTATCTAACATCACAGTTTAGCAGTACTTCACCATTTGCCTAATTTCTATGCATTAACCCAAAAAAAAAAAAAATTGTGATCTCTGTATGGATGCCTATAATTTCTTTAATAAGATGAATTCCAGGTTGGACATGCTTGATCTATAAACTCTGTCTAGCCACAGCATATTTTGCAAAGGAAGACAGATTGGTGGGAATATATTTTTGACTTCCTTATTTACTTTTTTTAATTTGACTGCTATCACTATTTAGAAAAAAAATTAAAAAAGAAGCAGAAATTAATAACCTCTCATGATATAACAAGTTAGTAACACCATTATTTCTCCCAATAAAACATGCCCTGGTTACACATCTACATCCAAACACCTCAGGTTCACTTTTATTCCTATTGCTGCACTCAGCCTGTCTTCTGAAGTCTGCAGCCTCTCACAGCTTCAATTGGAAAATGTTCAGTCACCACCCCGAAGGACTCTGATGTTACAAGTCAGACTTCACAGATATCATAGCTAGAAATCTTTTGAGTTTGGTGTTTATTTGGGGTGGGCTNGTTGGTTGGGTGTGTGGGGGGTGGGGTGGGTGTTGGAAGAGTTTTTGGTTGGTGTTTTGCTTTGGTTGGGATTTTTTTTCAGTATTCTGAAGTAAGATGCAAGTATCGCCTAGGATACATTCTCAGCTTTTTCTTTGATTAAATGAACATCACATTATCATATCTTTAAACAGAAGCTGAGATGCCCTGTAAACGACTGAAGCAAATCACCTGGATTGTTTCAACAAACAAAACTTCAAATATTTTAAAAAGAACTCCCTTGCTCCTCCCCCCCCCCAAAAAACCCAACCCAACCAAACAAAAATCAAACCAAAGCAAAAACCTAAAAAAGAACAGTTAGCAGTATCGAATTTTCTCCTGCCTCTCTTCTTCACGTCTTGGCAATTACACAAGGGTTTGGCTTATCTAACAGTGTGTTTCAGTATTAATATACAGATGTTCTTCAAACAGCTCCATCACAATCTAGCTTGCTGGGAAACTGTTCGAAGTTAAAAACCAGTTTTGTTTGTTTCCTTTGAAACAAACACAGAAAGTTACTGTGTGTTTGTCAGTTTCCACTTGCAAGGGACCGCGGGAGTAAGGCAGGCATTTATTTAAGGCACGTCTCAAAACCACGTGCTCCTTACACGGGATAAACCTGGGCCGGCGACAAAAAACTCAACCACCACCCGCTACCTATTTCATGAAGGCTGGTGCCTCCTCAGCTCTGCGAATGCCCAGGGCACAGCTCCCTTTTGCCCCCGCCGGACTCAGGAGCACCTAAGCGGAGGCTGGAGCCTCCAGGCATCGCCAGCCCGGCGGGAAAACGCCGCGGAGCAGCGGCACCGCACCGAGCCACGCCGGCTCTGCCGCCTCCTGTCAGCCTGGGAAACCTCCCCAGGAACTCCCTGCGCCCGGGAGAAGGCGACATCTTCAAAAAAGCCGTTTAAAAAAAAAAACCTCGGTTAAAAAGAGCGGCAGGAAGCGGCAAGCCTCGAACCTCAGCCCTGGCAGCACGTAACCGCGGACACCGGGCACAGCCGGCTCCTCTNTTAGAAGGAACCACAGTGGGTCATCTGAGGCATCCCAGAGCACGTTGCATAGGACTGCATCCAGAGGGATCTTGAATATCTCCAGTCAGGGAGACTCCACAGCCTCTCTGGACAATCTGCTCCAGTGCTGAGTCACCCACACAGTAAAGAAGTTCATGTTCGGGTGGAGCTTCCTGTGCATCAGTTTCTGCCCATTGCCTCCTGTCCTACTGCTTGGCACCACCGAGCACAGCCTGGCTCCATCCTCTTGGCACCCTCACTTTGGATATTTTATACACAAAATATTAAACAATTTGGTTTACAAAGGAAGAGATACGATGATTCTGTCAAAAAACATCCCAAAGTAGGACATTATATTTATGAGCTGGCATGTGGATGTATTTCTGCATCTCACTGTGATCTGAATACAAAGAAATATGACTGAGCCAGGAGCTGCTGGGCACTTAAGCTCTGACGGTGTTTCTCACTGAGAATGCACCCCATACACTAGATTACTTTTTGTCAGAACCGTGAATTAGAGAGTCCAGATAAATGACGACGGAAAAAGCAAAACACTTGCAGGATTAACTAAGAATTAATCTGAAATGTTGGTGCTCAAAGCCCATGAGATAAGTGCTTTCTGTTGGGGTCTGCATAACTTTCATTCATTTATGAGATTACACGCATGATGCGGGCTAAATGTGCTAAACTGCAGCCTTTATCTGGTTTTCCTTATCTCACCTATAGAGGGAGGTAGGTCTTGTGTTTTGGAAAGGAGTGTTTGGGAAGTGTGACTCGTGCTGTCAAAGAACACCGAGACATAGACCTAAGAGTTCTGCCAAGCAGCTCTGCCTTGCAAAGAACCCACTCATTTTTGTTCTCAGTAATGATTATTTCCATCTGCAATTGTTTTCATCCAAGTTACAAGGTAATCAGGAATGGCAATATGCATATCTAAAATACTGCTATTAGGAAGAACCAAGGTGCCTCAAGCCAGAGCATTCTCACAGAAAAATATATTTTGACATTTGCTTAAATGCTGCAATGATGTAATTAATTACCAAAAGAACTGACAGCAATCTAGCTGTTAGTGAAATCATTATGCATGTTACTATGCTTATCTTTAGCTCTTCTAGCAAATTTTTAAAATGTGTTAAATTACTGTGATACTTTGAGATTCTCAAGAATTAACCTTAACAGTTATTAAAATATTAGGCAATTACCTCTCTATTTGGCCTGTATGCTTTTCTTTTTCACCTATTAAATATTCTGCATTTCCCTGTCTATGCTGTTTTATTGAGTTTCTAAGCAGACATCGCCCAAAACCTGTACCAAAAACAAGCCCAGCAATAACAGAAGTTAACATCTTTCTCTATGAGTGGATAAATTTAAGAAATTAATGGTCAAAAAAAAAAAGCATGAGCCTAAAGGCCTACCCATGAACTGCAAAAAGTGCACTCAGGGAAGAGCTAATATAAATAAACAATTCCAGATGTAATTCTCATTATTTTCTCAGTTTTTCTTGTCAGGTTTTCTCACTTATATGTCCAGTAACACAACACCACCTTGCAAAGTACAAAAACACATCTGAGGGAACGACAGTCTTCTGTCTCACTGACACACAAAATAAAAATCACGACCTTGAAGAGCCCAGCTACTCTAGGAAAATCTGAAGTATGAGGAAAGGAACTTCCATCAGCTTGGCATAAGCTGTACAGTAAAATAAGCCACAGAAGCCCAAAACCAGCTTTTAGCTGACATTGCATTTCAAGTGATATGAAAACATAATTGCAGTAATAGAGATTTTCTGTATAGATAAGCTTTCAAACACAGCATTAAACATTTTAATGCATGCAGGGTTGGATATCTGGACATCTGTATGAAGAGCCTGGAGAACTGATTCTGGATATCTACACCTACAGGTTAGTGACAAATCTGTTTAGGAGGGCCATTCAACACCCTTCGAGCAATGGGTCCATGGAATGCCCAACTTGGATGTTTTTGGAATCATGAGTCTGAATTTTCTCAAAAGCATAATGATACTAGAGCTATATATTCCACTAAGTGATTATTTAGCCCATGACTATATTTAATTGAATTTAATCCCTGTTATCTGCATGGTGTTTTTATATGACCAAGTCATACACTGACCTAAACAGGTCAGACTTCTCAACAGCTGTTTGAAATGCATGACACATCCTGGACAGAAGCAGCTGTCAAGGAGTGTAATGAGGGCAGTTTTGTAGGAAATATCACTTAATTGTGGCTGATGCTGCTGAATTAGTCATACATCCTTACTGCCGGGAGACACCGTAGTGGAGCTTTAGCTCTTCTATCTCCAGACAGCATGTTTTACAACACAAATTTAGAGAAACAACTGCAGTAATGAAATAATTCAAATTCTGCTCCTTACTCATAAATGTGCAATAGCCATTACAAACAACACAGCACAAAATGGATTTTTTGTGGGATCAAAATATGGCTCAAAATACAAAATGTTGAATTTTGGATTGTACAAAATCTGTGTCACTAACAGCACAGAATAGCTATTAAATAGTTAGTTGAAAGCTTGTAAGTACAGATAAATCTTTCATGAACACATATCTTTTGAAGATGTCTCTTCACTTTCAAGGTTGGTGTGCTAGTGAAAAATTGATTCTAGAATGTTAAATTACAAATCGCTGCAGAAGCATTTTAAGCACAAATTCATAATAAATTTCACACACAGTAACATAGATTTTATTTGTTGATTTTTTACTGGGAAAGTTACAAAACCATTCTACTTTTATTTGTATCTTCCCTGCCTCAAACACATTTCCTTCAAATGACAGAAGCAAGCTTATGAAGTTCTGAGCTGATTGTCTATTTGAGGTCGTATCAACAGGATCAACTACATCAGTGGTTAAAGACTTACATTATGAGTAATCGACTGCTTCATTTGGTGTATCTTAACTACCCCTAATTTCCCTTGGGCTTCAAGTGCTTGCTGCACATTGTGTTCTATCAGCCGGGGACAGTCAGTGTGCCTATTTTCAGCAGTGACAAGTTAAACAGCCTACACAAGGAAGGATGGAATAGCTGTTAAACTGGGATATAACGTGAGTGAATAAACATCTCCCACTGACTTGTCCTTTCTGGAAAAGTTATTTGTTATTTCCATTTTCTCAGTGTTTACAGAAGAAAGGTATGGCTTTGCTAATTAAAGTCATACAAAGCTCAGGTTGGAGTTTTCAATCTGCAGCTCCACAGATTGTGTTCAGGCTGACAAAACAGTTAATTCAACATGCTTCTTGGGAAGTCTCTGTTTCTTCCTATCACATTTGCACATCTTAAACTAACCACATAATCTGTTTCTCAAGTTTTATGCTGGTATTTCCATCAACATCATCATTAGCCTGCAAGGCTGAGCTCTAATTATTAAAATGTCCAGTGCTGAACAGGTTTAGTAGCCAGTACAGACACATTCCACCTTAACAACCCCTTATCACAGCACCTACTGTGTTAATTACTGCAAGGTCACAAACCCTTCTAGATCAAAAGTGAACTGACTATAGAGTTCAACTGAACTGACCCATTAATTCGAAGTGGCACAATTTCTCATTAACTGGATCAAGTTTGTTTGTTTGTTATGATTTTAATATAGGTAAGTAGGAAAAGCTTCGGCAATTGCTAGCACAGTCATAATTTTCTTTCTCAGACGGATGGCACAAATGATGAGGCCCATTGGAAACGACTTTGCATCTCTAAAGTTACAATCAATATACAAAGTATGACGTACCGGTGCTTTAATACAGAATGCCAAAAGCCATTTCTGGGCAGCTCCTCAAAGAAATGCAAAGAGCAAGAGCAACATTTAAAAGTGTTCTACTGGATAATGCATCACATGTGGCTCGCGTTTCAGAGGCTCAGGTATTAAATCAGTCTTGAAGAAAAGTAAAAAAAAATGCAGTTATGCAAAGGAAAGGAACACAAGCAGTACAGCATTGGTTAAAAATGGTAACAGAAATGCATGAGAAGCCTCAATTCAAAATTTGAAAGTGAAGCGAAAGTTTACATTCAACATTGTCTTACAAAAGCTATAATCCTGCAACAGTAGGCATTTCTGAGTGGATAGAACCAATTAATCAAATACATAGACCTACTTAATTTTCACCTCCTGAGTATTTATTCACATACAGCAGTAATTTTCACTTTTTCCATCTTTTCCATGAATACTAAAATCATTTTTATAATGGCAGGCATTTCTCTCTCCATTTCATATTTGTGATCAGGGCTAAACATTGCTCACACTTAGCCTTAATGGTGCATTTCTGGTGAGCATTAAATCTCATTTTAAGTCCCCAGTTATGCAATACTCCTTCCACTTACACACTCCTGCTGTTAGTCTCTGCATTGGCTCATTAAATGATGGTTTCCAACAGCATCAAAATAAAACAATTTTCTTTTTTTCAGTTCATGTTTGAAATGTTATCAGCACACAGTTGGAAGAAATTTATTTAGGCAGTGGTACTCTTACATTTCGTGTATTGAATGCTTCTCCTGGTATGCTGGATGTATAAATCACCTTGCAACAAGGTGTTTTGCTTCAAGGTGTGAGGGGGATCAGCCCAAGAGACACAGCGGTCTTGTAGCTCAGTAGATAAAACAGTTATCTAATAAGACTGAAAAAGGTGGAACTGCTTCAGTTAATGCAAGTTTGCCCTTCATTCTCGATTTACAATGACTGTCTCTGGAATAGTCAGAAATGTAAACGGGAATGAAGCCTCAGATCTTGACAACCTACACCGGAACACCAGCAAGGCTCAGAGACAGCCTGCAGATTAGGCCTCAGCCTTTCCAGGAGTTTCATCATAACATTAGAAAAGCTTAGCAGCAGCTTTGAGAGAGCTGCAGTCCAGCTAGCAGAGTGAACTGAGGCTGCTCAAAATCAATTTTTCATCTGCAGCCAGAACTGCAGGGGGAAGAGATGAATGCTTACCATGTCTATACCTCACACTAAGCTTAAGAAATACAATTCTCTGTTTGCATTGTTTTGTGCACTACTGTTATCCACAGCCTGAAAATAGCTCAGCCTTCACCAAAATGGCATTTTATAAACTAGTGCTTTGCTAAAGAAGTGTATTTTTTGCCACAGCTCTTCCAGAGGGTACAATAAAGAACACAGAAACAGTACAAGCTTCTCAGCACTGTTGAACAACAACAAAGCAGTTACATGGTAAGACAGAAAGAGAAATTAGGAACAGGTTGCCTTATGGAGTACTATGGCTAAAAACAGAATTTTAATAGCATATGGCTTTCAGTAATTTTTTTGTACATGTATTACACATTAAAGAAAGATATCAGCAAAGGTTTCAAGTAAGATGATTTTATTTTTTCAAAACCAACAGCACTGAATCTTGTGGTGACTTTCAGACCTAAAATAATCCCTATACACATGTGGGTGTTTGTGTATTGTGTTATAAACTAGTACAGATTGCCCCATTATTTTCAAAAAGAAATAACTGTTACAACTTTTCCTCAGGGATATCACAATTTTTATTTTAAGCAACTCTCGGTTAACGTTTTATCACCCTGTCATTACCTTGTCTTCTATTAACATACCACTATTAAATTATTAGCATTATGTTGACTTTATGCTGCAAATTCAGAAAAGCAGACAATGTAGCCAGACTCAGTGGTTGTAAAGACCTTTGTGACTCTGTCAAAAGGGCATTCAAATCATTAAGCACTAAAATACAAACCAGACAAATAATTTTTATTTGGTCTATTAATTTTTTTCGAATGTTGTAAATATAGAATAACAGTGTAACAAAAAGTGGCATTGAAGTGGTACATCCAAAAGTAGCACAAGTTAATAAGCTCCTGCAAAAGTTGCAAAGCTTGTCCATTCCAAACAGGATTGTGAACAAATAACCGTGAATTCATTACTTTCATCCTATGTAGAAGGGCTCTTGTTGCTTGCTAAATTTTTCCTGTTTGGACAGGAAATCATCTAGCTAACAGTATCTCCGATTTTATTCAAATCATTTTTTTATCAAAGTAATCTTCCAGAAGCAAAGGTGATCTTCCAAAAGCTTTAGGTTTATAAGTTCATGATCTTTGTACTTGCCAAGACTTCATCATGGAACAAGGTTTCAGCAAACATATCGGAGTTTTGCAAGGCCTCGAAAAGACGCTTATAGTCTTCTGGATACAAGTTACGCATTGCAGCATTTTTGGGAATTTCTAGTGCTTTCAGTAATGAGTCACTGTTGTCCAAGCTCCATGAACTGAAACAAACAAACAAAATCATAATGGACCATTTCTTTCTGTGAAAAATTAAAAAGCAGGA
Source organism: Oriolus oriolus (assembly GCA_013400235.1). Lineage (NCBI taxonomy): Eukaryota > Metazoa > Chordata > Aves > Passeriformes > Corvidae > Oriolus > Oriolus oriolus. Next base: position 99,432 of record VXBT01000168.1, on the reverse strand, counting down.
AACATTATCTCAAGGTCCACTTCACTCTTTTCAAAGCTTCTAGAAGCAGCTAACCTCTTCTTGCAACACAAATTATTTTCAATCCATACTGCAAACAGGAAGAAACCTCTGCTATTAAAACACATAAATAGCAAATAAAGCCCCTAGCACACATAGACAATACCAAACCACACAAACCTCTTCATTACAGGATAGGTGCTCTCCCTCCCTCATCCATCCCAAATGCCTAGGTCAGTAACAGGCACTGCAGCCTAAAAAGGATGTCTCAGCATTGGAGAAATTAAAGCCAAGGCAGTCGTCAAGAAGATGACTCAGTATAGCATGAATTAGTGACTTACACCTCCCAGGTATTTTCTTCTGTATATAAACAGATGTATCCACCTTCCTCCCATCTACATCTTTGCTATGAAAGCTATACTTTTATAAATGTGCACATACATTAACTATTTCCCAGACAGGAAAAGAGTGTATAAGTACACAGAAGATGCATATTAGAAGCCTTCAACTTCTCGGCTGAAGGATCAAGTGGAGATGAGGTACACCACTGAGCTTTAAGAAAGAAATCCATTAAGGCTCTTGGCACTTGTCTTTGCTAAGAGAGTTACTGGGATTTAGTAGCTTATTTTTTCCCCCTTTCTGGAAATTAACTTTCATAACTATCAGCAAATGAGAAGTATATTCATTATTTTCATCAGCAAGAAGCCAATGCTTTCCAGACTGTGAACACCTCCCGTTTCTGGAAAACAGAAGTATACTGATCATAAAGGAAAGTGAATAGCTCCAGTGTAATACCAAAACCAGTATTAAAGAAAGTTGCATAATTGGTAAAGTCTAAAGCCTAATTTTTTAATTAGATAACTGCCATTTGAGGACATCCCCATTCCACCTTCTATAACCTTCAGCTTGTTTTCATTAGCATGACTTTGATGTCTGTTATAAGCTTTTAATTTCTGTAACTGCAAAACTCTTGGTGGCTTTATTATTGTATCTGTAAAATAAGTGAAAACTTCTTGCAGATACATGACCTCCACTGGAGGTACAGGAATTACTGCACATATACATTCTAAATACTTGTCAACCTTCCTGTCAGGAACAGTCCCCAAAATACTGTATTGTGGGTTGCACAAATTAAATCTTCTATTCTACATGTTGATGATTATTTAAAAATTAAGTTTTTTAAAGGCTGTATTTCATTTGCAAATAAATACTGCTTTTGGAACATATTTTAGTATTCTCACATATTTCTCTGAAGTATAAAAACTAATTCTTTTTTACTTACTTTAATCTATCAGTAACTCTTGACCTAGGTTTAGCAAAAGACTGTTTCACCATGAAAATAAAGGTAGATGCATTTGAGGGCTTCAAGCCTCCTGTAAATAGATGTTGCTGAGGAGTCAGTCGTACCAAACATAAATGGTCATTCGGCATCTGCTGCAAGAAAAATGAAGTCACTGAAAAAGTCACTTTTTAAGATAGATACTATCCTAAGCTAAGAGTTTTATCTTTGCCACCAGTAACATTTCTTATTAAAAGTCTTAACAAGATGATTTCATTGGAAGATGAGGCTGCACCTCCCTGTGCCTCAAACAGAAAAGGAAATAGAAAGCAAAAGAAACATACTATCACTTGAGGTTTATTTCTATGTTTTAAACTGGACTTTCTTAGTTGAAATAGACAATATAGGCTTGATGTGACTTTTCAAGATACTATATGGCCTACAGTATTCCTCTGTATATACTATGCAAGGTACCAGATCAACTACCTGCCTTTTATATATAAAGATGAAATTATGTAACAATAAGATACTATTACAACACGAGGATTTTATTAACCTGGGACAAAGTGGAGTCTTCAACTGAAATAAATGTAATTCTGTATTGGCAGCAATGGATATATTGTCCAATAGATCTGGCATTTGTACTTCTAAAGCTGTCCTAGCACATCTTGCATAACCCACCTGATGGGCCTCTCTACATGGCTTTTCAGCAACACAACTAAGCATATAGGGCACACCCAGTCATATATTACAGAAACATTGCAAACAGCACTCAATACAGTACCACAGCAGTTTTGTGGGGAGCGTGAAACTTAAAAATATTAAGTAAACATGCTTTTATATTATCAAAACTAAATAGGAATATTCATTTATTATACAAAGGAACATCATTACTTCTCTAAAAGAGAGAAGTAAATAACTTCACACAATGTATTTTTGCACTTCTCAGATTTAAGTTTTGACACTCATGCTTTTCCACAATTAACTTGCACATGAAATCTACAATAGACTATGAATAACTATTTTAATCAAAACCAGCAGCATACTGACTGTGTTATTATATGGTAGCACTTGTTTTGTTCAAGCAGGTAGATGTCACCATCAGTAACTTTCTCTGAAAAATACTTTACCTATTCATATTCCTTTATGCTGTTTATTCGCTATAATTTTTCCATCACAGACAATACAATAGTTTATTTCAGTTTCTAAGCCAACAGCAATTCTTCACTCCACTTTCGATGAATCTACATGCTGCCTTAAATTTTAATCAGAAAAGCTGTTAAAAAAATACATCTGTAAATGCTGCTATAAAGTTACTTTAACCTTTAATGAAAAGTAATTTAGCTGCATCTTTAGAAGAAGAGACTGTACACAGCAATCTTACCATAGTTTTTGGTACCGCCAGTCCCCCATTTTTCAGATTAGTTGCAAATGATGACCAAGGTTCCTATGGGAGGAAGCAAATATATTATGGAATTAAAGTGTTTTCTTAGAATAGAATAGACTATTTCAGTTGGAAGGTACCTACAGTGACCATCTAGTCCAACTGCCTCAGCAATTCAGGGCTGGCCAAGTTAAAGCATGTTACAAAGGGCATTGTCCAAATGGTCTTTTAAATGCTGACAGGCTTGTGGCATCAACCACCTCTCTAGGAAGCCTGTTCCAGTGTTTCATCACCCTCTGAGTAAAGAAATGCTTGCTAATATCCAGTCTAAATCTACCCTGGCACAGCTTTGAACCATTCCCATGTTTCCTATCACTGGATACCGAGAAGAGCTCAGCACCTCCCTCTCCCCTTCCCTTCCTCAGGAAGCTGTGGAGAGCAGCAAGATCACCCCTCAGACTCCTTTGCTCCAACCTAGGCAAGCCCAAAGCCCTCAGCTGCTCCTCATGGGACATTCCTTCTGGTCCTGTCACTGGCTTTGTTGCTGTCCTCTGGATGCATTCAAGGACCTTCACATCCTTCTTAACTTGTGGGGCCCAGAACTGCCAAAGTGTTCAAGGTGAGGCTGCACCAACGCTGAATTCAGTGGGACAATCACCTTTCTCGACTGGCTGATGATGCCCTTTTTGAGGCACCCCAGGATGCAGTTTGCCCTCCTGGCTGCCAGGGCACACCCCGCTGACTCAGACTGAGCTGATGCCAGCCAGCAGCCCCAGGTGACCAGTGGCCAGCCAGGTGTGGCCCCAATCAGTTCAGCCCTCTGAGCTCTGCCCTTCAGCCAGTTCTTCACCCAGTGCACCCTGAACCCGCTCATCCCACAGCTGGGCAGCTTCTCCAGAAACATGCTGTGAGGGGCAGTATCAAAAGCCTCCCTAGAATCCAGAAAAATTGCATCCACCATCTTCCCTTCATCCACTGGGCAGGTGACCTTATCATAGGAGGGTGTCAGATGAGTTAAATGAGACTTCCCTTTGTGAGCCCATGTTAACTGTGCCTGATGATTACATTATTCTTCAAGTGCCTTTAATAGTACCCAGTATAATCTTCTCCATAATGTTTCCAGGTACTGAGGTTAGACTAAAAAGTCTGTAGTTCACTGGATCTTCCCTCACATCCTTCTTTGTAGGGCATGTGGAATAACACTGGCCAGCTTCAGTCAGCAGGGACCTCCCCAGACTCCCAAGACCTTTGCTACGTGATTGAGAGGTCCTGCCATAACTTCGCTAGCTCCTCAGGTACTCTGGGATTAATTCCATCAGGCCCCAAGGACTTGTGAACATTCAGCTGATACAGCTGGTCCCTTACATTTTCAGCCTCCATAAATGGAAAGTCACTGTTCCCACACTCATGGTCCTTTGGCTCAGGGGACCAAGCAGCCAGTATTATTAAAGAGTGAGGCAAAAGAGACATCAAATGCCTCCACTTTTACTTCATCCTCATCAGTCAGATGACCACCTTCAAAAAGTACTATACTTCAACGTCTTAATTTTTACCTTAATATATACCTTGTAGTATAAGGTATTTGGAAGACAATAGACAGTGAAACCTAATTTTAGATTATCAAAACATCTAAACTATTAAGGTAGGTTCCTAGAAAAACAGAACACGAAGAGAAATCTGAAAAGCATAAATGAACTGAAAGCTGATGGCCATGTGCTCATGGGGAAGTGGGGGGACAACATAAAAAAACTTTCAAAACTAAAGCATAGCATGTTTCACAAGGGAAGAAGGTACTAACTAGTAGGAGAACCAAGTATGCATTAAAGCACCAAGACTCAAAAAAATTTCTATTGAACACATCTTAGGAAGTCCAAAGGAATACATGATGGCAAAATTTAGATGATATAACAAAGAGCACACTATGACAGATTGGGAAAGCAGACTTCTAGTTTCACACAACTGCTAGCAAAATGGAAAAGATTTATCTGGTGTGTAAACATCTCTTTTTTATCTTCCAGATTCTGAGAATAAATGTTTTTGAGTACAGTGGCTTGCAGTGAAAACACTGACATCATCGTGAATAGCAACGTTGCTTAATTGAAAGAGTTTTATGCAAAACCTGACTGTTTTGGCTTTTTACAAAAGTTTTCAACAGTTCTCCAACTGATTTAAACATCAAATTAGCTTCCAATTAGTTTACAATGGTAAACCACTATAAACCCTTTTCTAAATGCCATGTCCATAGAATTAGGCCATATCAGCTGGTACAAAACTCTTACCTTATGCAGCAGTTCAATTTCATACCCTAGTTGTGCAAGTACAGTAAGTGCTTGATAAATCTTTGACTCCCCAGGCTTTGCTGTTAATACCTAAAAAAATGGCAAAGACCAAGCATTTTTGTTGCACAAAACCAAGACCATGTCTTTACCTAAGCAAAATCCACATATATATATATATAAAACAGTAAGAAATTCAGTTAAGTCTAAAATTCCAAGGTAAAGTTACACCAGGCCTCAAATACATGCTTTGTGCTATGTTAGTATATCTTGTCAGAAGACAGGACTAGAAGACATTGTAATATTTGATGTATTTCTTCACAGCAGTTATTTGGATAACTGAGCTATGTGTGAATCTCCAGCATATGCTTTCTGGTCCCTTTTAAGGCAGAGAAGTTTCACACAGAAGAGGAATAAGGATCAGATTTCATACAAAAACCGTAACTTTGGCAGAGTTATCAGCTTGCACTGATAAAATAATATTCCCAAGAAAACACACAAGCAGAGTAAGTAAAACATCAGGTGACCTCGCTGAGCATTAAGCAACTTGCATCATCCTGATCAATATTACATATCAAACAACTCTTAGGGCAAGAAAAAAAAGAAAAGCTTGTGATTATTCTCAAAAAGGGAAAGGAAAGAAGTAAATTGTAGCAGGGAGATTTAACTTCTTGTAATAGATTTACACAGCCTTGCCATATGATAAAAAGCCAAAACAACCAAAAAAAAGGAGCCAACAATGCTCAGTAAAAGAAGGTTCCAATAGCTTTTACTACACAACTCTTATTTAACAGGGTCCACATTATAGATATAGTTATTATAACTAGAAAAGTTAATAAACAAACCAAACACGAAACAGGGACTGCATTAAATGAACAGGCTGCCCTGTATTTAGTAAAAAATCTGATCATTAAAAACATACCATACAAGTGGGTATTTCAGTGGTGTCCAACCTGTCATTTCACAGAAGAATATACTTAAGATGTTTAATTTTTTTCAGTGGGGTGTTAGACACAAAACAAGTTGTGTAAGCAGACCTGGAAGTCCTTGTCTGCTTCAAGTAATTAAAAGTTTATGGTCTATGGCTCTGTAAGAAACCTCCCAGTTTCATAGAGGAGGAAAAAAGGCATTCTTGAAGTGTAAGTACAGTTCTAGAGCTTTGGGACAGCATAAATTAGAAACATGTTATCCAGAAAGGGCTCTGCACCTTAGTGTACAGAGCATTAATAAAAAAGAGTGTAAATCATTATATTTTGCCTCAGTTCTTTTCAGTACTGCATACAAAACAACTCAAGAGGAGAAGTGCATCTCACTCTATTGGTATTTAGTGACTTGGTATCTTCTTCACTTGTGCTTTTGTGTTTTGAATTCAGTCTTCATTTAACTATTACCTGCAACTAGTAAACAAACTCGTTGCAAAAGCATGGTACGGAGTTTAATCACCTCACAATTTACAATGGAAAGCAGCTAGTCTGCTGCTGCATATGCTTCTCAAGGACTGGTCTTCTCATTTGTAAGACCTGTGGTTGTATGACAACAGAATGTTTCTTAACAGTGCTATCACTGCATAAAGCAAACAAGCAGGAAACTGACAACACTTTAAAATTCTGGCAGAAAAAGAATTCACTAGCAAAAACTTGAAGTATACAATATAAATGGTTTTGTGTTCTGTGAAGCACTACACCTTCATTACCTGTAAAATGCCTTGCACGTACCGTATACTCTTTTTCACTTATAAAGAGGTTGAGTTCTACTCTTCCATATCTGTATATGGAACTGCATTCATACATGGCGAAAAGAAGTCTCCAAAGTCTGTTTCTTTCCAACTGTTGTGGTACGATTCCAAAAATTTTCAAAGGAACATCTGTTTCAATAGTGTGCAAAAAGTAAAATTTTGCAGTATGTATTAGAAATTCTCATTAATTCTAATGTCTAAACTACAAAAATTAGGAGAAGAAAGTCTGTGACCTCATGCTGTTCAAGAATGAATACAATTCAAGCCTTAGTCAAAGCTAACCCCAGTTTGCATTAGACTAAACCTTTAATAGACAAGCAAATACTTAATTATCTGATATTGCCACAAGGTTTTTTTCTGAAGCTATCATGAGTCTTAAGTAAGGCTGAAATGTAGAAAACAGTATCCATTAATCCACCATATGTATTAAATAGAACATATACCTCAAGCAAATCCCAAAGATTTTGCCAAACTGCCTATGCACCCTTCGAAGATGTGTTTGTAACATATGGGATCATAAACATATACCTGCCCTCCAAGGAACTGCTTCTACACCCAGGGCTTCAAAAAGTTTGTCAGAAGACACAGCAGGTGGTTTCAATGCTCCCTTAGACAAAGGATCCAGTCTGAAGAAGTCACCCAGAATCACCTTTAACTGCCCATCCAGGCTATTCTCTAGGGACTGAATAAAAATAACTTTAGTTGAACAAATCTGGATACAGTAACTGGTTTTGCAGAACACTCAACCCAAACAAAAAATGCCTTCAAGCACTACATAAAATTGTTACCCAGTCAACAAAAGTCAAACTTCAGAGCTGCTTCTTATAGCTGATAAAAAGAATAGTTTCTTTCTTACAGCTGATAAAAATAATTGCCCCTTCACTGTGCAGGGCATTTGACATTTTTTTGTGCTGTTTAACCTGAGCTTTAAACCACACTCTTGAAAGAGTAAGATGTTCTACAATGGTTTTTTTAAAAAAACCAAACAAACAACTACACTCAACTAAGCAAACCACTGCTTTTAACAATTTAAAACTAGAATTCTTCATATCTGTGGAGAGAATGCCTTTTCTACACATTTTAAGTCAGGTGAGAGTCATTGGTTCCAAACTAGCACATAATGCAAACCTTCTAGAGCAACTTCTGCAGCTCTGTGTCTGACCCCCTCTGAATCCATGCAAAGCCCAAGTGAGCAGGAGAGGACAACACACGTAAGTGCCAATTTCAGGAAAACAGATTAAATAACACTGTGAGGTAATCAGAATAACTAAGACTATTTTTACAGATTTCTTACAGCTTCATACAGAACTCTTGCTTAAACATCAACAATGACTCCTATTAGTTTCAAATTTATGCATGAAATTTTATTTATGCATAGGAAGACTATGTATGAACTTGAATTCCTACATATATAAAATGCCAAATAAATTAATTAAAAAATATTCTGCATTTGCAATGTACAATACCAAACTACTTACTGTTATTAGGCATTATGTCTCATGTTGCAAGTAACAATCACTGCCTAATTCCTTTTTGATCCAATAATTACACAACAATTTAAGTTAATTTCTCATTTTCCCTTTAATTACGTTTTAGAATCATGCAACTGAATCAAAAGTGTACCTGTAAGTCTGTAAGAAAATCTGAGTCACTTTCCAGAGCTACCACTCTAAAACCTGCATCAAGCAGAGTTCGAGTCAAAATTCCAGGACCTGAAGTAGGAAAATAAATTTAAAAAAAAAATTAAAAAGTGCATTTTTGTTTCCCAGTGATTTCCTTTAGTGATTTTCCCAACACAACTCTTTGGACATATCACCTTCAAGAGGAGATAGCTTGTGTTCGGTTAAACACACTTCAAAACAAGAGTTAGAGAAATGATTTACAGGCAGCCTGCCCGAGATTGCTCACTGCATTACACTAAGCACAGAGTTACAATTAGATACTGAGCAGCACTGAGACAACGTTTCAACTATTTCTACTACTTTTTCTTCTGCCAAGTGAAATATACTGTGAAACCTTATCCATATTATCTTTAAAATAGATTCTGCAGAAATGTACACAAAAAAAACCCCCCAAACCATTAGGTAACTGCAGAGGACTTGCCATAGCCCATAATCCTGGGTGTGTTTTTACTGATAAAGTTCACCTAGAAAACCACCTGACAGAAAATTACATCTCTGGTCACTCTGCAGCGAAATTTTATCACGAGTGACTCAAGCCTTCAGACTGCACCCTCACTCATTCCTCAAGCTCTGCATAAACGGACCCCCCAGGCACATCCTGGTGCCCACACCCAGATTTCCCGAGAAGGTGCCGGGGCGGGGGTCGGGGACAGCCCCCAGCCGGGATTCCGGCCGGAACACAACGCAGCAGCCACCCCCGCCCGAAATCCCGGGAGAGGCAGGGCCCCGGCCCCTTCCCGCAGCAGCACCAGCCCTTCGCGGGGCCAGCACGCCGGTGGCGAGGGCGGCAGCTCGCACTGACCCCCCAAGGTCACTGGGGAGCGCTGGAGCCTCGGGGCAGCTCACCGGGCGCGAACTCGAGCAGGAGGGGCTGGGGGCCGGGGCCAGGGCCGGCTCCGCTCTGCAGGCAGCGCCGCACGGTGCGCGCCAGCTGCGGGCAGGCGATGAAGCGGCGGACCTTGAGGCTGCTCCGCTGCTCCTTACGCACCAACTGCTTCTCCTTCGCCGGCTCCGCTGCCCGCAGGGCCGGGTACTGCCGCCCCGCCGTCACCCAGCACGGCGACAGCCCGCAGAGCAGCGCCCGCAGCCCCGCTGCCAGGAGGCGGCCGCAGCCCGCGGCGCCCAGCGGGGCCCGG
>VXBT01000168.1:59502-89390 GCA_013400235.1 Oriolus oriolus | reverse complement strand
GGCGCGGTGCGCTCGGAGCGGAGCACAGAGAGGGTTGAGGCGAGCGGCGGCTCGGGAGGGGGGCTCGGGCCGGCGGGAAGCGCTCTGCCGGGCGCCGGTGCAGCGATGGGTGCTCCGTGTGTCGGTGAAGTCCCAGGAGCTACGTATTTAGTTTGAGGTTTGCCTGGGTGTTTCACGGGAGTCTTTGATCTCCGCGTCTGCAGCTAAATAGTCACTTCGGGACTCGGTTGTTTGTATCGCCCTGCCGCCCTCGGCCGGTGCAGGATCCTGCTCCGGCGGATCTCCGGCATCGGTCCTTGCCGGCTTCTCCCTGCTCGATACCTTGTTGCAGTTACGGTTTAGGTTACACCTGTAATTTTCGATAGCAGTGACGTTGTCCTTTCGGCAACGTCCCCAGTGCCTGAACGAGAAATAACTTTAAGACCATCTTCAAAACGTTTTTTTTTCAAGTTCTGCCAAACTGGAGTTCATCCTTCAGGGACACTGTGCGAAAAACCTGTCAGTGGCGGGTGAGTGGCCGCAGTGTGATGGGGGAAGGGAGAGAGAATCCTCGCAAACGTGTTTCCCTGCTCCCTGTCTAGTTTGTGCAGAAGGCAGGAGAGATCTGGCAATCGCAGGGTACAAGTGGTCTTCAAATTAATGGTTCAGAAGTAGACTTTCTGTATGATTTTCTGCACATTGCTTAATTTCTTGTGTCTTGTTTCTCTGCTTGTGAAGTGAGAAATTAACACTTGCCTACTTACTAAACAAAGTCATTTTGTTTGGTGTATCTTTCTAAAACAGAAATTGGGATAGAAAATTGTGGCTTTGTTGTTCTCTTTTTGGGGGACCTGCACCTGGTATGAAGAGGGGCTGGGCTGAATTTAGAAAAGTGCCTTAGCAAATGCAGCGGTTCTTCATATCTGCAATTTATTTTTAAGTACTCTGCTTTTTTACGCTGAGTGCTATAATAATTTTCCCTGTGCCTTAAGGGAAATGGACAGATTGTTCAGCTGGATGATGGGATAGACCTCAATCCATTTTTAAACTGGACTTTATGTTATAATAGCTTTTTCTCTCTCTTACTAATTAGTCCGATAATTCAGTAGTTTGTAGGACTTTCAGAACATCAAGCAGAACTTGGTTTTCTTAGTGCCAGTATTTAATAACATCCTAATTCAGCGTTCCTCATCAAAGTTTATTGACAGCTATGGCTACAGAAAGGTTAGGTATAGTTTTAAGCTTAATTAATAAATTTTGGAAATTTTTGTTGTCAGTTGGAGGACTCAGGAGTGCTAGGGTCATCTTTGAGCAGGCTGTTCAGAGCAACTGAGGTTATTCAAAGGAGTGTTTGCTAATAAAAGCCAAATGACAAAATGCCCTGACAAGTCTTCATACACTGGAAATGATGCGCTTTTCTTCATGATTTTATTTATTTTAGCTTAGTGCTTGCCTGGATTGAACCACAGGTCTCTATGGGCTAAACTCATGGCTTGGTTTTTTCCCCCCTAGTAGAACTGCCAGATATATGCTGAATCTTGCATGCATGAAGGACTACCTCTTTATGACCTGGTCATTATCTTTGGCAAACTGTTGAAACCTTAGGAAAATGGTAAGTTTTGTGCTTTTTTTTAATCTAGAAATTACAATGTAGAAAATTGTTTATTACATTAAAGTGTGTTGCAGGAACGTTTGAACAGTTATTTTTACATTAATGGCTGATTGTGGCATGTGTTTTCTAGTTTAATCCAGCTGTCACCGCATGCAAATACTTGAATTTACAGTCTTACCTCATAGAGCCTTATGTCTTTGTAATTTATGTGCATTGTTGAGTGCCCTGATATTGTTTCCTCCTAATTATTGTTTCCTGAAATAAATCAGAGAGAATCAAAAGGGTTACCTGTTTGATTTGATTCCAGGCTATGCTTGAACCCAAAGAGCTCATTAGTTGTATGGGTCAAAAAGCTAGTAAAGAGATTTGATGGGTTTTTTCAATGATTCTAAATACCTTTTGCATTTACCTATATTTGACTCAATATAAAGCTTATTTTTCAAGTTTATATTAAAGCATTAGCCTTTTAGTATTATTTTTCTATGTATTAACCACTTAGCCATAGTAAATATTGACAATTATTTTTAAGTAAGGGCAAAAATTGCAGAAGTACCTGGATCATAGTCTCAGTTTTCCAAACTCTTATGCCCATACTTCATTTTATGTACAAATTTGACATAATTTCCATCTTGCACAAAAAGAATCCAAAGAGTATGTGAATGGAAGTTTACATGATCATATTTTTTCATTGTCCTCCTAGTGGATACTTATCATTAGAGTATCCTCTAAAGACTCAGAATACAGATTAAGTTTGAGAGGTTTATGTGTTACCAAATACCACCTCTAATGTGAATTTTAGAAAAAGCTTTCAACAGAAATGAAAGCAGCTCTTACAGTAGAGCTGAAGGAATCACTTAAGCTTATTCGCTTCAGTAATGTGAAAATAAAATAACCTACTACATGTTTGAGTTGGCAGAAACATCTCTGCTTTGCTGCGATGCAGGATTCCACAGAATTATTGTTTTCACTTATTTTATTAAGCATACCTGAATAATTTTGTTGTAATGCTTTGATTGGTGACCAAGGGAAATAGTAGAAGGAGTGGTAAGAGATTTCTTCAAAAGTACTCTAAGCACTGCACACTCAGGAGAAGAGTCTCTAGGAAGAATTGTATTTTTAAAATCTTTCAGAGAGTAGCCTCATTCTTTTGTCATATTTTCTAGCCATGGCTGTCCCCCACTCCAAGACCATACATGCACAAACGAAATCTCCCAAGAGCTGAAGTAACATTTAATCCTATGCCACAATCTGGTTTTTGAGACCCAGTGAGTTTGCAGCCTGAGGGTTGTGTTGGACATCTTCCTTTGAAGTGAAAGTCAGCCTTTATAATGAGATCAGCAGTTTTGTATTTAGAGCCGTTATGGTCTATAAACCTTAACTTACTGCTTTCCTACGTGTCCTCTGTTGACAATTAAAAATGGCTTAACATTTGGATGGGGGACAGTGGCTAGGGAGTGGGGGGAGTTCCGCTGTTTGGCCAAGCTATTAGTAGCAAGGGAAATTAGAATCCAAGGTTCGTTGGATGCTCGCCTGCTCCATGTGACAGATTCCAGCCTAACGCTGAAAACCTGATTAATAGGGAGTTACTGTCCATTAAAAATCTGTTAGATCAATTGTGCAGATCACTGGAGAGTGACTGCCTAGGTACCAATTAAGTGAAACTATCAAGTCAGTTCTCCTCTCATATAGTTTCTGAGCAGTAGATGTATGCTAGAATAAGCTTATTTGAATAAAAAAGTTAAACCACTCCTTTGCTATTTTTGTTATGCAATACCATGCTGTTTAATAGGAAAGCTTTTTCATACCAGGTGCAGATTGACTTTGCAGCCTTACAAACACTGCAGCAAAGTTCACAGCTGACAAAAGAGCCATTCAGAACAAAAATAAACATAGTTTAAATGATCTGATGCCTTGAATTCTGTCCCTACTGATGCTAACAACAGTGTCCATGTTTTATTTCCCTTTTAAAGAACAGTAAGCAATATTTTTGAAATTTTCAGTGGAGAGGTGAAGGGTTTTGTAGTGTGAAGATGGTTGCGTAAGCTGTGTATTATAAGGCATTTTGGCAGGGTTACAAACTTTCTCACTCTGTGTTTTATCTGTGTGTACAGAGAAACTCAGTCCCTAGGGCTATCAATCTGGCATCTTTCATCAGCACTAAATTTACTGCAAATATTTTTTGTGTGTGTGCAAAAAAAAGCACTATTAAAACTTTGTGGGCAGGAGCGAAAACATTCTAATAGATGCTTTTTCTGTTTATCTCTCTCAGAATTTCTCTTCACTGAATTCTGGTGAGCATGTTCTGCTGACTTAAATTCACTCAGCATGTGCTTGTGTGTTGATCTCATCATAAGTCTTTATTCAGAAGGCTTTTGAAATGTTGCCTTGCTCAAGAGCCTGTTGTACTAAGATTTTTTTTTTTACTTGTTTTTTTCTTATTAAGCTACTTACAGTATAACTATGGTGTCTTTGAGACTGTCTGGTTAACTGATAAGGAAAGTGTACAGGTGAAATGCTGTTGGTGCCAGAGATTTCTGTAGACAAATTCTGCTGTGTTGCATGCTTGCTTTTTAGGAACAGAGTTGCTTAGGAACATGAAGTTTTTTCCACTGTTGTTCCAATATGCTGCCCCACCTGTCCCAAGTGAATTGCTAATGCATGGCCTTAGAATGTGAGCTTTAGCACTGCTTTTCTCTGTCCATGCGATTAATTTTCTTGGCTTTTTTGTTTGGAACATTAATATTACACTGCAGGGCAAATTCAGATTAATTCAGAATAACTTTAAGTTAAAAAAAGAAAGAACCTAAAACTAATCCTGGTATTCATTTTATCTTGGTAATATGAACATGTTAGGAAGATTTTTAGGTTCACTTGATGAATATGTTACTGAAATTATATGGAAGTTCATAATGTGCATTTTGGAGATTTTTTCTTAATGGTTATAACCTGGAATTTTGTGTGGTTTTAGCCTCTAAATGAGGGCATTGATGCCATGATGATTTTTTGCTTTTTCTTTTATACCCCTTTTATACACTCTTTTATATAGCTTTTATGTATTCTTAGTGCTTTTAACCTACATAGTTAGGTATAATTCTTTTAAGTTTGATAACTTCCCTTAGACCCAGTATTCCATTAAGCCAAGAGACCAAACATTCTGGAAACCCCAGACACCAAGGTCCTCTCCAGAACACATTCTGTAAACAAAGACAGGCCCATCCAGGGAGAAAGTTCCTTAGAGGGGGGGGTCTCACCCGAGTCCCTTGCTGGGGAATCTTTGATAGATATTCTAATTTTTGCAAGGCATATAATTGTATACACATCATATTGGGTGTGGCCATTTTCTTTGGTGGGCATTTCGGGGTACATTTCGATGTGCATTTCACACCTGAGGATCCTTAAATAAATACCAAGGTAAAAACCCTTTTTCCCTCTTAACTGTGTTCAGCTCTCTTAATTTTAAGACCAGGAAAAGGCATCAGCATAGTATCTTATCACTTTAGACCAACATTGCATCTGGACCTGCATCACAATTCAGGTGTTGTTCATTCTGTTGTTACAGTGTTACAGTTGACCCAGTTTGGCAAAATAAACAAATTGGGGTGCATCTTGTCCTGAAATTACAAGTTTGTCAGTTGTTCAGTAGTATTTTGGCATTTTCATTGACTCATGTGTTTATTTTATAAAGTGACATACACAGTGCAGAGCTTATGCGTTTGATCCTAGGAAGATTTGATCCTAGCAAGATTTGGCATTTAAAATTACTCTTTATTCCATGTTGTTTTGGGAGCTGCTTAGTTTCTTACCTGGATTTCTCTTTTTCTCCTGGAAAGCTGTTGAGGTCTACTATTTTAAAACTGAAATATAACATCATTAACACAGGGAGAATTAATAGTCATTTAGTGTCTCTGTGGGCTGTTAAACTTCTTCTGTCATGGTATCATTGAAACAATCTCACTCTGGGTTTTAAGTGACATTAGTTTTTACCACCTTACAGTACTGAGTTTTTGTTAATGTTTGTGATAGTTGGGATTTTGTTAAAGTTTGTAATGGAAAGATCTTTTTAAAATGGAAACCTCTTAAAAAGTGGCCTTGAATATAGTTTTTTGAAAAGCTGATCTGAAACAAATTAGATCTCTGTTTACAGGCTCAGGTATTGCAAGCAGTCAAATTCTATATGGAGAAGCTGGAAACTGTGTGCTTCAGAAAACCTCTCCAAGATCTATTACTCAAAAGTATGTGTAAATTGTTAGAGACAGCTCATATAGCAAATATCTATTTACACAATTAGAGCTGAAATGAATTTACCATAATAACTTCCTGTTGGAAGGGGCAGAGTTGAAACAGCACTCAAGGCTAAATTCACCACTGGGTTTGAGTGGCTGCAGCTTCATTAACTTCAGTCAAGTTATACCAGTGATAAATTTTTTGAGGGTTGTGATTTGCTTAACATAGGTCTCTTACAGTTCATACATGATTAAATTCTTATTCATGCATTTAAGGGCCAAAAAAAAAAAAAGACCAAATTAAATGTATTGTACCTCCTTACAGTCCTTTTATGATCTTCTTTACCAAAATATTTATTTCAAAATCTTTTATCGTATTCATCTTTGATTCATCCTTGTGAAATACATGAGTACTTTGTGGTTAAGAAATGCAACACAGATGATGTAACAGCGTGACTGACTTCACGGAGGAGGTTCAGAGCAAGGAAGGGATTTGATCTCATTCATTTGTATCTGACACTGAATAATGTAGAAACTAGACCGTCCTTCCTTTCGAAAATGTAAGGCAAATTGATGCAAGAATTTAGTAGAGCTGCTGGATTTTCTGATTTTCTATTGATGGCAATTACTGAAGCTCTAACAATTAGCTCTGTTCTTAATTAATCTTCTGGTTGGACCAGCAGGCTTGATAACAGAGGGACCTCAAGTATCTAATACTTATGGATGAGAATTGTTTCATAACCTTTATGGACAGCTTTCCAATCTATTTGTGGTTGCTTCTGGCCTTGATATGATTTAGGACCTCAGTGAATATTTTTACAGTACTAATTTTCTGTGTGTTGATGAAGGCTATAAAACTTGCTTATCCCTCATCAGTACATAAAAATTATGAAATTCAGTCTCACTATGAAATTTAATTCTCAGAAAATCTTGAACACTCTTCTTTCTTCAGTTGAGCAACTTTTAGATAATTGCCTCATTCTTCTTGCATCTCTGTTTCAAGGGATCTGTTCTGTCATCTCTGCTTTTTCATATATGTTGAAAACTGTTACCTGAGATAATGAGAGATTTTATATTATTGTATGTTTTTTTAGCAACCTCTTACGAGATGGTAGGATGTGACAGCTTTCTCAGGTCCTTGGAAAGTAAAGATTTGGATAAGAGTGAGTTGAGCTGATTAATTCTCATAAATATAGTCTGTAGATTTGCAGGATTTTTTTTTTTTCCCTGCAAGGAAGAAGTACCTATCCTAGAAAAGATGCATAAATTTGTCTAGTAGGAAGCTTTTCATTTTTGTTATGCTTTGTAATCAAAGTTGAGCATATGTTCTGAAGTATAACAAAAATCTGGGAGTTCTTCAATTAGAAGGAAAATTAAAAAATCAAAAAAGGCAAATTACTACTTCTCATAAGACTTAAAAGGAGGTTCATGCGTCCCAAGGCAAGACCAGTTACTCATGGGTTATTCCTGACCAACATTTGTCTAGACTGTTTATAAAGAGCTGCAATGATGAGAGTTCTCCATTCTCCTAAAGCAGTCTGGTCTACTGCCTTTCTACCATATCTGTATCCAAGATATGTTCTGGTGTTTTGGTGCAGACAAGAAAAAAAGAAGGAACACATCAAATGGTGAGGTTGCTTTTTGTTCTTGTAACATTGAGTCAAATGTGTTCTAGTGAAGCTTGAAACCCAAAACTTTTCAGACACTTGGGGGACTCATCATTGTGTATATTGAGTGCTGACGAAGAGGTTGTTTGTGTGAATTTTTTGACAGAACTGTCATATGTTCTACTAAAAGCTACTATTTGTTCCCAGACAAACCTCTTGTATTTGGCTGCTGACTGAAACATATTTTTAAAGTAATGTTAAATGTGGAATAGTAGATTATGCCTGGCAATATGTTTATCATTGTTTATTAAAACTGTGAATAAGCAATATGACTAGGAAGCGTAGAAGTTGAAAATAGCATGTGGAACTTCCTCTTTAAACCTCACTATTCCTGCTGTTTATAGATGTGAAGATCACTGTGCCTTTAAATGCCACTGCCACTTGAGAAGTGTCACTTCAATGTCAGAAAGTGCCAAACCACCAAAGTGTTCATGCTCAGACATTTTTGTAAATTCAATGAAATTAGATAAACCACTCCTGTGTCTGAATGAATACTTCTTGAAGGACTGCAGACTTAACACATTTGAAAAAACAGACCTCTTAATCTGTGTATCTGACACAGAAGCAGAAAGCGCGTAGAAAGATATTTTTACCCCTAGTACATTTTTTTCAAAGCCATACAGGGCAAACTGAACAGTCAGGAGGATGTTAATGAGACTCTGTCATGGTGAGGCTGTCCAGTAAAGGGATTGTACATAAGTCTGTCTTTTGAAGTGATAAACTACCAGCAAGTCCATGCTATAAGACAGCACAACAGCATGGGTTTTTTTTTTTTTCTGCAGAGGTGCCAGGGTGGATAATGGAAGCATGCATATAAATATCTTTATTTCCCTTTCTTTAGAAGCAGCAGTGTTCCAACCATTATGTTTCACATAAAACACAATGCAGAGCAGAATTCTGCTAGCTGCAATTCGTCTGGCTCTGTGAGATGATTACAGCTATGTGAATTGCCTACCACCTTTGTCTGCTGTCTCTTTCTATAGCGAATTCTGTGATGGTCAAGTAACTTCAGCAACTAGTACTTTTCTTGGTTGTGGCGAGGCAAGGGTACTTGGGTGCTAAAATATCTTGGCTTCCACGTTAGAAGAAGAAGCAAACTGTTGTAGAGAAGTTGCATTTGCACTTCTCTAAAGAACATATGGGCTTTTTGTTTATTATCTCCTGTAACAGCACAGTAGACATTGTCCTTTTTCTTGCGAGCTAATGAACTCATAATGCTATGTTGTATGTAGTTTTTACGTAGTGTTATGTAGATACTGTGTCATTTAGAGTTTCCCCCCCCCATCGCTGAATCTTCATTTTGGTAGTAAATATACATGTTTATAAAAAGAGATCAACCTTTTTCCTTCTATGTGGATGTTAATGAGCAATAAGAATTTGCAGTATATGTTTTGATTGTGTATGGCCATGATAGTTTTCACATTGGTTTTTATTAATTTGTGGAAGACTATTTATCAATATGAAGAGATACATCACCAGACAGTATTTAAATGATAGTATATTCACACCAGCTATGAGAAAGATCAACAGATTTATTCATTTTCACGGAATGAGTTTGATATTTTTTTTTCCTCTAGGACTTGTAAAGCTGCTTGTATTTAAGTAAAAAAGGGGGGAAAAGATGATAAAACCCCTGCAACAATAAAGAAAATTAAATTCCTTTATTAGTAGGTAGTGTCTGGTTTTTACTTGTCCTTAAACCTGAGGCATGCTGAATTTCTTCTTTAAAACGATGGGGATTCCACAAGATCTCTAGACAGCCTGTTTGGTTGTTTACATAGCAACCTTTTCTAGACTGCATTGCTATTACCAAATGTAGTGCTGTCCCTTCCTTTCTAAAACTCTTACCTTGCTGGGATCCAGGTCACAAAACCCGCCCCCCACCACGACTGTAATTGATTAGTGCCTGGTAGGACATAATGAATTCTCTTGTGCATGTAACACTTGCTGTATTATATCTTGGGAGAAAAAGAAAGCTTGGACTCATGGTCAGTCTTCTGTTTGGTATCTCTTTGAGATGCTTTTCATCATAACAAAATGACTGGTTAATTCCTATTTCACATAGATGTGCTTTATTCATTCCAAAAGGTTGGGGATATTCTCTTTTTCTCAGTGAATCTTATGTTATTCCTTTTGGAGCGCTTATTGCTATGATCAGTTTTGAATTAAATCATCAAAAATGCTTATAACTGCTTCTAACTGCAGACTTTATACAGCTATTGTGGTTTATCATCAAAGTTAATGAAAGGATTACATAGAAGCAACACTGGGAACCAATCTGAAATGCCCATTCATTTTGAATAGAGCAGTGTGGGTGATATAGTGGGGAAGCTGACTTTCAAAGAATTACAAGACTTAAATCTCTTTAATTAACACAGAATAATTAAATGGCATGAGAATGAGAGGGGGGAAATAGTGTCTTTGGCAGAGGAGCTATATGAAGGCAATCGAATGGAATGAAAAACCAATTTGATGTAAACTTTTTGAATGTTAGAAGAAAAAATATTATGATCTTTATTGTTCTGTAAGATATGTCCAAGATCAGTAAATGAAATACTACACTGTATGTTCAGGAAACATTCACAAACCCACCAGCTGTCACGGATAGAGGAGCTGTGTTAGTATGAGGGCTTAGGGGGGCTGGTTTGGTTTAATTTTTAATATCCTCTTCAAATTTCATCTGTGCCAGGTCAGGAATGAGCCCGATTCTTACTACCTGTTTGGGTTTTTTTTGAAATTCAAAACACAATCCAAACAGCTGTATTTAAGGTTATATTTCCATAGTAAGGATAGATGGAAAAAAGTGAGCAACTGAAAAAGTTGTCCAAATTATATTAAGTTGTACAAAGTACATGATAGACAACACTGATGATCACAGGCTTTTTAAAACTGAATTAGAAAACATACATTTCTCTAATGTACATACTGTTTGTACTAAAGTAAGCAAGCATACAACTATTTTCTTCAATACAGACTTTGTCTTTTAGCCACCTGGCAAATATTTTCCATTTTATTTTTCATTTATGCTATAATCACCATGATTACATGTGCTAATTGTATGAATCTGTGTGACAACTGAAGCACTTTTATTCATTGGTACCTTTTAACAAAGGTCGGCACAGTTCTACTCAGTGTTAGCTTTTATTTCAATTTTGGGCAGCCAGTGAAGGGAGGAAAGATGGGCCTATGAAGAAACAAACATTTTTTATTAACATGTTGTTTGTGTTTACAATTCATTTCAGTGGCAAAACAGTAAATACAGGAACTGCATGTTAATGGCCTTTTAAATATAGTTTAAATCATGAGGTGTTGCAGGATAGGGGCAGGCGAGCGGAAGATCTCGCGATGTCACGGAAAGAGACAGGGAACTCTCCCTCCACATACCCTGAGATAACCATCACCCCAGGCATGCAAGCCCCCCTAGCCCCAGTAACTTTCCACTCCTTTCCTACACTAACAAGCCCACCACCCCTCCTCTGACGTAGCGAAACCCCCTTCACTATAAAACCCTGTAAGATAAGATAATAAACGCCATTCGAACATCCACCACATTGGTGTCCATGCGTTCGGTGGACCGAGTGGTCCGGGAGGGGCTGGACCGCCGTGCTGTGCTTCGGGACCAGGTCGCCTCGCAGTTCGACCGAACTGCGACAATGAGGGATTCTAATTCCATTTTTGTTTATAAGTAAGTATTTCTATGTGTGTTTTTAGACAGAGCTAAAGTTCATTCTCACAGGATTTAGATTCACTTTGATACCTGCCTCATGCCTTGGTGAATTCAAAAGGAGTTGCAAATAGCAGCACTGAAAATCAAGAAGGTAAAAAGTTTCATCTGGGTGGGAGGGGAAATCCTTTTAAAAGATCAAGGGCAAGACTGTTCTAAATTCTTTGAACTAGCTGTTTTTGGGTTTTCATTCTCTAAGGAGTCCTAAGGATTGTAGAAAGGAATAGATTTTCAGGGCTACTTTATTTGGAGAAATACTGAGTTTCAAGCAATAAACCAAGAAATGTTGTGCTCTCCAGCTTCTCAGCTAGAGACGGATTATCATTTTAGCCAAATGTTCAGAGGAAGTGAGTTAACATTTTCCATCAGAATGCTGGCTTCCTCTACAGAAAATATCACTCGTCAAAAGCGTCTTTTCTCATTTTGCCCAATCAAATACAAAGTTGTACAAACACCTTGTTCAAATGCATTCATATTTCTCTTTCCCTTTGCTGGCTGTTGAAAGGATAAACTGTTTTCTACGGATAGAAGCAAGACAGTGGTGGTAGGACATCCTGGTTTTTAATTATTGCTGTTAAAACTAATTCCTCACTGGGTTTGGGCAATTTACTTCAACCTCTTTTGGTGCATCTTTTAATCTATGAGCTGGGGAAAGCAGCAGTAGTTATTACTCCATATGGCAGAAAGAGTAAAATCTGAACCTTTCAAATATAATGTCGTGTTTGGGATTATTTTTTTAGTGCTTTAGAACTGTTATCAATAAAACAGCATAACTGTAGTGTGGGTGTCTGTCACAATATCTTCTAGTTCTGATTCTTTCTGGTCTGTTTGAAGTTTTATCCTCCTCTTCACCTGTCATTTTGAGTTTAACTTTCTTTGAGAGAAAATGGCTTGATTAAGGAGCATCCTCCTAGTAAACAGATGCATTCTCCAGATAACTTCTCAGTATCTCCTCTAGAGTTCCCTTTGTCTTTCTGGTGCTCAAGGAAAACCAGTTGTCATCTAATGTGGCTACCAAAGGAAAATGCATCTTACATCTCTAATGTACAATACATTATTTGTCTAGGATAGAATATTCCATTGGAAGGGACCTACAGTTATCACCTAGTCCAACTGCCTGAGCAACTCAGGGCTGACCAAAAGTTGAAGTATGTTGTAAAGAGCATTGTCCAAATGCCTCTTAGACAGGCTTGGGGCATTGACCACCTCTCTAGGAAGCCTGTTCCAGTGTTTGACCACACCCTTAGTAAAGAAATGCTTCCTAATGTCCAGTCTAACCCTCCCCTGGTGCTGCTTATATGTTTTAGGGTAGACAGTAATTTTTGTTAGACTGGTATGGCTGGAAGTGGTTAGCAAGTTCTTCAGGTTGGAAGCAGAGATGGGGTTGTCCTGGGTGGTGCTGGCTTTTGCTTTTGTGTTGCCCAGATGGTGGCGGCTTGTTGTCCTCTGTGCGCTTCTCTGGAACTCCTCACTGTCTATTTAATCAGGCCTGTACTTTGTATGCTTGTCTATGGGCATGTTATTGGAGACAGTGTCAAAAGCCTTACCATAGTCGCAGTAAATCGCATCCATTGTTCCCCCTTCCTCTGCTGAGCAAGTCAGCTCCTTGTAGAAGCACCACATATCCATCATAAATCCATGCTGACTGCTCCTGATGACCTTCTTATCCTTCATATATTTGAAAATGCTTTCTGGGCTAACTTGCTGTATTACCTTTCAAGGATTGAGGTGAGGCAGAGCAGCTATAGCTCCCTAAATCCTCCTTCTTATCCCTAAGATAGGAGTGATCTTTTCTTTTTCTTATCTTTTTTTTTCTCAGTCCTTTTAGCAACTACTAAGTTTATGAAGGAATAATTTGGGGAAAATATCTTTAGTAATCTATCAGAAATATGTTTCTAAGTATGAAGGAAAGCCTACTTATTCTTTTGATTTTTTTTGCCCATTTGCAATTTCAATTCTTCTAGCAAGTAAAATGAAAGATTATCTTGCATATTTAGCAAGTGTGTATTTCATTTACTCAACTCGTGTATACCAAGAGTTAAGAAAGCCTGGTGAAGACAGGTATCCAAAAATGTATTTTCATTTAAAGGAAAGTATAGGAAGCTGCTGTAGGAGGCTTACCTCATCTCTTCAATAATACAAGAGTGCTTGCTGATTCTTGGCTTCACTATTTAAAACATGAGCTGCATCTAGCGAGATGTACACAATGGAGCTGTATTTCAGGTATATAGTTGCTAAATTAAACAGCAGTGTTGCCGTGCTTCTAAAGGCTAAAGATAGGAGCAGATACAATAATGGTCCTATAACATGTAGGTCTTCTGCTAACTTACTCTTTCTTTTTTCCCATGAATGTGTCTAATTGCAGCATTGATTTGAATTGCATCTTCCCAAAAAGGGAAAATTGACTCCTGCTGAGAGTAAGTGGGGGATTAGGTTTTTTATTAACAAACCATCTGCTTCTGTGTATACTGAAGACAGGTTGAATGTTTTCTTGAAAATAATGTGAAAATTGAGTCAATAAACAGGTTCTACTTCCATCTGATCCTGGTAACACAGTTAATCTATCTGCAAGTTTGATTTGATACCATCACTGACAGAATTAAAAGTTGTTCTACTTTTATACCTCCCTGGTTTATTTTTATTTCAGGCAAACTATGATCTTATGTGACAACAATGCTTTTGTTTTAGCCATGGATTTAAAAGGCGGGGGGAGGGGGACTTGGGGTGGCTTCTGTTTATCTTTTTGTTTTTCTCATTACCTCAGCTGTAACACTGGGAGCACTGCCGTAAAGATCAGCTGTGCTTTTGCTCAGGTTACTAGAGCAATTATAATTGGATAAAAATATAACTTTATAGATTTTTTTTTTGTATGTAAATATCCCCTGCTTTAAGATTTAAAATGGGTCAATGAATGAAAGAAATTCCCCATACTTTTCAGCTGTATCACTTGGCTAATGTGAATCTTGATTGGCTGGCATTGGCTGACATTATTTATCTATTATAATATGCATATTATAAATGCTTTGTTCCATTTTATATTTTAGGTCTAAAAATATCTGGAGGGAGATTAAGTGGTTCAACAAGTAACGCTCTAATGGATGACAGAGACTTTCCACCAAATGATCTGCAAATAGACTCAAAGGACAGTCTTCCTGCTAACTATAGGGTAGAAGGTTTGGCATCTCATTTGATTCCTTCAGCTGATGAAAATGAAAATCAGCTTGACAGTGATGGGAATGAAGTTCTGAGCAGTAGTAGCATTGCTATGGGACAACAGGATAAAGGTGAACAGGATAACATCAATAATAATGAGAACATGGACAGTGGAGACTGGATGCCAAGCTGTAAGGAAAGTGAGACTGAGAGATCTGTAAATGTCCATATGGACCCTCAGCTGGAGGAAAAGCCTATTACAGAAAAACAGCCAGGTGGGAAAAGAAGTCCAAGAAGCAAAAGAAGCTCCAGTAAAAAATCTAAAGGTACTTAATTTAAAAATTTTTTGTTCTGTTTACGTCAGAAGTAACACTGTAGTTTAAATCTGTGAGCTAGTATGAAATACACTGTAGTTGTTGTACTAATTATTTTTAGCATTTCACTAAAGGTTTGGTGGGTTTTGGTTTGTTTTACTTTTTCTTTCCAGAACTGCTAATAGTCTTCAATCAGATTCAATTCTAAATGTTTTCACCTTCTGTATTTAAACAGTGGCTATGTAGCAAATGTAACACATCAAGTAAACACAGGTAGAGGGAGGTACACAGTGTCAGTACGAAAACTGGGCTGGCTTCCAAATCAAAATAGACAGAAGTTCCAGCATTATGGTTTTGTTCATTTGAACATCATGGTCGAGTGCAAGATTTTGGTGTCTTGATCCCATGCCAAGATTTGAAATCTTGTTATGAGTACGAAATAGTTTGATCTTGGCCTGCTGTTGTAAAATTTACTTGCATTTTTCAAAACTTAGCAGATAGTCCTAGGCTGTGTGTTTTGGGTGACAAACTTAAAAAATGTCTTCCTACCAATTTTTGATGTTACTTTTTCTTTAGATCTTTTGGATATGAATTGGATAAGGAAAATGTAATGTTTATTGCATGTTCTTGTTTGAGATCCTTCTTCCCTTTTTGAAGGAGTAGGATTTACTGTAACATAATGCGTTATATTAGGTTTTTGCCATACATCCTAAAGCTTATGTGTCATAGTGCTGTATATATTAATTCAAATCAGTCTATTTCGTGCATAGGTTTATTTCAAAGAATATCTGATTCATGTGTGCTTTTTTCCCATGTGTTTTAAAATAAATAATTTTAAAATACAATTTTCTTCATAAATGGCAAGTCTTTTGTGACCTAATCTGAAAACTGATTATGATTTTAAGGGATTATAGAATAGGTAAAGACAGGAAAGGAAGGAAACCTTGTGTTCCATATCTTGTACAAACAGGCAAAATCTAGAAAAGAAAAATATACATTTAGCTTTTTCGATACTCTCATGTGATGATTCTTCTGTTTTCACAAAATGCGGTTGACTGTGTCACATCATCTTGATGTTGCAAATGTCATTATTTTAGTGGCAGTCTTCCATTTAATTTCCAGCACCAGCTATTTTAAATGATTCCTGAATATCTCATTACACCCTCTTCATTAAAGATCCAAACTAGTTTTCTTGTCTTTATATCAACTCAGAGTTAAAGGAGAGAATAATCAAACTAGAGTGGAAGATTCCTGGGTGGGTGACAGCAGAGCACCACACAAGCAAGCTGGAATATCAAACTAAATACTTGCATGGCGTGTATGTTGTGATTTTTTTAAAAAATTATTTTAAACTGTTGAGAAACCATGGATGAGTTACTTTGACTCATACCTAAGGAAGAGATTTATGAATCTTTTTCTCTGTAAGCACACCTGTTAGGATTGCCATTAAATGTTACCATTCTGGAAAAGATGACATTTGACTTAAAAAGCATGTTGTTCACATTCCTCTTCTTGCTAGTGACTAAAGCAATTTATGTGGAATATGGAAAATTACATTTTAGTCATTTTTGTTTACTTGCAACTTGCTCAGCAGAATATTGTGGTGATCATTAGAGAAGCCAATCTTTCACTCTCAACATGTTTTTACTTTAGAAGAAAGAGCAAGTACTCGCACTTGGAAGAGTTGCAAAGTTGTTTTGAAACTCTCTAAATAGTTGTTTGTAAAGAATAAACAGTTACAAGTTTGTTTATTATCTGTCTGTATATGCTTGTGCTTTGGAAGCCAAAATTATCCTAGCTTCTACTATCAATAGACTGGAATGCAAGATTCACTGTGTCTGGTTGAAGATCCTTCAAGGTTCAGTATTCTTCCTCTGACAGAGGCCAACAGAGGATTTTGGGTGAGAGTATAAGGACAAGGCAAACATGTAGTCATTTGCTTCCATGTTCTGCTTGCCATCTGCAATAATCCCAGGACTTTCCCAGCTGGGAACTGATAGCCTGTAATACTTTAGAGTGAATTTGTCAACTTACAGTTGCTTTTTGCATCCATTTCTGTGTCCTGGAGTAAGTAGTTCCAGGATTTCATCTATTTATTGTTTGAAGAAGCACCTCCTTCTAGCGCTCTTGATGCTGCAGGAGACTTATTAGAGTGGATTTACAAGCTGTAGCTTCTAGAGCCCAATTTTTTCTCACATTGTTTTTGTATACTCGTCATAGTTTTGAATGTACTATGATTATGTCTGGTTAGAGAGGACTGGTGACCAAAGAATTGATGTACATTTTAACTTAAGAATTTAAACTTTGGTGATTATTCATAATGTTATTCCTTGTCATGAATTGTAGTAACTTTTAGTGTGGTAGAGATAGTGATTCATTAAATTTAATCTGTTTCAATGTATTTTTGTAAATATGGACTTCAAATTATCCATGTCTCTGAAAATGAGTTCATCTTTTTTCAAAAGGTCAGTCCTGGCATAACTGGTAACTTCATGTTGTAAAATCATTATGTGATTCCTTAATATAGTATAGCATGGTAACCTGCACTCAGTCTTTTCTGCCCAAGTTAAATTCTGCAACGTATTTCTTCTGCAATACTTACTTCTTAAAGCAGCTTGAAGGTGGAGCAAGGAACAAAGTGGAGTGTTTGGGATGGATTTGGTGTTGAAGCAAATGAAATATATGAATATAAGATAGTCAAATTGTATGAAAATTCAAATTATGTTATTTTGTTTAGGCTTCTGTGCCAAACTAAACAAGATTTTGGACTTGCTCAGTTAAAGTTATATCTTTACCAGCAACACTTTTGTCTCAAGATCTCTTCTCTTAAAAATGAATGATTTTTAAATACTTGCTGGTCTTTTTTCTTTTTTCCTCAATAGTTCTTGAATGATTCAGTCTGAAACAGCTTTCAGTATTGAGTACCGAAGAATATTTAAAAAAAGAGATTGCCATATGTTTTCTGTACTAGAAACTTCTGTTCCTGGTGGCTTAAGCTAGTGCTACTGAATATGAAAATTTAAATTCACATAAAAAACTGAGGGCAACATCCATAATTTTATTTTGATACCAAATCCCTCATACTTGTACCTCTGATTCATTCTCAGGCGGGTAGCAAGACCATCTTCATTTCATATACTTGCAGTAC
This sequence comes from Oriolus oriolus, assembly GCA_013400235.1. Lineage (NCBI taxonomy): Eukaryota > Metazoa > Chordata > Aves > Passeriformes > Corvidae > Oriolus > Oriolus oriolus. The sequence goes on along the minus strand of VXBT01000168.1, from coordinate 71,570 downwards.
TGACAAAGAAAAAAAACCTGAGACGTACTGAAAAATGTTGGTTTTTATTCACAAGGTGTGTCAAAATTTGATGGTTTTTAGGCAAACTTGGGGCTGCTGCTGTGAACTGTTGGGGAAATTGAGAGAGAGTTTGCTTTTCCCCATGTCTTAGGAAACATTGGCACACCCAGCTGGGCATAGAAGGTGTCAGTTGCAACATTTGTGAGCCTGGCAGAGCAAAAACTTGAATCCGGCTCTTTGCCATGGGCCTACTGAGTGCCCTGGCCACTAATGTCTTCTGTGTCTTTCCACATACATTTTCATAAAGGCTTTGCTTCCATTCTAGGGTGGAATAAGTATCAGTGCTTTATAAAGTGAAAAAACTTACTCCTTCCTTATTAAAAAATCAGAAATATATGCAAGATACCAGTATCTAGTTAAAAAAAAAATAATTTATCTGCTTTGGACAGTAAGATTGACTGATTGATTGCTGGAAAAAGTAGTCTTGTGTGCTATTTTCAAGAATGAGGGGGAAAAAATAAATAGAGATCCTAGCCTGTCACATCTTTATGATGAAATAGCATTACTAAGTGTTACAATAAAAGTTCTTTGTTGTAGTGCTGCTGAGGTAAAAATATTATCTCTGTTGAAAACCAAACAAGGTAGAATTAACCCAAATAACTGTAAGGTCTTTCTTTTGGAATCAGAGAAGAAATTTGAGGGCAGAATTTGATTCTGAGTGACAGCCTTACTATATGTAGGAATAAGAACTATATGCAGTTTATAAAGGCGTGTTAACAACAGTATCATGATAAGGCTAAAATTAAGATTTTTCATTACAGTTGCCATTGAGCATGTTGCAGTCAGTGTTCATGTTTTGATATGACAGGTGATTATTAACTGCTTATTAAAGTGCAGTTTGAAGTGACATTTGGTTTCTTTGTTTGTTTTTCTGAGAGAAAAGGTTTGCCAGAACATGAGGACCCTCTTTTCTGGTTTCATGATAATGTGCTAAACAGGAAGCTGTGTTTTTAAAGACAGCCTTAATTCCATCTCTAGAAGTATTTCCTGGTTTGTATCTTGCATCCAGTTATGTCTCTTGTTGCTTTTGGCCCACAGGAAGCCCAAATAAATACCGGAAAATCAGAGATGTGCATTAATATTGAAAAAGCAATGTTAAGTTACACCCATACTTTTCTGGCAGTAAGCCCTGTGAAAATAGCCACCCACAGAGATTTAGTACTCCTGACCTGGATAGTTTACTTAATGAAGAGTTTAAAATAATCAAAAATTAAATGATGGAGCCTTCCGTGGACTATCTAATGCCTTTCTTAGGCCCTAAATCTTAAACCTGAGTAATCACTATTGGGTTTCAGTGGCCATGAACACAAGGGGGTCTGAAACCGAGTGCCCAGGCTGAGGACACAAAGATCCTTGAAGCAGTGCCCTCACCTGTCCGTCTTTCAAATGATAACATGGTCTTCAGGAAATGGGTGTAGCTGGGGAACAATACTCATCATAACTTGAGTTTATTGGAGTTTATTGTGCACATTTCTGTGGCCAAATTCTCTAAATCATTTTAAATAATTATGGGATTTTTTTGAAGTTCAGTCTTATGCAAGTGTGTCGAATTCAATGTTTTATGGGAAAAGAAAAAAGAAGATTATTAACTGCTGGAATCAGCTGTAGTTTTCTGGTTGCTCCTAAAACTGTGTTTTATAGGAAGCTGTAATTTATTGCTTTTATTCTCTAATCTTTGTGAGAAACTGATCCAGTCAGTATATGGGTAGTTGATTTCTCCCACTACTGCTGTCACTACTACTACTCTACACTTCTTCCTTAATCTCATTTAACATTTTCTTATAGCTAGCATATTCATGATCAAAATACACAAGTTTTGCATTTTGAACAATAAAATGTGGGATTTTGCACCCAGAAAGTTTATTTTCATGTAATATTCTTATAGTGTTATGCTTTACATTATTCTTAAATGCCTGACTTTTTTTGACGTTTATAAAACTGGAGACAGGCAACAGGGAACTGCCAGGAAATGTACCATTGAGAACCTAGTTTTCTGTCTAGCAAGTTCTGACATCTAAATTCAGTTTACACATCCTTGTGTCATTGTTAGCAACATCGATCAGCACTGCTGGCTCATTCCCTGGACTCTCAGACTATCCAACTATCTAGAGGGGTCTTCCTTTTCACTCTGCAGGACCGTCCCCTTAGACATTTCTCTCCTACAATCAAATCCCACACTGTCATCGTCTGCCTCTTTCTATCCTTTAAGAACCTGTTGTCACTGTGAGGAGCCCCTGTGTTATCATCTGAAGAACAGGAACCCACCAGATTGTCCTTCCTTCCTTGTGCCTCTCTATCCCCAAGACACCTCCTTGTCTGAGGTCTTTGGCAGGAGCAAAGAGACAAACTGAGGACCTCATTCACACTGTCCTCACCTACCTGCAATTTTCCCTTTTTGAGCAAAACTGCATTCTAAACAAGTTTCAGGTCATCCTGAACTCTTATTAATAACTGTGGAGCACTTTCTGTCTAAGTGGTTTGATTTTTTTTTTTTTTTCCTCCCCTAAGTTAAAGCAGGGTCCCAGTTAGATGTGTACAAATATATCTGATTTATGTTACTGTGTTCTGTCAGGTAGGTGAGCTGACAGTGAGACAGGCCTGCCACGACTAATTTTGACAAGGCCAGTATTTAGTTTAGCAGTGATGTTATTTAAGATACTAGGGTTTTATTTGTAATGTTCATATTGAAATTTCCTAAAAAAGCAACTTGATGTATTTTTTTTTGAATCCTAACTGAAGTACTTGTCCTTTTTAAAGGAGTTTCTACAGTGGGAACCACAGCAATCCAGGAGGAAAATACTTTTATTACAGATGCAGATTTTGTGCAGGCTGAAGGTGCTGTTGAAGCAAAGGAAAACTTTCATCCAAAAGAACAAAAGCAAACGTTGCAGTCTCTTTTCTCTTTGCTCCGTGAAGAGGTTGAGCAGATGGATTCAAAGATACTGCCCCTGTGTCTCCATCAGGTACTTTCTATGATTTTGCACCCAGTTTTATTTTTATTTGAGACCTTTATTCATTAGGAAAAATATGCATAAATGCAATTTATGCCAATACTCATATCTGGACAGGATATTTTGATGCACAACAGATGGTCAAGGCAAATATCTCCTCTAAGATCTTCTAATATTTGTTAAATTATAAATTGCCTTGTAAGTATATTCTGTAGTTGAAGGAAACTCTTAAGGATGGGTTTCTAATTCCCCAAATGGTGAAATTAGTTTGGCAGGAAGGTTTAGGAAAATCACTCTTTAATATACATTGAATAAGGTTTGTAAGACACTGGTATAGTTACAGGACAGCAGATACCTTAATAACATTTTAAATCGGGAATTTTTTTTACTGTTACAGACTTCTTTCTAGCATAAATTTTATGCATTATTGTTAGCATTCAGGGTTTCTTAGTGTATACCTTTATATAAGCACAGTTGCCACACCTGCAAGAGCAAAGGAAAAACTGTGGTTTGAAAACCAATCTTTCTTACAAACTGGCCAGTATGTTGCTTTTTTTTTTTTTTTTTGGAGGTTATGATGCAGAACAAATATGTAGATAGAACTCGATGCAGTAGTAATTTATGGTTTAGTTGTATCAGACTAACAGCAGACTAAGAGACCTTTTGCTTGGCTGTGATATCTAAAGTGGGCCATGTGTAGATACTGCACCTGTCTGATTTGACTTAGCTGCATTGTCTTTATTTTGGAAAACTGGATAGTTTTAATATTTTAAACTTCTAAACTGCAATGGTGTTCCTGCATTCTTCTTCTCTTTGATACAAATATGCAGTTTTATGGGAAAAAGAGGTTTCTCTTTAGGATTGCATATTATAGATAATCTACATTTGACATAGAATTTTAAATTACTTTTTCTAATCTGTGCTTGAGCAAAGATACTTTTCTGTAACTTACTAGAAGCTTCACTTTAGGGTTAACAATTTGTGCTTTTAGCCACATCAAATTTGGTGGTTGTTCGTAAGTCAGTACAAAGGTCATTTTTGGAAAACAAAGTAGGGCAAAATCTTAAAATGTTTTCCAAACATCAGGGAGATCCATTGCACGTGATGGAGGTGAAATCTGTTGCTTTTTAGATGAGGAAGCCAAACCCTAAGGGGAAGAACCTTTTGAAAGTCATACAGGAACTGTGACAGAACTGAGAACAGAATCTGCATATTCAGATTGAAACGTGTATTCAAACACTATCTCTTTTTTCCTAAAAATTATCAAGCCTTTTTGAATGGAATGTTTGAAAGAAAGCTAATGGAACTTACGAGGATCATAACCTGTTTTTTTAATTGAGGACAGGAGAGGGAAGGATTTTAAGTTTAGCATTCCTTTAGTCTATTAAGAGTTTTTTTCCCTTTCTAGTGAATAACCTGTCATCTTCAGTCTTTTTTTTTTTCAGATCGCTAATACAGCCTGACAGGAACATTAAACCAAGTCTAGCAAATACGCTTCTATCACATTCTCTTTCTATTCTCTATGGCAAAATTCAATGTAAAATCAAGAGCTGTGTCAGATGTTCCGGATTATTAACAATCCATGGTGTTTGTGGGAAGTCTGTATTGATAATACAGCCTGTGGGATAATAAAGGCTGTTCTAACAGTCAACTTTCAATTAAAATAGGATTTATTTTTTTTACCTGTCTTGACTGGGATTCATTTGAATCGTTTAGGACTTGTTACAGAATCTAAGAAGTATTTTTATATAAAACATAGGTGGAGCTTTGACAGCTCCAAAAATCCTTACGAGGCTATTGTGGACAGCAGATAAAATATGCAGATAAAGAACCTTAAAAGTCACTTACTCATTCTCTTTTGAAGGTACTGGGCTCAGAATGGTCTAGTGGTTAGTAGCAGAGCTGAGAGCCAGGAAATACAATTGGTAATCTAGACTCCTCTATCAAGCTGCTGTCTTTTTTGAGCAATCATCTTTAGGCTTTTACAAAAGTGCTTATTTAAGCCCTCCATGTTATGACTATTAAACTGATATGTCCCAAAGATTTTGAGACTGAATTTTTGTGTGCTCCCACAGAAGTCATTGGGATATCATCTATGAGGTGCCTCAACCTGAATGTTCTGGTATCAGGGTACCTGCAGTTCCTGGACACATTTTGCAAGCTCTGCCCTTGCATCACTATGCATGGCAAATAGGAAGGCCGCCAAAATTCACCGTCCCTGAGGACTGATTGCTTGCTGTTTGTAAAGGTCACAGATAGTGTAGAGCTCTATGGAATAATTCTGAGGTTTATGTTTTTTGTATTTCATTGCATTTACAAACAAAGTTGTCAGTATTCCTCAGCTTTCTAGGAAAGCCTGCACAGTTTTGTAACAAGCACAAATAAGTTATTGTTGCAATTCTCAAATATTTTTTGTCTACCGGGAGACAAAAGACTGTTCTTTTTCGTCAGTCAGGAAACCTCCATTTCTGTTTTAGCACATTGCAATGTAATGCTCAGGAAAGCACAGCGATGATCTTAATTTGATCAAACATAAGGAAACATTCGTCAGGCACAGGATTCAAACTCTTGAACTTGTATCAGTAAAAATAGTACTTCTGTTCTAGGTAATTTTAAAGCTTTCTATCAAGATAACTAAAACTGTTTCTGAAGTAATTTTTATTGTTGTAGCAACATAAAACCCAACTAAGATCTGGGTAAATGTGTTCCGTGTGAGAGGACTTAATATTTCTTTGGTGTTTGATACTCTTTTAAAACATTTTTCCTAGAGTTGGAATACATGTATTTTGTCTGAACATTCAGATTTTACCCAAACTAAATAGGCACCTGCAAACCAGATGTTTAAAACTATGATAAAAAGTTTACATTACGTCCTTACCACTGTCATGAAAATTGTAGAGTCTTATTTTTTTTTCGCTTTTGCAGATAGCTGAGACCTATTTTCAAGAGGAGGAATGTATCCTTTTACTTGCAGAAATTGTTGCACATTATTAAAATAATATGGCATGATAAAACATAAAAGACAAATGCTTTACTGTAAACATGTTGCAGGTCAGGGTTGGAAAGAAGTGAACAACCATAATTTACCCATGAGTGAATACACTAGTGCTAGGAAATCCTCCTTAATCAAACAAATGGAATGTGAGTTAAGGGATAAATTCACTTCCAACAGCTGTACTGATGCAATCATTACTAGTTGGGCATAAACAAGGAAGAAAACCTTTTCAAAGAACTTTTGTTTTTATAAGATAACTTCTATTCTAAATATTAGTAACTGGGAATATGTCCAATTTAGAAATTGAATACGTATTATATCAAAAAGGGTACTTACAGTAATGATAAAATTGTCACAACAGTTGATTAGAATATGTACTACAAATGTCTAGATTGGAATAAAAATACCAAACACACGGAGCTGAGATCAGCAACCTGCAAACAATAGCAAAATGGTGTTTGACGAATGCTAATTAGACAAAATCATATCAAGGTATTCTGAGAAATTGTTGTAGGAAAATATGGGTAACTGCTTCTGAGAACAGTTTAATAGTCCAGTTTATTTTGATTTGTTCCTAGATTATGCAAGTAGGTTTGGTCAAAAAACTTGTAATAGTTGAACTGCTGAAAATTACTCTGATATATTTCAGTAATTGTGTGAGAGAGTAATAATACTAAACCTTAAAGTTAAGTTACAATTTTAGAAAAGGTGGACTGGGATTTCTTCTTTCCCTTAAAGGGAAAATGATCAGATTGTAAAAAGAAGAGGCCAGTGGTAAGCCCTCAAGATATATGTGATTCACTAAGATGCACCATGTATTACAGAATTTGTGCATACAGATTATTTTTTTATTATGTAATTTGTGACCAAAAAAGTATAGTAAATAGGCAATTGTAATTGTTTAGTAGGCTAAATAACAAGGCATAAGAAACATAGATTAATTACATTAGCCTGTAGATAAAACCAGAGAACTAACTGTTTCAATATTATAAAAGCAATATATAAAATAAAATATCCATCACTATCTTAGAATACTTCACTTTTGCTTTGGTCATCCTAATTCAAGAGTGTCTGTCAGAAAATCCAAAATGCACCATGCAAATTAAAGCCATGGAAAAATTCTGTAGTAAATTATGGTGCAGGGGGAAATACAGTAAATTTAAAATTTAAACAGCATGGTAGAAACAGTTCCTCTTTCATCGAAGTTGCTTTAATTGAAAGGCACTGTATTTAGAGCTGATCAAAGGGAATATTTTTTAATGCAATGTACACCTGATGTGTGGAATTCAATACCACTATATAATACATATTTATGAAGGATATCTCCACTGTACCTCCAGCCATCAGTTTCCTGAGGTTAATAAAGAACTTACTTGATCATGTTGCACTGTATTAATTATCCATGACAGACATTTTAATTCATCCAGTGAGGAACCTCATATTAACAATAATTCAGGGTTTGTTGCTGTGAACCTCTAAGGCTCTCTCTGTGATCTGTAATTCTGTTTCTAATAACAGATTTCCTGAAGACAGGGAATATTCTTTCCATTAATATTGTTGTTCATAAGTCATGCTGTTGCATGAGGCTAACAAGAATAACAAGTACTGGTTGTGTTTTTGTAATAATTTCTCCAGTGTTTTAATTAGCATGAATAATGGGAAGTGGTTTTTCTGTATTACTAAGAACCTCATTCACTGTACTTCTATCCTCATTTTATTGTAGCATTACATTTCAAACAGCTGGTAAAACAGTTTTTAACCACACAACAACTCAGGCTTGGTGGAACTAGAATTATCCTGACTGTTGTAAAATATGTGATTATCAGTATACCTTTGTGAATAGATTTATAACCCTAAGCAAGGGGAAAGAGTTCTTCATGTAGAAGAAAAGTGAGCAGAATCTTCAGGAAGACAAGAGGTAAACTCAGCAGTCCAACAGTGTTGTGTACAATGGTTGAAAAGGGGGCAGGTATTTTTCAAAAGTTTAAGTTGGATGAATTGTTTTAATACTGTCTCCAGCCAGTCAGTAGAAAGGAGCCATATTTTCAGTTAGTCATGATTATTGGCATATATCTGTATTTCTTGAGAGATACGTGCTGGTATTTGTGTCATTGTTTTGCTTTTCATTTCCCTGAGGTTTCTTTTTTTGGTAAAGTTACCAGTGTAATAACATTTCAGTCGTTTCTTTTCTAGAAAAATCTTTTGTGGTGCTTAAGGCATGTGGGAAAAGGTAGCTGCAGAAAAAAATAGGATTTTTATTTTTTGAATGTTTCTTAACTTATTTTACTTCTTGCTTGCTGTTGTCGTGTCGACTGGTTTTTTTTCTTTCTTGCACGAAATCTGGGTGCTAGCCATTACTCATATTGATTCACTTATTTCAAATTTCGAGTGTATAATTACTTCCCTTTCAAACATGGTGCCAATTATAAATGTCATACCATGTCCACATATGTGTGCATTTGCCTTTAACCTTCCATTCAGATGAGAAGGCGATGAAGTTCATTCAGCTTGAACGACTGTATCATGAGCAGCTGCTTGCAAATCTTTCTTCCATACAGGAACAGTGGGGTGAGTACCAGCTAAACTAATATGGTAGAAGAAAGACTTACTGTAGTTTACCTTTCTAAATAGTAGAATTATACGTACTGCCAGGCGGCTAAAAACGTTACACAGCAAAAGCAGCATTTCTATCAGAACTTCTCTGAGCTTGTTACAAGAAGAGTATTCCTGCTTTGGATTTGCTTGCACACATTTAATAAAGGTGCAAATAGTTTGTAATTCTTTATTCTGTTAATCAAGACTTTGATCCACAGTTGTTTCAAGTTTATTTTTGGGTGTGTCTGATGTGATGAAAATAAAGTGTGTTCTGAAAGAATAGGATGCTGTTCTACATAGTCTGAAACAAGACTGTAGAAAGTACACAGAAAAGTTGTCAATATTTCTCCATTAATTAGTTTCCCCTATTTGTTATATTTTAAGCAAATACTATTTTTATAATATCTTGAGTAAAAAATGTTGTGATTTAATTTAGAAAGAAAATGGAAAACAGCAGTTCCCAGTCCAGTTACAGCACTGAGGAATTCAGATAAAGAACTGAGTGGCCAAGAACTGGAAAACCTCACTAGAGTTTGCTCTTCGCATCAACAGTAAGTATAAGAAAGTATTATTACTTTTCAAACTAATATGTTACTGCAGCTGTTGTCTCCTTGCTGGTATAGGTGTTTTAAAATAGTCAGTGTCAAAATAAAAGTTACATCCCGCTGACTTGAATTTGGTTATGAAGTGGTGGTTTTTTCTCACATGTAACTAAAATAATTTTGTTACCATCAGTTTTCACATTGTTTTAATACTGTTTGAGGAATGTATGGTGACTAGATCTGAACTGGTTTTATCAAATCATCAGTTTTCCAGAACTGGAGTTTTGAGTTTTATTATTTCAACCAAAGTAAAAACTGAATAGTGTTAATTTAGGAAGAGAGAGACTGTAGAACTTAGGATGGTGTTCATGTCTAATACCTACTGGTTTAATCATTGTTTTGAAATGCAACAGCATCTCAGACTTCAGCACCCATACCTACCTGTTAAGACCCAACTCTTATTACTAAGGTTCTTAGAAATACCTCAGCCTGAATTAAGGTGCAAATGAGACCATATGCCAGTCAATAGTATGGGTTTTATTTGGTATGAGAGGGAGAGAAAAAGAAAGAGAAAAGAAGAAATAGGGAAAGGGGTGGGGGGAGACATAGAGGGACAGAGACAGGACAAAATAATATCACTGCTCCATGGTTCCCACTGGCATCCTGATGATCCTCTCCAGCTGGTCTTCTTGGTGGTGAAGGTCCCCTGAAAGCACAGAATCCAATGGGTATATATGCTCAGGCTAGGTAGCAGTGTCCAGGCATGTCCCCCTGGGATGGGGGGCAGTCTCTCACAGCAGACTCTGGGTCTGTTGCATCGTGGGCAGTCCTGTGGTGCCAGGACTCTCACATGAGAGTCCTGTGGATGTGGCCTGTGGGGCTGGGGGTGCCACAGCTGGGCCGGTTTGTGTAAGGGAGGATGGATGTTTATTGCCTCTGACCAGAGGTTACACCACACACCCAAAACCTCCTCCTCCTCCCCGCTTAGTTGGGGGGAGTCTGTGTAAACCTGGCATCTGCAAGCTGTGCTCTCCCCCCCACCCCCACCCCACACTCAGCTGGGATGGCAGCTGGAGGCTTCGACCTTTTGTGGATGCATATCTTTTGCTCAGCCTGAGGTGATTGAACAATAGGTTTCCTTTTATCTAATCAGCAGTTTGACTTACAGTCCAAAGTTCTTCAAGAAGGTTTCTGTGGCTATAGTTTCTTTAAAACTTTATGTCAGTGTTTGAGGCATGAACTATTTTCAGTCTCTTACACTACCCTATAGGATTTTATTCCCAAATTTTTACATTTTAGGACAATTCCTTAATGCTTTATGTAGTTCTTGTTATCTTCTATTAACTTCTTACGGCTTGCATTAACATGAAGCAGTGATTCTGTACTTCCCTGGCATGACAGTACAATGAACAATGAAATCTCAGTTCATAGCTGCTTTGCCTGATCCTTCAGCCTCCTGAATCCAGTGTATCACGGTGTAACAAATTTACGGGCTGTGCTTAGGGTGCTTTTCTGGGTAGTAATACATATGGGATTGTACCCTTCAGGAAGGAGGAGATCTGTTCTTTCATGGGTGAATGTCCTATTGTCCAGACATTGATTTTAAGGGATAGATGGAAAAAATTATACAAGCTGCCACTGAAAAATGATCAGCCAACAGCAATAAGGAAACTAACCCCATTCAAAGGCTGAGAAAAGGCCTGACTGTGACAGGAGAGGTGCTCTCAATCAGATGGGGAGAGAGAACTTTTCTAGTACATTTGCATTGGCTTAGTCAGTCTGCATATAACAAAAAACCAAAATGCTCCTGTTGTTCATAACGAGTATGATTTGGCTATCAGATTTTTTTTCGTCTGAGTGATAGTACCAACGAAAACACCCCATGCTGACTGCCAGAATCCAGGTGGGAATTGTTTCTTTGTATTCTGAATGCCTTTGGGAGGGAGCCTCTGGAAAGGTATTCCAGCATTCCCACAGGAAGAGGGGGCAGGTCTAGCGCAGTGGCTGCAGGTTTGCACCCACAGCGTGCTGCTGCTCAAAGATTGCACTGAGTGCCCGAGGGCTGCCTCAGCCTACATTTCCCTGCACATGACCTTGCAAGCCCACAGAGACACTGACACTCAAGTCTGTTGTGATTTATGTGCTGCAACGAACAGCCCCTCCCTGTTGTCACCTGGATTGTCACCTTGTTGAGAGTAACTCTGCTTACTCCTTCATTTCAGTTACAAAATACCATTCACTGTTCTGAGAAACCCTGCAATTTGATAAAAGTTGAGGCTTGTGTTTATTTGCTGTGATTAGTGTTCTGTATTTAATATTATTACTCTTTCGAACTCCCTGGGCAAAAGCCTATTTGCGTTTATTGTTTCATATAGGGTTTTTTCCCTAAGCTTTAAACTCAGTTTACTTTTTAATTAAAATTACACTTTATTTCTTAATGAATCACGTGCAGGTCTTGGAAAATGTGAGTATCTTGCTTTTGTAATTGAAAGTAATGTAACTTTTTCTTATGCTCAAGGTTTACAGCTACATACTGGACATGTTTGCTCTTTAAAGATAGTTTTGAGTGTCCTTTATTTGAAGTTTAAATGGTAAAATTTAAAAGTCGATGTAACTTTTCGAAGTTTTTGTTAGGAAATATGAACATCAGTACTCTTCTCTTGTCTCTCCAATTTTTTTTTCAGTAGCTTTAAATAAAATGCTCCACATTTTCTCTTCATTGCTGTATGAAAGACTGCAAGACAGATTGTGTGTGATAAATTACATTATGCATGCATCTCTATCCAGCTGGCAAAGTCCACACTGACTGTGAGCAGTGTTGATTCACCTGTGAATCTGAATGGAGTCAGTGGGAGCTGCTGTACCTTACAGAACCCAGAAAATGTCCCAGTCTGTGGAGAGGGAAATATATTTGGGGGGGGGGGG